>CM060100.1:3636426-3891872 GCA_030522485.1 Stenchaetothrips biformis
AAGCACCAGCATTTCAATGGAAGTGTCTTCTGAAGTCCATTCACAACCTGGTAATTAAATGCACAACCACAAACAACATACATTTTGCCCCCAGAGTTACAATACAAAACGGACAATCCAAGGTTAAGCAGTAGTTATTTCAGTAATCCTGATTTCATAATAATGTGCTCTGAATTAAATTTTTGCGGATAATTACCCTTTGTTTGATGTTTGATTTACAGGGCCACCCTGATGCAATCAACTGCAGCAGAAGGCTCTGAGATAAAAGTTGGCAAGTGGTCATTGCAGCTAGTTTGGGAGTTGCTTGATTATCTATTGTTGTTGGCGATCAAGGGCAACATCAGACAAACTTTATTGTGGTGACAAAAATTCCCTCATACAAATTCCAGGTCCAGCAGGAAACCCAGGACAAGTTCATGAATATATTGTGCCAGACATGATGTCTAATGATATGAGTCAAAGTGTGGGAGTTTACACTCCCAGTCATCTGTCTCAACTAGTACAATACACCACAGCTGGTGGTTTGCAGCAACCTGTAGCTGTTTCCACTTCAGATCAAGGCTTAATGACCATAACAACAGTGAATGCTAATGGCTCCATTGTGAATCATACAGTTCCCCAGCAGGGAAACAACCCTATAATGGAAACTGCTATGATGCAGATTCCCCAGGGTCATATTCAAGACCATAGTGGTGGTGAAATCACTATGATTTTGACAGATCATGCCTACAGCGAAGGGATTGTTCGAGAAAATGGTGGTGTTATGCAGGCAACGTCAGTTCCTGTTTCTATGAACATGGTACCCACCAGTGCTGTTGTTTCTGTTGTCTCTGCTGTGCCAAACATGGCTACAACAGTTCCAACAAGCAGCATGAGTGATGATGGTATGGTGATAACACCAGTAGTTGGACCAAATATCCAAACAACAATAGCAACTTCTAGTATGGCTGATGAAATGGTTATAACAGCTATATCAGGAATTCCGTCTCATAAAAGTGATGATGGAAGTGATGTTCCAAATAACTCAACCGTAAGTCAAGGCCTTTTAGCAGACCAGCAAGTAGCCGGCCAACCAACTCAAAAGATGGCAGAGTTAGCCAGTGATTGGGATGACGTGGATGAGAGTGAGGACAGTGCTACACTTTCAAGATCTGCTGAGGATGTTTCAGAAGATTCAGCTTTACCAAGTCGACCATCAATTTTATTAAAAAACGAGTTGGATAGCGAAGATATTCCTGATAACTTGCCTTTAAAAATTACTTAGTCTCTGACTCATTTCCCGGGTACACATGTATTCCTTGAAGTCAGCTGCCTTCTGTCATCTGGCTTATCAAATATTGCTTCCAAATGCTAGCATGTTATTGCAATGTGTATAGTTAAAAGAAACAGCCTGTATTTTTAACCCTCACTTTCACATATGTAATACATAAACTTCTTTGAGCTATTGTTGATACTCCTGAGTAAACAGATGTTTATTTGTACAAATTAATTTTGTATGATATTACGTGTTTCTTATATTTAAAAGGTATTTTTGTTGATATAGCGGCTGGAGAGTTTGAATAATCTCCAATTTTGTTGTCCAAAATCTCCCTAATTTTGTGAACCAACTGAAGTAGCAAATTTCATCTCAATGGGAAGAGGCCAGAATATCGAGGAATAGGCTGTGATAACCTAGTGCAAATGACTGTCAGGAAAGCAAAATTTTCTATAGTTCTGTTAAAAATATAAAGTGTCATGGATATTTTGTGTGCTCAAGTGGCGTATGTCAACATAAATTGGGTTTTGTTACTGATTTGTGGGGTTATTGGAGAGCTAGAGCTGTATCCCAATCACAGTCATGGTTATTAATCAACTTTAATTGCTACCTAACTTGTACTCTGAGTATCTTTTCATTGCATTGATTTTTATGATGAAGTACATGTACCTTTGTTGTCCTAAAGATTCTTCAGATGTACTGTTTTGTTGTTGAGCGTTAATTGCATGCACTAGATTCTACTTTCCTTCCTTCTACAGCAGCTAGATTTTTTCTAGACACATGTTTCTGTGTGCTTCCATTAACCTTGATGAAATTAGTTGAAGAAGTTGTAAACAACATTTTTGGGTGAAAAAACCAAAAACACTTTTTTTTCCCAAGGATTTCTCCTAAAAACGCACACATCTTTCATGAAATCGTACTGTATGCAACTGTGTGTGTGTGTCTAAAGAATGTAGCTGCTTATTATGAAGGCAATTTAGTGGTTCCTCAAGTGGCAGTGAAAGGCTCAGTGATCATTGTTGTAGCTCACTTTTGCCAACTGTGAATGTTAATGGCAATACTGGGCATTATGTTTGTTTCAGTCAGTGTCTGTAGAGCTCCATACAGTTGCTGTCAAGACCTCCCCAAGGAATTTGGCTGACTGCAGCATACTTGTGCAAGCCCTTCCTCTAGTCATGAGCTTCAGTGAAACAGGCATGTCCAGGCCCATTTAACTGTTGTGTTGCCATAATACTTAAGTATGTGACCCTTCTAGGAGGTGGTTACTCTTGGACCTTCACTGCAAGTCAAAGAATATGACATCATATGTATGTATACCAAATGCACAATGATGACATGATGTAAAGTTTATAGTAAATTTATATTTGTATATTATTGTGTGTGTGTTTTTTTTCCTTGGAATGAGAGGCTCAAAAGCTGTTGTTAACAGGACTTCTTTTATTATTGTAATTTTTAATTTGTTGTATTTTGTATGTATGTTGTCTACAATCACCTCAGTCAGTAGGAAAGTATTTTTAGAGGAATTACTCCCTTAGCTAGGACCATTTGGGGGCAAATCTGAATTGCATGAATTCACTCTCTTTTATGTAGATGTTACTCATACAGGGCCATATTTGTGTTTGAAGGACATTTGCCTTCTCAACTGTCAAGTTCCAAGTTTCACAGGAATTTTACTTGGTCTTTATAGTTTTTTATGTATCTTAAATCATGTAAGAATGAATTAACAGAGGCAAGTTGTTTCTCTTTAGAAACTACCGTCTCTCTCCCTTTATTTTGTGCTTTTGCTGTTGTGTTTTTATTGCTCTCACAAAAAGGACGAAACTTCTTTTTTTTTTTCTCTGAAGGTGTTGATTTTTCAACAAAGTTACCATGCTGTTTATCTGTTGTGTTTTTGAACTGAAATCGAATCTTGTCATTACTAACATGAGCTGGATGAAATTTAGTAGCAATTTGATTAAAAGTGGGTGTGTGTGTGTGTATGTGTAACCACGTGTGTCATCATTCATGTGTGAGTTTTATTTTTTATTTTTTTTTTATACTAAATTATTTGTTTTTCAGAGTTGAACAACTCAATTGATGGTAGTCATGTGAAAGGTGTTTATCTTTTGTGCAAGCCTTGGACAATCACTTATTTTTTACTTGTCCAAAACTGCTGGTGCAGCAGTGGAGCCTGATTAGTTGCCCGAACATCAAGTATATGTCTGGCCTATAGGTTCCAATAGACCTCAGCTATTTATTCACAAGCTGATGGTGGATTTCTATAAAGAATAAAAATTGTAAATGACTTCAGTGCTCCAGGCATATGCTAAGTCCTCCTGTAATTTATATCACATTCTGACTGTACAAATTTGTTTACTTAGCTTTCTATTTGAATTTTTTTTTCCATCTGAGCCCTTGTCAGTAACATGTATATAGAAGGTGAAAGATGCAGAGAAAAATTTCTTGTGCTGAGTTTAACTTGTGCATGTATGATTATTCGGTGCATTTATTCTGTAGCCAACTTGTCAACTAGCCCTTTTCTCTTGTGTTAGTAATTTAATTTGTAGTTCATGATTGCGTGATTGCTTTTGCTTGACAGAAGGCAAGAACAAATCTCTTCTTTCAAGTTATGCTGAACAAAAAAATCTTCTATGCATCTGTAAAAAGTCTTCTTTTAAAGAAAATATTTTATGTTAAAATAAAGTGTGTGCAGGTTGTAAAATAAAGTGGAGTCACTTGTCTTAAAATTTGGTTTTATTGACAATTTACAGTACTATAACTTCCTACCTCAAATATTTCATCCATTAACATTGACATGAAATTCACACAGAGCTCAGTTACCTCCCACACAAGAGATGACCCTCTGATACCCTTAGCCCAAATTAATAGGCACAGTGTTGGAGGCTCATTTTTTGTGTCTGATAGTGATAGTAGAATGCAACAAGTTCATACAATCAGCAAGTACAGTCAATCACTGTCATCTAACAAACGAGGTTGAGGGTTCCTTTTATCAATGAAATGAGGAATGTACTTCTTCAACACCTCGACAGATTTGTTATGGTAGAAAATATCAACAGAGGAGAAGTCTCTAAAGAACTTAACACGAATTATGGGACTGTGATTGTTTTTCATCATTTGTAACTCACCAAAAACTTGTATAGGGCAATCTGCTGCAGGGAAATAGGCCAGTGTCAAATCAACAATAATAGAGAATGGACCTCCATCTTCCCCAATGCTGACCAGTTTCCACAAATTAAAATTCAAATCATCAGTAGGATATGCTATGCCAATAACGCGAACATTGCGATTGGACCATAATGACAACGTTCTCACTAATGATACTTCCTCTACCGAGAAAGGAACATAGGGTCGGCTACAATTAGAGTAATCCATGTCACCATCATTATCATTGTCAGTGGTACTAGTGGTATTAGAGGCACTGCCATCATTAATCATAAACGACTCATCTATGATGGATTTTGAAAGTTCCTCATCAGAATCATGACAGAGAGTTATGGATGCGACATCATCCTGAACCACAGCTTGAATATCACTATAGCTAGTTTGGTCAACAAGGGAGCAAGATTCCTTAAGTTTCATATACGTGTCCCTCAAGCTAACGTCCTGAGACATTGTTGGATTTGAAAGGTGCCAACAAGACTTTTCCCGTTTGCGATCCATTCAGTAGCTTTCATCAACAACTTGAAGGAAACAAGTAGTCAAAAACAGATCGACCACTTTAATTAGAGTCGGCTTCTTCTTCCCACGGACGCGGTATTCTCTTGTTTTCCCAGTTGTCAATATCAATCTGTTAAATAAAAAGACCAGGTGGAGGAGCACATAACAGCAATAATCATGATCATAATCTGAGAACTTTAACCACTTTTACCTACCCTGTTCATTATGTTACCATACTCCTTTTCTGGATCAACTACCACACTTTTGTGCTTTTCCTCAATGGGTAATTCAAATGGATTTACGTGGGTGAACTCATAACTGAAACAATCCGGCAAATTAAGAGCTCTGTGTGCGAGATGCAAGCAAACCACTCAATGACCGCAACCATAACCCCCTTACCGGACTTTGGCGAACTCTTTGAGCACAAATGATCCACCGACAACAAAAAGTAGAAACGGCAGACCAAAATTAAAGTGCTTGTTACGCTTGAGCTTCTCAAATTTCGCACGATAGTTTGCAAATGATGATGCCCTTCCTCCTAGTGCTCTACCTTCCTCCCGGAAACAGAGCGGGAAAACGTACATTAACGTTGGTAGCGCTTTAAACAGCAGACGACAGGATAAGGCCAACACAACAAACCGAAGTGAGGACTCTCTCGCCGTTCAATTGATTGAAACACCCTCTGATATTTGAGTTCGGGTGATGAAAAAGAAAAAAAAATATTTAAAAACCGTTTAGGTTGTGTATAAATGCCAAAATTGAGCATCTCAAGAAGCGAGTCCTTGCTGTGGTGGTGGTGCGAGCGAATCTCAATCTGAACCGCGAGGTGAGGGGACGTGGGGGAAGGGTAGGAGGGAGGGGGAGGAAGGGGTTTCTGTGGCTGCTAAATTTACCAACAGAGAGGCCAGGCAATGACAAAGACAGAAAGAACCGTTGATTTCTATGTTGCCTGTAAAATGATTTTCGCCTCTTTTACTTTCCGCGGTGATTACGCGTCATGGGAATAATTTCTTAAGCAAAGAGTCTGCAGTTAATTCCTTGCATGTTACGCGTTGTTATTGGCAATTACCGTTCAATGAATGTGAAACGTTTTTTGCGCCCCTACGTTCAAGCCTGAGGGTCAAGGTGTAGTGATTGTGGGTTCGTCTTTTTTTGGCAGAGACCCGTCTACAATGCGTAGCGTTCAAGCGATTGAATACACCATGTATATTGAACTTTGATTGTCTGTGTCATCATGCAGGTAAGCTAACCTATATGGGCTACAGCCATTATTTCTGTACAAGGCCGTTCAGATGGACTTTTATTTAGTTAAGGTTTTCATTGATTCCTTTTAAACTTAGGTGTGTCATGTAGCTTTCATTTCTTTGATGTCTCCATCAGTGTCTCAGCAGTTAATCTAACTGTACCTAAACATAACCTTACATTTATAAACGCATATTAGTTCCTGTTGCATGTGTTTTACGCGTTTTCAGAGCTGGCTTGACAGTGTCTGTACACTTTATTACAACATTTATTTGCCTTTGTTTCCCTGACCATTATAGCCTAAGTGATCAATGTCATTTGAATTATTGCATGTTTAATGATTTGTTTCAGCTGTACCCGTAGTCCTAAAGTTTCTTTTCACGCCTCAAAATGGATGACAGGCGTATAGCAGACTACTTTGTTGTTGCTGGGCTTCCACCACAGCCACAACCCCTTGAAGATGTATCTCGGGATGGGACCATGCCTTGCGGAGTGGTTGGACCTGCCCCCATCACAGATCTAGCTGTCATATTTCCCACTTTAGGAGAGTCACCCCCCCAAGGCTTTTCTCTTTTGGAGTTCACACCTTCAGGTACACTATTCAGAATGTGCATTCATCAAGTCAAATTTTGTTCAGATCTTGTGTGGATTGATAGCTTAAATTACAATTACTTTGTGTGATTTAGGCATACCAGCTAATCTAAATCATGGCAGTTATAGAACTCCTGAAGTTTATTTGTGCTACCGTAGAGGTAGGGACAAGCCTCCTCTGGTCGATATTGGGTAAGTATTGCATTTTCAAATGGTTGCTTTGTTGTTATAAAATTCTTCCATCTTACTTACTACTGCTTTATTTTAAAGTGTAATGTATGAAGGCAAAGAGAGAATTATGCAAGATGCAGAAGTTATCAAGAAAACACCATATGGTAAAGTGGCAAATGTCAACAATTCTACTGCCCAGATTTTTGTGACCTATCGACGAGCCTCTCCATCAATGCCTTGTAATGAATTAGTTGTCACAGATGTGTGTGTTATAATAGACAGCAAGGGAGAATGTCCTCCACCAGCATTTTGTGTTCTTAAGAAAAATCTGAACAAAGGAATGGTACTGTCACTTCTGTTGTGTTTATGAATATTTAGTGTGTTGCACTTGCTTGATGTATGAGCTTCTCCTTACCATTTTTTTTCCTCCCAGGTTGGGTCCGTTGTGTACCTGTGCTACAAAAAGTCAATGAACAGAGCTAATTTAATCTCATATAAGCCTGACATTTTATCTCGTTACCCAAGACATGATCATTCAAATTTTCCTTTTCCTCTGTCTGTTCCACTGTTTTGCTTGCCGATGGGAGCATCACTGGAATGTTGGCCTAAAAAGGCTATGCAACCAAGGCCTGTATTCTCTACTTTTGTCTTGACTGTTTCGGATGCGTCTGAAAAGGTGCGGAGCAGATTTTAACTTAAAGCATAGCATTTCCATTTTTTCAATCATAATGACACTGTTTATCTCTCTGTTAGGTGTATGGCTCTGCAATCACTTTTTATGAACCCTACCCTGAGGAACAGCTTACTGATGAACAGATGGAACAACTGCAATTGCCTGAGGATGCTGAGCCTGAGGAATATACTTACAATGTCAACAAATCCATCTGTCTTCTGTCACACTGGCCGTTTTTTGACACATTCGAGCATTTCCTTCTATTTTTGTATAGCATGGCTTGTAGTGGGCCTCAACCTGTGCCCATTGAAAGGTACTTCAGTGCTTTATCTCTAGTTCTAGTTTGCAATTGTTCCATGATTTAACCTCTTTCAACATTATATTTGCAGATATATTTCTCACTTTCTGGAGGATGTGCCTTTCCCATCTCCACAACGGCCTCGCATTCTTGTGCAGCTGTCCCCGGCGGAGAGAGTTATTCTAACACAACCTGAGGATCTCCCTCTACCCAGGAGTGGTGCTAGATTCCGCAGCCTTTTGATCAATTTGGGCCCAGACAATTGCTTACTAGTTCTTCTCTGTGCTCTTACCGAGCAAAAATTACTGGTTCATTCTTTAAGGCCCGATGTGTTGACTGCTGTCGCAGAGGCCATATCCATGATAATATTCCCATTTAAATGGCAATGTCCATACATTCCTCTCTGCCCATTGGGTCTCGCTGAAGTTCTGCATGCTCCACTTCCTTTTTTAATTGGAGTTGATTCCCGTTTCTTTGATCTTCATGACCCCCCTGCAGATGTTATATGTGTTGATCTGGATACAAATCTCATTACTTTGTAAGTGCTGCAAATACTAATTACCTTTATTCATAGCCACATTTTCAACTGTATGGCTTTATTTCATTTATTTTATGTTGTACAGATGTGAAGAGAAGCGAAATTTGAGCATCAAATTATTGCCGAAGAAACCTGCTCGTACCCTCCGCAACACATTAGACATATTGTATAACAAAGTAAACCAAAGTATGGCACATTATGCTAATGCAGGTCTACAGGACTCATCACATGATGAGAGTATTGATAGAGACTTCCAAATTAAAAGGAAAGAGGTACGTCTTAAATTTCACTCAACTTTACACACTTGTCGACTAGAAACATATTCTCCTATTAATAATTTAATGTCTTTAACAATATGTAGCAAGTATTGGAGCTAGAGATCCAAGAAGCCTTCTTACGGTTCATGTCATCAATTTTGCGGGGCTATCGCGTGTATCTGATGCCGATCACCAAAGCTCCCACAATTGGTACAACTGATCCGAATTCCCTCTTTAATTTGGGAGGTAAGCCATTCTGTGACCTAGTTTTCTACTTTTAAAAAAATTCCTCTTCTTATTTCAACCTTTGTGTCTTATCTAGGTTTCCTTCGATCAAGGGACAAGTCATATCACAAATTTTTCACGTATGTCATGAAAACACAAATGTTTATTCGGTTCATTGAGGAACGCTCTTTTGTGTCTGATATGGATGCAGGCCTAGCCTTCTTTGACATCTGTTGTGAAAAGGTGTGTGCCACTCAGACTCTTAAATCAACTAAGTCAACTTAATTTTTTTAATGCTTTAACTGGATTTTTTTTTTTTTTTTTTTTTGTAGATGAACTCTGAAGACAGCGTTCCTCATTTGATTGAACTGGATGAAGCATTGAACAATGAGAGAACTGTCTTTATCATGCCCCCTGAGCCTCCTCCCAACTCCACTACAAGCCATTCCTATAATGGGGTGCGGTTTTAAGACTTTCTTATCTTATATAATATTTAATATTTTCATTTGTGGTGTTGTCATTGTTCTATCTACTCTTGCTCTGTCTGTTTTAGTGTTTTACCTTGAATCCAACATTATTTAGCTCTAAAGAAATGAACCATCTTCTTCGTATTGGAGGAGGTAGACTAAGTACTAGTTCTGGTGGTCTTGGAGTACCTGGTAGCCCTATGGCTCGCAGAACAAAGCATGAAGTGAAGTCTGCTCAAAAGCTTGCTCGAAAATCTGCATCATCCCCAGAAAATTGGGCCAAATGTCTTGTTGGAACTTGCTACAGGTAATGAAGTGACAAAGATTAATCAGCCAAATAATCAAAATTTTACTGTTTATTTTTCTTTTTACTCTTTTTCGCAATTAGCTTGTGGTTCATACACTTGCCAAGCAATGTCATGATGAATCCTCGAAAAGCATCAACATGCTTACGAACAGCTTATGATCTTCTCAACTCAATGCTGAGGCTCAAGCTGCAACCCACTGATGAGGTGAAATTTTGTTATTGAAGTTTCCTAAATTTAATTTATTCAGATCAATACTGTGGTAGTGAGTTTTAAATTTCTGTCTCTAGGTCTGCTACCGGGTCATGATGCAACTTTGTGGTGTATACAGCACTCCTGTTCTGGCTGTAAAGCTTCTATTTCTTATGAAACGAAGTGGCGTCCAACCAAATGCAATCACATATGGCTTTTATAACCGAGCTGTTTTAGAAGCTACGTGGCCATCAGACATGAACAACTCCAGCCAACTACTGTGGAATAAGTTGAGGTATGTCATTATAACTTCAAAATCATGTCCTTCATGACTATATTCTATATTGTGTTATTTCAGATGATGTTATGGTACCAGAACAGAGTTATACAATGAAACTTGGGTTGATTCTGTGGCATCCTTAATTTGCCTATAGTATTTGTTATTGATTTCTTTTAGTTTCTGCTTTCCCTCTCTTTTCAGTTTAATCTAATTGAATAAAATGCACTTTCATCTGGCTATTCTTAAGTCTAATATGAGATCTATCCTGTACATTCTTGAAATTGTGTTTTATTTTCCTCACTTATGTTGCTAAGCTAGAGTTAGATTCCTAGCGTGTCAACTTTGGTGCAATGTTGGGTAATCAATATTTTGTAGTTTGTGGCATGCACTCGACGTCTTTCTTCTCATAACTCTTTTTTTATTTTTCTAATAATTCCTGTTTGTAGATACTATTAATCTATTTTTTTTAAGTTTGGGGTCTTGTCTTGCACTGGAAGTAGTCTTGAAAGCATAGCAGAAACATTATGGTAATAATTCTTTGGCACGTGATTTGCATTTATCCCTATGAGTTCTCATTATAAACCGGCAGGAAAGACCTGTGGTTGGCGGCTCATCGGATTGCAGTGCGGCAATGGGGAGGGGAAGTGTCCCATCAGTGGGACACAACTGATACCACGAAATGGAGGTTTGTGGTGCTGGGTTGGAACCATCACTATTCAGTCACGTAATCAATATCATCTACCTCTTTTGCAACAAAAGCATGAACTATATGCTGCTGATGTCCAGGGTTTTTCAAACTGAAATTGGAGGAAAGAGCTTTTGGTGTAAAAGTCCATCAAAACACGTCATTGCTTGCCCTTTGATTGTGTAATACCTTCATGCTTATGGGTCTGTGGATCAAATTAAGTGACTAACCTCTCAACTTATGAAGCAATTCTTCATACTTGGGCTCTGTAGATGTTAGTAATTCATGATCGTGTTCTCTTGATGCCAACATTTGCTTCTCCTGTAATCGAGTCCAAATTAACTTGTTTTTAATTTTGAGGTCTTGATCGATTATGGTCGCTAAAACAATATTATTGAAGGGCCTTTATTTCTTCCAAGTCACCGGCTATGATATGAATGGAACTATCAATTAATGCCCTGCTTTTGTTTCTCTTCCAGTGTTTTTCTATCTTAATCACTAATCACAATGTGTCTTCCAATTTCTTCTATTTTCACCATGCTTTCATTTTTAAACAGCTGTGCTGAACATAGATCTATTCTTCTTCCAGCTTGATCTGTTATAGCATCATCAATGTCAATGTGTTAGCTTAACTTAATCCAATCATATCCTTGTTCAGGCCTCTTACACTTGATGTCTCTGTTTTCACAAATGATTGTTTTTTTTTTGTACAATTTTGACTAATTGTGAATCTTTTTCTTCAGGAATGTAATCATGGGTGCTGCACTCTTTCGGCGTGCTGGCACCAAGGGTCATGTGTCTCGGAGAGCTTCTGCGTTTGTTGAGGAGGGGTCATCAGTTGGAGAAAATGTGGTAGATGGCTCATCTCACGCCTCTTCTGTGGATAGCTGTGACCCTAAAAACAATGACCAATCAGGCAGTGATGATCATAAAACAAAAAATGGTAAGGAATGTAAATGTTTTTGCCTTGCTTCTATTCACAGAATTTTTGCTTTAATATGTAGTAATAAGATGAAGTTAGAATATCTACTTAGTAGTTGTACAGCTATGATTTGATGGTGACCCTATATAATGTCAAAATACCATGAGGTTGTGTTAGAGCTTATATTTTTTCTTATGTGTAGTGACCCTTATCATTGTTCTGGCAGAAAAATCTGAAAAGGCTACCAAACAATTGAGCTTTTTTCTGTTACACATCTAGAGAGCAGGCTTTATTAATATTCCATTCAAATGTACAAATAATAAAGACTTTGTGACTTTATAGGTAGTCAATCAGATACTGGCTACAGCAGCTACAGTGACAATGTGAGAGAAAATCCTGGTTTTGTCTCTTCAAGTGAAGCTCTTGTAGATGTTTTAATCACAGATGAAGTTGGTGCAGGCTGTGACCCAAGTTTGATAAGATCTGAGTCCATTTTGGATTTGAGTAGCACTGGTATGTTAAAATAAGTGGTCAAACATGCTGCTTGCTTCATCTTGATCCTTTACATGTTCTGTTCATCATTGCGGCCGTGCATTTTTTCATTTTTACTTCTCTCACGTCTTTATCATTCCATGAGAGCCCTTATTTGTTCATGTCCTACGACTTGCTTTAGCAGTTTTTTTTTCCTACCCCTGATCCCTGTTTACTCTAACACCCCAAACTGATCTGACATTACATGAGGATTTGCTTGTGCTGCCTGCAGAAAACAAAATTAAGCATGAAGTGCTCCTTGATTTCATTTGTGTGTGGTTGTATATATTGTAGCCATTGCTATTTTTTTTTCTTAAGCTTTTGACATATTTATCATATCTAACTCACTGTTGTCCTTTTAATGTCATTGTTTAGCACATCAGGATGGAGCAAAAGCAAGATTGGGATTGAGTAATAACACAGATTACGCCGCACTGGATCGCTTCAGGTCCAGAGTGGGTAGTATTGTAAGGCCTTCTGGTGCATCTCTTCTGAGCAATTCCAACCTTCAGCAACAGCCATGTGAGTACTTTAATGGCAAACCTGATGCATCTAACTAGCCCGAACCCCATTGTAATTAGTTGTCTCTTATCAAATTATCTTATGAGGGAATTTCTTCTGTTTTCAGTTGAAAGTAGTGCTGGACTGCTAATGACAAGTCAGTATGATGGTCGGCCTTCACCTCTCTCTGAGGAGTGTGAAGGTTTGGATGCTATTTCTGATGCCATTTCTCCCCTCTTGGAAAATGGCAAGGTCGGTTCTCCCGGGAACCCAAGACGTTCCAGAACCCGAAGTGGCAGCTGCTCCGACTTTTCATTTCCCCCTAGGTTGTCCCAACATGAGAAAAACACACCTTTTCACTCCAACTTGACTCCCCACAGTCCAAAGGCATCCGTTGAACCTGGAAGTCCAATAGCAGCCAACCCAGCTGAACATTTTAAAATATTGATGAGGTGAGTGTGACCAAACTTTTATTCTTTATGATGTTGATAATGATGATGATGTTTTGTAATTATTGTTCAACGCCATGTTTCTTTGTCTGTTTACCTCCAGATCAGAGAGCTTTGCCAATGATGCAGGCATCCTGGAGAAACTGAACAAACTTAAACTAGGCTTTTCTCCATCTCTGAGCGAAGGGTCAGGAGATGGCAAACCGACACTGCCATCCTTTAGTGCCAGCAGCAATGGGCCTTCTGAGGCTACAAGCAATGTTCGCAATGTCCCCTTTCCACGAGCTTCTACTGTATCTAAGGCTTTGTTTGGCAGGAGAGGAAGTTTCAACTTCAGACGGACTCAGGTTAATCTTTTAATCGGTCATTGTTCTTCGGATTTGGTATTAAGAATGATCTAGATCAGTTAGTAATCATCTTGATTTTATAATTACAGAATTCAGAAAGTCGTGAATCGCTATCAGAAAATCCTGATGAGAGAAGCTCAGCTGAAAACAGCCGTGGGGGTAGCACTGATGATTTAG
This sequence comes from Stenchaetothrips biformis, assembly GCA_030522485.1. Lineage (NCBI taxonomy): Eukaryota > Metazoa > Arthropoda > Insecta > Thysanoptera > Thripidae > Stenchaetothrips > Stenchaetothrips biformis. The sequence goes on from CM060100.1 coordinate 3,650,190, forward strand.
ATTCCTTAGGGTCGCAACACACCACACCAACCCGTCGTATTCTTGCAAGTTGGAACAATCAGTGGAATAATAGCCAGTGGAGCTCTCGCATATGGGGCTCTAAAGATGGCCAAACACCAGAACAGCAGCTTAATGACAGTTCTAATGCAATATCCAATGCATCCCCTTCTCGTTCTCTTCCCAAGAGCCCTACAAGAACGCCTGTCACAGAGAATGACCCTCTTGGAGCTTTGGTTGGAGAAATTGAGGAAGAAGAAGTAGAAGACTCTCAGTCTTGCAGTCGAGAGGGAACAGAAGAAACCAACCATATTAGCGTAGGGCACGATGAAGAGGGAAATCCAATTTTGTTTGGAGGGAGACGAACGGGAAAGAACACTGAGAAAGGCGTTGCACGGAGTGCTACATTTCATGAAGATGACCGTGACATCCCTGGGGCTCATGATAGTGATGTAAACAAAGATGATCCTAAAAAGTCAAAGATAATGCAGCGGTCATCTACTATTACCATGCCTCTTGATGCGCAAAGCGAAACTGGAGGAGGCTCAGTTGCATCAAGTATTGGCAGTCTTGGGTCGAGTTTCAAGTTACCATTCAGGTGAGTGATTTGCTAAATTAATGTTGTGTTTTAGCCTTTGCCTTGTTGCTTTTTCAACTTAAAGTTGGCAACCTTGACAACTTTGTTATGCTCATCCGCACACCATTCATTAGAACTTGAAGACACAGTTGTTTTAGATTCTTTGCTATATTAGTGCATGGTTCACACCCAATCAAGGTTCATTTGTTTAATCTTTCAATTTATCTACACAAAAATTGTAGTTTTGCACTACAAATGTACTCCTCTGGTACCTACTCTGGTAGCCTACCAATCATTTATATCCGCTGTCAATCCCATTGTAGCTAATTTTATTTACGTAATTCGTCTCAATTAATGCAGGCCATCAGATGCTAAGAAGAACAGCTGTAAGAGGCAAAGTAGTATTAATCCATTGATAGTAACAACTGAGAGTAGTCCTCAACCAATAGCAGTTAAGCGGCAGAGTATCCCTAGTCCAATGGCTGTAAAGGTTCATTTACCTGTCCCACCATCAGTAGAGGGGTAAAAAATATAATTGAAAAAATATGTGAAAGATTGTGCACTGTTTGTGAAAGTGCATGCCATACCACGGGTATTCTGTGCCAATCATACCATTTGTGGTGCATCCACCGCATCAGCTAAAGATTAAGTTACTGACCAAGGACAGCATGCTCTAGATTTTATAGCTTAACTCAGCATGCCAAAGTTTTCCACTGCTCAAGCTGTAAATAGGCTAAGAAACCTTTTTAGTTTATTTATCCGTCCTTTCTAGTAATTAATAATATGTATTCTCTTTCCAAATGTTGCTGTTTTTTTGTTGTTTTTTTTAGTAACGTTTTGTTTGCCTTATTTTGTAGTTAAATGTTTTTGCACTGCATTTTGTTGAGTGTAGCATGTTGTTGTTCTTGCAGCCGATACTCTCCTAGCAGGTTTAGCCTCCGCAAGGCTGATCTTCGCATCGGACAACAGATTATTGAAAATGCAATCACTAATTTCAGGTTAGCTTTGCTCTTTCCCTTCTTTATTTTTTTAAATCTTACATAAATTCTCCTTTCCATCTGCATGTGGAATTAGTCTTATGTATTTACACGTGACCTGATGCCACATGACTGTAGGTCTTTATACGCTATTTCCTGCTGCTTCTTGATAGTTTCATAAACTTTATTATTTTTTTGTTTTTTGGCATGGCTTTATTTTGGGAGTGTTGTGTTTGTAGTTGATGAACTTACCTTACATTTTTCTTAAAAATTGAATACTTTTTTGGCCCTAAATTATACATTTATTGTACTTTTTATGGAGATGAGTTCTGTTCATAGCTGCTTATTTCTACTTAAATTTATTTGAACCTTACAGATAGGTCAATATATTGTATGATCATCTGTAAGTTTGTAATGAGCGTAGTCCTTTTCCTTGATTTTTTATCTTCCTTTTTAATTTTACATCAGATTACTTCTTCAGTTCATCAAAATTGTCAATTTGAATTAATGTCTATTTCTCTCTTTTTCCACCAATTTTTCTCATGTTAGTCCAAGTAGTCTAACAACAAAGAAATCAAGTGAACTTCTCATGGGTGGATTGAACAGCTTGAAATTTGCTGCAACATCTGTAGCTAAGAAGTTTGATGAAATAAAAGAAGCTGTATCAGCAAACAATACACCCTCGAAAGCAACAAATTCGTAAGTTTTGCTGCTGTTTGAAACCTGTTTCGTTGTTATGTGTTATAACTATCTTAAGCCTGAAAAAAAATTTTATTTGGTTGTTTTGTATAAAGGCGTGACCGCGATCGAGAAGGCAGTTACTATGAAGACGACCACCAAGAGGGCAGCTCCGTGGCAGATGACGGAACCAATACTTCTCGCAGTCGAAAAGTGTCAAGTGAATTTTCCCCATCAGTCACTCAAAATTTGGAGTATTGGAGTAGCAACTTACTTGATCTATTCGGCGATAATAGCCGGAAAGGCAGCTCTTCAAATTTGCAGCCGCTTGGTACTGTCTGAATTGTACTCTGTCTCTTTCTTTTCCATTTTCCTCCTGAAACTTTATGCATTATTTTATTTCAGGTGAGACTTCATCAGTGACTTCACAGCAAATGCCTGTGTTACCTGAAAACCTCTATCCTAAAGTAAAGCGGGACTCACGTATTCCTATTGCAATGAAGTTGGTTCTCACAACTTGTTCAAAATGTCACAACTGTGGATGCATTCTTTATGATGAAGAAATCATGGCTGGGTGGTCTCCAGAAGATTCCAACCTCAATACAAAGTACTTGGCACTCTGTCAATTGTTGCCATTCATTACATTGAAACATTTTCTAAGGTCTCTGATTTTTTACAGGTGTCAATTTTGTGAAAAGGCCACAGTTCCTTTTCTTACAGTTACGGTCATGGATTATCGCAGCCATCCAAAAGCTTCTACTGGTATGAGCCAAGAGAGTTTACATTCCAGTCCACGTAGGAAGAACTCCGGGTCTCTTTCAGTCAGAGGTACTATTTATTAATTTTCTGGAATCACTTCTTGAAGTATGAAGTACCTGTTATTTCTGTTATCAACCCAAATGTATGGTTTTACAGCCAGTTGGATGTCCTTAAACTCTGGAAGTTTACTGAGTGTCGCAGAGACAGAAGAATCAAAGCAACCTGTTCCCCAGTTGGAAGATGCTCAGGATTTGGCTCCGTCAATGACAGTGATCCCTGAGAATACAGTTTCTCCAGAGTTCTTGACTCCTGTTAGCGAGGTATCAGGTGCCGCCCCATCCACTACCTCTGACTATGATACCCCAACAACTGAAGTAGCAGTGGTCCCAGAAGATAGTCCTGACGAAGACCCAGTTGTGGGAACGTCTGGGACACTTACTAATCAAGAGCCTGTAGAGCCAATAGAAAACCTGTCACCCATTGATGAAGCTGGTAAAGATTCCAACATAATCATCCAAGACTTACCTCAAGAAGATGGCACAACTCAGGGACCAAGCAAGGGAGATACCTGTGAAACGACTACTAATCCAAAAGTAAGATATTCCCTGCTGCCATGTTTTTATGTGGTATATCTTTCGTTATTTTCTTACGTTATGTTTACTTTTGCTCCCTTTCTTTGACAGCCTGAAGAGGATCCTGTTACTCTTGAACCCATCACCGTCCCCTACTTAAATCCCTTAGTTCTGCGCAAAGAGCTTGAAAACATCTTGCATGCTGAGGGAGATGTGTGCCTTACCAGACCTTGCTTTGTGGATGAGCATCCTATAATATTTTGGAATATGGTCTGTTTTTGCTTTCTGTGTTTTCCTTTACTTGTAATAATATTTTTTCTTTTTTATCTTGTCTACATTTTATTCCTCAGGTGTGGGCTATGGAGCGAATTGCAGTTGAGAGCCACCTGCCAGGACTTTGTCTTCAGTCACGGTCGGTTCTGCGACAACAGACCAATGTCCACCCATCATGGTCACATCCAGACCACCGTCATGTAGTTGTTCGCTGTATGTGGGACAATCCTCGTCTGCATGAAGAAGTTGGCCTTCCTATGTACGTGTTATGGCAACAGGATGACCAGCATTCTCCTTTGGTCAGCGCACTTCTTACTGACCGGACAACAGTATCTAGACCGTAAGCATGTGCGAGGTTGTGTAATTATTTCGTACTTTCCAATCATTTTCAGTTCTAATTTGAATTTTTTTCCAGTGTTATGGAAATGATTATTGCGTCAATTAGGTGCAATGATTTATTGGAGCCTCTTAGGAAGTTGGCAACAGAACGTCATAAATTAAAGGGAAGAGGTGTCACCCGTAGCCATTCCATTTATCGTGATATTCTTTTCCTTGCCTTTATTGTGCTAGGAAGAGACAACATTCATCAAGGTAGGCATTGATAGATTTTTTCCTATTCAATTTTATAGTTACAAGCATTCAGTGCTAACATAATCTTCTGACGAATTTTTGCGTTTTGGTTGCAGCTTCATTTGACAGGGAATACGAGAATGCTTTTGACAAGCTCCCAGAGTCCGAACGAAAGCTTTATCTTCCCTGTGATCATCCTTTGTCCATCCCAGCTCTTTGTTGTAGACATTACTTCAGGGAACTGGAGCTGTAGGGAGGTTATAAATAAAAACTTATTTCACGAAAGCTTCATCTAGTATTATGCAATATTGGTCCAAGTAGCTTACTTGTTATAACTATTAAGATACACAGGGTAGTACAAAATTCTTTTTAAACTCAGTGTCAATTATACGTAAGTTGAACAAACTGTTAGGATTATTGCATATATTACCTTACAAACAGTCCTATAAAAGGTGAATATGAAAGAAATAATTGCTACTTATGTGCAGTCTATTAATGATAAACATTAATCTGTCACACTTTTTTATCTGTATGTTACTAAGGTTTTATGTGCTAAGGTTTGTTTTTGAAACACTATCTGATTGTGTGTTGTTTAGGAAGCTAAGTTACGGCAACCAGGTGATGATTGTCACCTTACATTGCAGTCATGCACTGTATACTTTGCTTCAGTCAATGTCACATTGTTGACCCTCTGTAAAGTGCATTGAAAACCAATGAAATTTAAACTTTGTACAGTATTTATTACTCTAATGTAGATCTTGATGGGTTCAAATCTTTTTAGCAATAATCAACTAGTAAATTTGAGTTTTATCTGGGGCATTCCCCCTCCCAGGATGTTTTTACTTAGGTGGGACCACAAGTGTAGGGGATCATAATTTTAAGTGGTATTCTTTTGAAAGGAAATATTGCAAGTCTTTATCTCTTTGCGTAACATGGAGCTTCATGATGTGTTTGTTGTTCACCATAGGTTTCAAATAGCCCATTTTACTGACTTACTCAAAAATGAAAACTGACTGTATGACAGGTTCAGAATTCTTATCACTGGTAATTCTTTTGTTTCCCACTCAATCAATTAGTCAGTTTTGTCACCCAAAGGCTTATTACTTAATAACAAGTGCTTCAGAGGCCTTGTGCTTTCATATCTATTCTCTTTGTTTTCATGTTTAAGAGGCTCTGTTGTGTTAAAGTATTAGTTCTGGTTCATATGTACTGAAGATCAAAGAATCATGGAGACTAGACTGCTTTTGTGTTACTCTTAACACATATCAATTGTTTTATATGCACCTATTAATATGATTGTCTGCATTGGTTTTGCAAGTTGAGATTAATTTATGTAAGATCTTTTCATGTCAGTGAAATTGTAATTGGCCTGACGGAATTTCACCATGTTTGTTTCACCCTGTGTTAATGTTACAAGATGAAATGTTGTTGGATCATGTTCATAATCATAATGTCATGATGTCATGATCATAATTTCAAAGTATGTCTTGCTTCTCAGGCTCATTTATTTGTCTCCAACCATAAACCCCACATTGTAGAATTGCTATTGTAAAAGTCTCTTTGACTGATGTAATTGAAGTGAGATGGTCTTCTGGCCTCATGAGGGCTAGACTTGTTTCAAGTACTATTTTTATGTGTAACACAGGAGTATACTACACTAGAAAATATTTATTTTTTAAAAGTGACAATATGTGTAATTGTTCTTGTATCATTATACTTGGATAATTATATTCTGTAGTGTGATGTGCACAATAACCGTGCCTAAATTGTGCCTTCTTTTTACACCCTCATTTAAGTGAATCTCTTGTCTGTTCTCCCTTCTTGTAATGTTTATTGTTGATATTCTTATATTGCCTTTGAGGCATTGTATTTTACTTTATTTAGATGCTCCATTCCATCTGAAATATTGGGCATTTTTTGTTAATATTGTACGTAGTATTTAAGCCCATTCCTGCGAAGTAAAGGGCAATCCGTTGTTAGCTTTTGACGCTCTATAATTTTATTCATCTTATGTTACTGTACAGATTTTTTCAAAGTCAAGATTCATTTTTTGGCAGTTACTTTGTAACTGTATTAGAACTGTATCAAATGTAACATTTTGTACAGGATTTTGTTGTCTGTGTACCTTAAGGTGCCTCTTTTACTTAATGTATTTTGACTGTTCTCTGAACTTGGATTATGATTCTTGTGAGTTTGAATTTACCATGATTTGAGGGAAACTATTGTCTATTGTGATTGTTTATCACTGACTCAGTAAAATTCTACTGCAAGTATGTGAAATATTTTAGAAAGATTGTATAAAAGTGTAAAGCATGTAGTTTTAATTTAGGAACCCCTCAACATGATCAGTGATAGTATTATTTTTTTCTTTGTTCTAGTTGATTGTCTTTTTTGTTTTTTGCTTTTTTAAAAAAAGTCCTTGAAGGATGTAGCAGAGAGAGGAGAAGGGACCACCACTTAGTTGTTTTGTATTCTTCTCTTGTCTTTGCTTTTCCTGTTTGTATTTGGGACATTTTCAACTTCACCACACTTTTGCAATGACAAAGTTAGAGAATTACTGTACCTTGAGGTGTTATCTTTCGAAGACTATTACATCAACAGTTGATTTAGTTGTTAGACCCACTTCAAGAGCCTTATCTTGAAATGACCAAAAGATGTGGAAAATTAAACTAAAAGAAGGGTTTCCTCATAGGCCCCCTCCCTCAAGATTAATGAATAAATATATAAATGTGATGCAGACTCTTAAGTAGTGCTATGTACTTTGTGTGGTGGTGGTGGGCTGCTGGACTTGTGTTGGGGGCTAGTGTTGGCAATCCCTGTTGTTGAATCTTTATTCATGTTACTGCAAAAACAAATAAATGAATATATTTTTAATTTCTAATAGTTTATTCGGCCTTGTAACTTAACCTTTGTCCACTGAACATGTCCTGTATACTAACAAAGAATGGCTTTGGAGATAGGAACTAGGTCAGCGGTTCCCAACCTTGGGGTCGCGACCCCACTTTGGATCGCGGAAAAATATTTTGGGATCGCGGCTTGGTACTTGGGGTCGCCTAGGGTCGCCAGACCCCAAATTAAAAACACCGTCCGGAGACAAGATTATAAGGTTACTTCAATTCAAAAATAATGGGGCCGCGCAAATGTTTGGCAGCCATTTTTGGGTCGCGAGCCGAATAAGGTTGGGAACCGCTGAACTAGGTTTTGTGGCTAAGTTGTTACAATGAACTCACCTCCACATTTCAAATAAATTTATTCATTCAAGCATTTTTGAACAGTGATTAACACAGGAAAAATGAGAGATAACATCAACTGGAAGTACATCAAACTTTTTTTTTTTTAAATCTTAACACAAGAACTTTATACTGGCTTGAAATAAACGTAGATAAGTAAACCAAAATCATCGAGCACTCATAACTTAAAATTTTTCCATGAAATAAAAAGTTGCTATTTCCAGATTAGTTTTTAATTCTTAAAGAAGGGGCGATCTTACCCAGCAACCAAAAACAACATAGTTGAAGTGAATCGAAACCGGCTTTCTTCCCACAGTAGCGCCATTTGAGGATGCAATAAGTAGGAAAGCAACAAGCTTCTGTTTCTCTTCGAGCTCTCGGATATCTTTTGGGCTGAGCAAACAGTCGGCTGAGCGATAGCAAACCATGGGGGACAGGGGCATAGGGTACACATTTTGAGACCTCTGCAAATTGCTGCTGGAATCTTCATTGACTTATTATTCTTATCTGAGGAGGGGCCTCTTTATCGCTCAGCCAACAGTTTTCTACTGCATAGTTTCACAATCAATCCTTGAAAAGTTCCAGGACCGCATACAATTTGGCAGCAGGTACGTAGAGCGTGGTGAGAGGGGAAGACTACACTCCAAAACGACAGGTTGTCTGCCTTTGTTTTGATCCAGTCTTACTTTCACACTGACATTTGAACAATGAGATCCTGGCAATGGAAGACCAAGGGTATGAATGGCTGCGTGCTCGCGGAGTCCAAGGCCGTCTTCACTACTCGCTATTGCGGGTCCATTCCACAATGAATGCCAGACGTAATTATCATCCCTAGGTCAAGGTCCTTCTCCTTTTTCACCTCGCGTCCTTATAAATTCCTAATCCGATATCAAATCAATATGGCGAGCGTGACCGACTTTCGTACAACTGACATCGACTTCGATCCCACCCCCACCCAAGGTGCCCCTTTAATTTTCTTTCAATGTGAATTTCCTTGCCCGGTTCGACCGAAAACAGTTTTCGAGCCACTTGGAGAAGCGCGCCGTCGCGAGACAAACAAACAGTAGGCGTTTTGTCGGCGCGTGCTCGCTCGCCCGCCCCTGTGGGCCTCTGGCGTCTCTGGCCAGGACTCGCCATTCAACCAGTGAGGGGTCGCGAAAACGGAACGCATACCAGACAACACGATGCCAAGTCAAAAATGAACAGTCTTACATTACAAAATAATCTAACCGTTTCACCAGAAATCGCGTGATTCTGCAACGTAAAACTTCTGTTTAAGCTACCTTTCATATAAAATTTTACTGTCAATGAGTTTGCTTTTAATCGTATGAAAATAAACCTCTCTTTAGAGCCAACTGCCCCTACAGAGCGTAAAGTCAAACTACAGCGGCGTTTGGCGTTTGGCTAGCACTGCAGGCTAGAACGGCACGGAGGCAACAAAGGAACAAAGGACAGGCGCGTGCACATTCTCACAGGCAAGCGGGGGCTTCCCTCGCATGCGCCTGCAGGGTAGGCAACCCGACCAACGCGCGCCCTTTGGGGTTTGGAAGGAACGTGACACAGTGGGCCGCTTCAAGGCCAACACAAACAGAAATGACACAATGATTCGCGGCAAGTACGTGTCAAAAACACTTCATGTACCTTAACATTTAGTGGACGTGAGCGTCAATAAATACTTGACTGTTTACAACATGAAATGAGTAGCGATAATCTATGTACCGGGACGTTACCACAGGGAATGAAGAGAAAATCATATCTACATAGCGATAATGAATACATGATTGAATACAAGATCACAATTCGACATTTAAAAAATCTTCTTAAGTGCGGGAAAGTACACCAACCCTTTTTTAGTTACACGCAATCGACGGATACATTTCTTTTCAATTAAAGAGTCAAAAATGGCGGTTGCACTTAAGGCAAGCCGCGGACAGTTTGAGTGTACTGACAGGCGGTGGTGTACTCTTTCGCTGCGTCCTCATGAACCGAAGGGGAGACGCCAATTCGAGCCCTAGGTGAAATAATAGAGAGTTAAAATCTCTTCACCCTTTTTTTTGAGAGCCACAGAGTTCAACCTTGCGATTTGAATTCCGTCGCTTCCAAATCCTGCCTTCTGAAGTAGAAAAGACTATGGCTAGGGCACCCCTTCAAATTACTGGATTGGTAGGCCATCTTAAGTGACATATCACAAATATATATAATAACATATATACCATATATACTTTATATTTAAAAAAAAAGAAAAGAAAATATGTGCACAATACTAAAAGGCACCCCCCTTTTACAGGGGGCTGTATAGGTGCAGTCTCACACACTTTGTTGGATGGGTTTTGATTAAGACACAAAATATCTCATCTAATCCCCTATTAGCTGCTGAGAAAGAGAGAGAAAGTTGAGGCAAAACAAGGGGTACGACACTGCTGTTAGAAACGATTGAAAAATTTGAGCACCCCCTTTTTCTCTTAGAGTGACATATTCTCTCTCTCTCTCTCTCTCTCTCTCTCTCTCTCTCTCTCTCTCTCTCTCTCTCTCTCTCTCTCTCTCTCTCTCTCTCTCTCTCTCTCTCTCTCTCTCTCTCTCTCACACACACACACACACACACACACACACGCACACGCACGCTCGCGCGCACACTCACACAGGCATTCCCTCATTTTTTCAGCACAATAATATCTCAGTTCTAATGCTTCCCGCGCACGAAATGGTCAAACTTTCGGACCGGGCGATCAACGTGCTAAAGTCGCAGTGGCACTGCCCGCCGCGCGGCTGACTAGCAGTATAAAAGTGATTACCTCCTCTTCGTCACATTATTTGGTCACTTGAAGCTTTCTTCCTCCCGGACTGGTCAGTGAACAACAACGTCAACAACAAGAGAGCAGGCCGGCGGCGCGTTCACTGGGGCTGCGTCGTCGCGGCCGCAGCGGGGCGTCCGACGGCGTCCTCGGCGGGGTCCGCGTCGCCCTCCCCGCCGCTGCGCTCGCCCTCTGCCGGAGACATGCAGAGGCAGAGGCGGCGCTGTCACTTGCCGCCGGACGACGTCGAGGGGGCCGCCTCGCCTGCGAGACAGAGACAAACAACGTGACGGCGGCGCGGCGCGGCGGCTGGCCAGAACACAGCGGCGGTGAAAATCCTCGGCCCTGTTTTGAGCGCCAGAGTCGCTAAATGGGACGCGAACCGAACGTGTGACCCCATCAATGGATTGCTCTCCGAACGAGGAATCCATTGGTGGGGTCACACGTTCGTTTCGAGTCCCATTCACTGGAGTTCAAGTAGCGGCCGTACCTGTTTTGGGGCTCTTGCTGTTGGACTTGCTCCTGGCCTTCTCCTTCTCCGGGCTCTCCGGCTTGGGCTGGCTGCTCTTGCTGCGGGAGCGCGCGGCCGCCGCGGCGTCGGGCTTCTCCTTCTCCTTGTCCGGGCCGTCCTTGCTGCCCGACTTGGCTGCAAACAGAGTGGGAAAGGAAAACTCAAGTAAAACTTTTTTTTTTTTTTTTTTTTTTTTTTTTTTGCGACACGGCAGGCAGCACGTGCCCGTCAGCGCGGCGCGAGTGCCATGACGTGCTCCGCTGCTCCTCTAGTCCTCGATCGGATTTGCTGAGCCCGCTGTGCATGCATATGCGCTTTGTTCTGTCTCGTTGAGGGCCGGCCTCGGCAGCGGCGCCAAGGGCCCGGAGCGGGTGGGGGCCCTCCAGAGGCACCGTCACAGCATCGCGACACACCCAAAATTGCCCGGATTAGCCTAACATAAGAATTAAAAAAAAAAAAAAAAAAAAAAAAAACAGACCGAGAGAGCGCCTGGCGGGTAGGCAGGGCGAGCACACTTCTGCTGTCTCAGACGCACCACTCCCGCCCACGGCTGCCCGCGGCCGGGTACAGTGTCGTCGTGCCTCGCGGCGTTGCCCTTTGAGGCAGTCTCCACGCAAAAAGCCATAATGGCCGTTAGCCGCAGTCGAGTGAGTGTCTGGCCGTTCTTGCGCCGAGGCACGCCGAGGCAGGCCGAGGTACCGGAACGCGGCGCGGAAGTGCTGGCGGAATCGGGCCGCCGGCCTCGGCGTCCAAGGCGACAAGAAGGCGAAGCAGCGGGGCCGGCCGACGGCAGACAGGATAAATCTCTCGCCGCGCGGCCAAGTAGTTTTGGCCGCGGCCCAGCGCGCCGTAGTGGCCGGGGCCGTGCCGACCTCGCCACCCTCCGCCTCGGCCCGTTCCATACCTCGCTCCCTTTTCAATGTGCGCTAGCTGCTACTCCAATTCGGAAGTGCTCCATCTTCCGCCGTCGCTGCGGTACTCCATTGAGACGCGCCGTCGCGCGGCGTCCCGGTGCCCGGCGAGGGCTAACCCCTCCGCGCGCCACGTGGCTGCGCAGGGCTGCCGCGCGGCTGGAATTGCCCATAAAAAGGATAGAAAAACTTGAATGGGAGTTCCGAAGATGCTCCAGGCGTTACGGAATTTCTGGAAGGCCGAGGCCCCCGATCCCGGTTCGCCGCGCGGTTCGGTTCCACCCCACCCCGTCCCCGCCGGTCGCGACCTTGTCCCGGACGTGGGGGGACGGGGTTGACGGGGGCCGCGGGACTGGCGGATGGAAATTAAATCTTTCTTCTGGTGCGCGACGCCTCGGCCGGCGAGCTCTCCCCGCCCAAGTTGGCCGTCGTCACGATGTCTCCGTCTCTCTCTCTCTCTCTCTCTCTCTCTCTCTCTCTCTCTCTCTCTCTCTCTCTCTCTCTCTCTCTCTCTCTCTCTCTCTCTCTCTCTCTCTCTCTCTCGCTGCTGGGCGGACGGGGTATGGCGCGAGGGGCTGTCACCGCCCGTAATCATTTTAGCACGAACGGAGGCACCACGGCCGTGTTGCAGTGGCTGCTTTCAGGAAGGCCGCACCGACTCTGCAATTTGGTTCCAAGCAGCGCGCGGAGGAGCCGGCGGGCCAGCCTTCCCTTACCCCATCGCCGCACAGTGGGCCAGAAGACCGGCGCAGGCGGCCAAAACTGTAGACGTGTTTTGAGCTCCAGAGTCGCTACATGGCACTCGAACCGAACGTGTGACCCCACCGATGGATTCCTCGTTCGAAGAGCAATCCGTTGGTGGGGTCACACGTTCGATTCGAGACCGATCTTCAGGCCCACTGTGCGCCGTCAACCCCGTCGCCCTCGTCCTCGTTTCGAACGGCGCCCTTCTGGGCTCGCGTCGCTCTCATCAATGAAGCATCAGCATCACCGTGCTATCCGGCCCACTCTGTCCCTGCCTGCCTGCCCGCCCCAGATCCGGGGGCTGCTTCATAAAGCAACACGAAGCGTGCTCCGCTCACCCTTGCTCTGCCTGCCTGCCTGCCTGCCTGGATGAAAAGAAACGCCCAGCCAGCTTGGCTCGACGGGGGTATCAAAATTACACGCAAGACAAAGCTTATTACGCTCTACGCTCTGAGCGTGACGCCCAGGGGGTGGCGGAAAGGGGGCCGTGGGGCCACGCTCGTCGCCCACGCCACTGTGAGCACGCTTCGAGGCGTGACTGCCAGCGCCAACCATGCGCTTGCCACACCGCTGTCGAGGATGCGCTCACACGCCTTACGAGGAAGCGCCTTCTTCCCCCCCCCCTCTCTCTCTCTCTCTCTCTCTCTCTCTCTCTCTCTCTCTCTCTCTCTCTCTCTCTCTCTCTCTCTCTCTCTCTCTCTCTCTCTCTCTCTCTCTCTCTCTCTCTCTCTCTCTCTCTCTCTCTCGTAAACGACGACGGCGACCTTTCCCGTAAAGCGCTCCGCCCCACGGCGCGGCGTAGACAGAGATGGCAAACGTGAAATGTGGTCCCGCCCCGCCTCACCCCGCCTCACCCCGCCCCTCCGCACGCCTTGTTGCCGCAGGAAGGACGGCCGAGAGATGTAGCGAGGGGGCGGAGTCGGGGGCGGCCGCGAGGGTGAGGTGTCCGGGCCCCCTCGGGCACGCAGAAATTATGGCCGTGGGGCCGAGCCGAGGCAGGCAGGGGAGGGGGGGGAGGGGGGAGAAAGGAGGGGAGGGGGCCGCGACGAGTTAAACCAAGTAGGCGACGAAAGGGCATACAACGGGCCGCGGCGCGCGCACAATGCTGTCGTGCTAAGGGTTCAGAATGGAACCGCTGGGAGGGGGCGGGGCGAGCGCGCTAGCAAGCGCGGGCATTATCAGGAAGGAAGTGGGGCGGGGGCGGGGGCGGGGGCGGGGTGTCTGCCTGGCTGGCTGTGGAAAAGAGGGTAATCGGAATCAAAGGGCGACGCCCGAGAGCCGGAGTCAAGGGGCGAGGCGCCGCGGCGCCGCGCGCCGCTCCACTCGCGCTTTCCTCAGCCATTGTCGAGTACCCCTCTTTACCTTTGACCGCGGCGCGGCGCGGCTTGCTCGGCGCGGCACAGTGGGCCAGAAGACCGGCGCAGGCGGCCACAACTCTAGACGCGCTTTGAGCACTAGAGTCGATAAATGGGAGTCGAACCGAACGTGTGGGTTCCTCGTTCGGAGAGGAATCCATTGGTGGGGTCATACGTGCGGTTCGAGTCGCATTTAGCGACTCTGGAGATCAAAACTCGTCCGAGATTTGGCCGCGTGCACCGGTCTTCTGGCCCACTGTGCGCGGCCGGGGTCGTTACTGCGACCATGTTCGGATCGCGATGCTCGAGCCGGCGAGCGGAAGTGCACGGCGCGGCACGGACGGCGCGGGGACGGTCGCCACATTAGCGCCCTGTTTCTGTTTACCAGTCATTTGCCTGCGACCTTTGCCTTTGGAGTGACGACCGCCGCTGACATCGCAATTAATCGACATCGGCCGCGGTCACTCACGCAAAAAGAGTATGGTTTTCGGAGAAACACTTGTGTTTGTGATTAGACCCGTTGTTGCCTCGGGATGGCCGGGTGCCAAGAGATCGCTTCCACCACGGACTACTAAGTGACCTATTTCCGCGCGTACAACCCCCCCCCCCCCCAAGCCCCACCCATACCCACCCCCGCGGCCCAGGATGGTGCCAACAGTAGTGGGCTAGGGCAGCGCGCACAGAGGCCCTACAGGCTGCTAACTATGTGACATGCAACGCCCAGCGGCCTGGCTACTCCCTCTCACCACCTCCCACCGCAACCCGCACCACTTATTCTTAGCCATAACAGGGAGCGGGCCAGAGATAAACTGCAGGCTAGAGCCACCCCTTGCCTACCCCCTGTCTCGTTTCATATTCATTGGAATTCTTTAGCTGGGACCAGTGACTGGACCCCCCCCCCTTTTCCCCCTAGCCGCCCCTGGCCGTAACGGTGTTAAATGGACCGCTGAATCGACGTCCACTGTCGATTTCATGTCGATTTTTAGGCCAAAGTTACATAAGTCATTGACGCTCAAATTTTTTATTGGTCTGATCCACTGTCCAGCTACTTGTTGTCCACCCCTTTGCTACGCGCTGTCCAGCATCTCCCCGTCAACCCCCTCGACACCCTGGCCGCCACTGCTGCCGCCTCGCCGCCGGCACGGGTCAGCCGAGTGAGAAAGACCTGTGCGAGGAGGAGAGCGCTTCAGGTGAGGAAGTGAGACGAGACGCGAACCAACGAACACTATCGACCCGGCCAGCTCCTCCATGACCCCCGCCGCGCTCCACCACGGCCACCCCAACCCACCCCGACCCGCCCCACCACGGTCGGCCCCCACCACTCCGAGCCCGGCCCGGCCTGCCTGCCTGCCTGCGAGCTGAGAGGGTGGTCTCTCCCTCTCACTCACGGGGCGTCCCGCGCGCGTGCGAGAGAGACACACTGCTGCCCTCTCTTCAGCGCCGCTGTCTCCGGCACCTCGCCCGGAGAGGGTCCCAGTGGGCCGGTGTTTCGTCGCTGTCTCTCTCGCGCCCGCACGCAACGCCCCGCGAGCGCGAGGTAGGCAGAGGTACGAACGCGACGTTCAGCGCCGCTCTGAGGCGTCCTGGCAGACGCGCGCAGACGCACACAGACACCTGACCCCTCGCATCCACACGGCTGCACCTTCATCACTGTCCACGAGTCCACGAGGCAGGCGCAGACTCTGCAATTCAATTTACAGCCCATTTAAAATTTCCGCGCACATCTACTACGACTTCCAGCGGCAAATAACGAACCGTCTCCTGAGGGAGCGGTAATTTGATTCCGGAACGGGAAAAGTCGGTGCCGGCGCCTAACTGTCCCGGAGGCTCCTCCGGGTGCCCCGCCCCCTTCCTCCGGGTTGACCGGCTCATCGTCGCCGCCGGAAATTACGACGCAGCAAGCAGGGCAGGGCGAAGCAAGGAGTCGCTGCACAGTGGGCCAGAAGACCAGTGAAGGCGGTCCAAATTCCGGACGAGTTTTGAGCGGCAGAGTCGCTAAATAGGACTCGAACCGAACGTCAGACCCCACCGATGGCTTGCTCTCCGAACGAGGAATCCATTGGTGGGGTCACACGTTCAGTTCGAGTCCTGTCAAGCGACTCTGGAGCTCAAAACGCGTCTGGCCCACTGTGCGGGTGGAGCGGAGAGCGCCTGTCATTGGGAGGGTAGGCAAACCCGTCGAGCAGCCGTGCGCCACGGCAGCTGGGCGGCCCACCTCGCAGGCGCTTCGCTCCGCCGCCGCCCCCCTCACACGCCTGCGGAGCGGCCCTTGAGTGTGACAGAGACAGAGCGTCCTCGCGACGCGCGCGACGCGCACGTTAGACGAGCACGGCGATGGCCCCCGATAGCGTGGGCCGAACGCCGCGTTCACGACATGACGCGGCCAGCAGCGCGGCGTCGAGACGTAGGGATGAGTCACCGGGGCGGTGCGGGGGCGGCGAGGCAGCTAGATGGGGGTGGGGGCGGCAGTGGGCGTTGCTCGCCGGGCGCGTTGCTCGGACCCCACACTGCCCAGCGCCCGGGCTGTCCGGTGCCACGCCGGGCCTCGGGGGCCCCGCGGGGAGAGGGGGCTCCAATTTTACAACAAACAGTGGTTTGGCCGAGGGGCGGGACGGGATTCTAACGGGAGGGACTCACGTACACGCACACAATGCAAACTCTCTCTCTCTCACTCACACTCTAGCAGCGCACTCACGCGCCAACGACGACGGAGGAGAAGAGAGATCCCTGCAGCCAAGCCAAGCGACCGCGCGTTGTTGCCCTCACTCACCTCTCGAGTCTCTGAAGCGTTTGGCCCGATCTTGCTGCTGCTGGCCGGACTGCCGGGCCTGGTCCGCCTCCCTCACCGCCGAGCTGGGGAGCACGCCTGCGAACCGTCAAAGCACGCCGCGTTAGCATGGCGCTAGCATCGCGCTAGCATCGCGCGGTCAGCACAAGCACGGCCTCTGCGTGGCCAGCATAATGCCCACCGCCCCGCAGTGGGCCAGAAGACCGGCACAGGCGGCAAAAACTGTGACCCCACCAATAGATACCTTCTCTCTCTCTCTCTCTCTCTCTCTCTCTCTCTCTCTCTCTCTCTCTCTCTCTCTCTCTCTCTCTCTCACACACACACACACACTCGTCAGCCACGCACACGGGCGCCACTTAGAGCGGGCGTCCGCGGTTTCTCAACGGAAATGAGGACATTTGCAGCGACCTGGTACTCCCCTCGCCGCTCAGCACGGCTCAGCCAAAGACGAATAAGACAGGCCCTGAATTATGCCTGGACGCAATCGATAGAGAGAGCACTTCTCCGCGTTCGCGGCAAGACAGAGACAAACAGACGGGCAGGCCGACAGGTGGACGGACAGACAGAAGCGCGGATAAACAGATGAGGCTGAGGGGAGACGAGGGGGGTGAAGCCTTGTGTGGCTAACCTGTGGCTGCTAAAGGACTTCCCCGGTCATTGTTGTTGTTGTTGTGAGCGGAGCGGCGGCTCACTCGCTGAAAATGTGCGCAAGAGTCACCAGAATGTGGTCCAAATTAAATCGCCATCGCGCGGCTTTGCGACCGGGGAGCGGTCTCTTAGGCCTCCACTAAGGCAGAGGCTTCGCAAAACCCGCGGGAAACCTCCTTCCCACGGTCACGACAGTCGCCCAAGGGATTTTGGGCAGTGTGGGACTGCGTGGGTCTGCGGCCGGGCCCAGTGCAGCCAACCACAAAACAGCGGGCGGCATTGCCATCTGTTGGCAGCGGAACCAACCGAACTTCGCGCCCTCGTGTCAGCTTAATGGCCTCGGTAAACAGTTCGAACCTTTCGCCGCCGGGGCTGCCAACTTCGCGAGCATGCGGAGCCCGTAGGCGTGACGAGGATGTATTACAGTGGCGCTTCGCGTTTTTGTGTGTTTTCGACTGCTGTTCGTGTGCCGGCCGGGGCGGGGGCGAGGCCCTGGCGAGGCCTATAGGCAATCCGAACGCGCTTTGTTTGTTGAAGTTGGCAGCCCTCGGAGCAAGGAACACTTTATCGCGGCTGAGGGGTGGGCGGGGGGGGGGGGGATGGGGCAGTGTGCAGGGTGCACTGTGAACGGCGGCAGCCCTGTCGCGCGGTGGCTAGGCATCTAGTCCAGACACGCAACCGCCGAAGACGCCTGGAGAAAGCAGGCAGACCGATCCCCCCTCCCCCTGCCCGGGTCAAATGGGGCGATAGCGCCTCAAAGCAGGAGTCCCGGTCAAATGGGACGACAGCGCCTGGCGGCTGGGCAGCTCTGAAAGCAGGAGTCCCGGTCAAATGGGGCGATAGCGACTGGACAGCTCTGAAAGCAGGTGTCCCGGTCAAATGGGGCGATAGCGCCTGGACAGCTCTGAAAGCAGGAGTCACGCGTGAAATGGGGCGAGTTTGTCGGGCTAAGCAGCCCAGGAAGCAGGGTGGCCGCGGGCGGGGAGCAGGTCGTTGTCAAAAGCAACAGTTAATAACGAGGCGAACGGGCAACTTGAGGGAAGGGCCAAAGGGCCGTGGAGGCGGGGATGAAGATGGAACCGCCGGAGGCCAAGACCCCCTCCCCTTTCCAACTAGTGTGCTTCGGGGCAGACACAGGTTCTCCCTTGTCGGACAAGAATCTCTTGAGCCCATCGCCCCGGGTCTGCCGTGTTCGACGGTGTGATATGCGAAAAGGTCAGAGCGGTAACCCGCAGCAGTGGTGTTCCTTGTTGCTCCCGTTCGTGTCGGCGGTATTTCAAGTTTGGACAGCGTCAAGAGAGAGGGCGCTGAAAGTATGGCGCCGGTAAACAAACCCTCCAATTGCAAAACGGAACGCGAACCTCGTGCCGGGGGCTGAGGCGCCTTCTGGTTATTCAGACGGGCGCTCCCCGACATCAGAAACACCGCTCTCAACATTTCTCAAGACACTGTATATTAAAAAAATATTTTCATTAATATTAGTAAAATTTTACGTTTTTGTGATCATATTTTTTATTTTTGGCCGTAGAAAATTTCCAAAAGTCATGCGATAAACATCTCCCCGTAGCCGTGGGCCGGGCAGGGTCCTGCCGGGCGGGCCACGTTGGCGTGGCGTGGGGGCGACACGGCGGCGCGTCGCGTGCGTCGTCATCCAACTCACCCTTCTTGGCCGCGCCAGGGAGCGCGAAGTTGGGCCTGGAGGCGGGCGCCGACGTGGACAGCCAGCAGTACATGGCGGCGGGGCTGGGCCGGGCTGGGCCTGCGCGGGTCCGGGGCTCTCTTGTCTCAACGGCTTGGTCTCGGCACGTGACGCGGGGGGTTCGCAGGGCGCGGGGGGCTCCGGCTCTAGCTCCTCGGCATCGTGGAGGCTCCTCGCTACTGGCTGGACTGGGGCCCAGTCACCGGGCGCGCTGCTGCCGAACCGAGCACCAACCCCCCACCCCACTCCATCCCTGCCTCGCGCGCTGGGGCTGCTGGGGCCGGGGGCTGAGGGCAGAGCCACGGGGCGCGCACGGCGCCGGCGCCATCCCCCAACTCCTCCCTAAGCTCAACAACCAGCACAAACCCTTTCGAGTCAAAACATTGGCCGTCCGGACAGCAGCTGCTGCGCCAGCTGCGCCCACGGCGCACCCGGGGGCAGGGTGTCCCGAACTCCTTCCCCACCCCCAGGCCTTGCCCCTCCCCAGCCCCTCGCCGCAGCAACCGAGACACCACAAGTTGCACGTGACGACATCAAAATCAGATTGCTCCCAATTTGGGTGAGAGAGGAGAGACCGCTTTTGTCCAAACTTTGAAGTTTAACAGGGGAGGCATGATAATTTATTAGTCTACTTTTGGTAACTTAGCTTCTACATCATAGTTGAACAAATAACAAGGGCAAAAGTGGAATGTTTTAAAAAATAACAGCATCCATTGTAAACATGAGATGCTCCTAACGAAATGTAGTATTTCAAATTGAAAGATCGTGTACTCAAATTTCCAATATAAAGATAACTAAAATAACAGGACTTCAAATCCAATCTTCTGAAAAATCTGAGATTATGAATCCCATGGACTCGAGTTTTCACTGCACAAATGTGAGATTCAAGAAGAGGATTCTGAAATTGACAATTTAGTTGACTTGATCAATCTACTAACTGCTTGAGACACAAAATAAAAACAATAATAATACTTGTGATTTGAATACTGCTAAAAATATCAATCAGATCTTTCAAAATAAACCACAGTATAGATATGATGAAAAAATATGTTGAATACAGGTTGTGTGGCTTTTTCTATGACTAGATGATAAATATCAAACCCAACCACATGAAATATGAAGCAACAATAAACAACAACAAAAACCACTTTACAGTAGGATGATCATTAGGTAAAATTTAAAAAAAGGATAAGCTGTGAAAGCCAGTTTAAAACACCTCTTTGCAGGTCATTGAAGCAAACACGTTTTTTTCCCATAATACAGCATATTGGGATAAAAATAGTAAATAACAGGAGAAGACTTAAGTAATTCTGCCTGCAGACTTCAAGACAATAGCCAACTGTACAGAAACAATTTTGTAAGTATTGTGCACACTACGCGTAGCCTCAAAGATAAGCAAATAGAAGTATCACCATGCCATTTGAGGTATAAACTAGGATCAGACCTTTCAATATAAACAATTGGCTTAAGGATATAATATTGATAAAAAATAGCCTGGTACACCAGGAATATTAGGCACATTTCATTTCAGAATTACAATTAAAAATTTGCTCACCCTCCACTAACTGGGGGCAGGACAACCATCAAAGGTGTGGAAGGGTGATGATCAGACATTAAAAATTCCATACATAAGTAACAGACTTAAAATGAGATTAAAAAGCCTTGTTCTCTGGTTCATAAGATCCAAATACAAAGCGTTAAAAATATAATTACAGTAAGGGTGAATGCGCTGGTAATGTTCTATCAACGCAGTTCAACCACAAGTTTGCACATGGAGCATGATAAACGTGGCCACCATATTCCAACACTCCACGACTGGCAGGGCTTCCACAAACTCCACAACCAGGCTGGCCACTTTCTTCATCGCTTCCGTCATTTTCAACATCCTAAAATAAAATATAAATTTAAATTCAGGAAATCAAAGGGGTTAAATAATACATTCATTACACTAGTAAAAATTTTCATAAACCACACTTACAGTTTCGATATTTGCTAGTTTATAGAATGTTTGTAAGGTAGACCAGACTTTTGAAACACTGCCTAAAATTGCATCTATCTGGTTGGATTCATGACCGCAGCGCTGATAGCTTCTTTGGATACGCCAAGTTACTCGATGAACTTCTAAGAGGTCTGCAAGCATGAGCCACAACAATAAATATTTTGCAGAGTCGATTGAACAGAACTTTCTTTAACGAATATTAACAGAGTAAGACATACTGCTCAAGTAATTTTTTCCTTCTGCTGTGCTCAAGACCTCAAGCAGGACAGTGTGTGCAGTAATGTTTGTAAAAGTGCTGGCTGCACCTTGAAGTAGAAAGCACGACCTTTCAAGACATCTTATCCAGTCTGCTACCTGCTGAATGAAATAAAATTTTGCATTAATTCAGAAATGGGTAAAAAATAACATTGATCAGTTTTTGAAAATATGCAGTACTATGACTTACTTGAGAATTTGAGGCTTTATCATTTATGTCATCTGAAGTTGGGAAAAGGTTCAAATCTAATGATGGAAGTGATCCATGGCGACTTAGAGTGACACCGGGTAATTCGAGACTGCTGACAGATCTGTTGTCTGAGAGTGCACCAGGAACTTGCTTGCTGGAGCCACTGTCAACCCACAGTTGGTCACTGAGAAATACTGGGGATATTTTGTTGTTCGTGTCATCAACTTGGGTGGAATCAGGACCAACAAAGTCACCAAAATCATCATCATTTTGAGCAGTTGTGTCAATAAAGTTTGAACTAAGATTTAATTGAGGAGATTCTTTCACTGCAAATAGAAATTCACGGTATGTAATTAACAAAAAAAAATAAAAAATAAAAAAAAATAAAAAATAAAAATTAAAAATCCGACCATAAACATGTAGTTTATTAATTACTTACCTGTATCGAAATCAAAACTCCATTTGGACGGAGGATCCACGGTAGACAGCAAATCAGTGTTATCTTTTTGAGAAATGTCCAAATCTGAGAAGACTAGAGACAAATCATCATATTTTCTCTTCATTTCATTTGATGGCTGTGTCTCAAAAAAGGACGGCTCTTGTGTAAGGCCAGCACTCTGAAAGACGGATGATGCCCAATCATCAACAGCAAATTCTATACTTTGCACAGCAGTCGTCTCCACATCATTGCAAGTTGGAAAGTTTGTCTGTTTCACAGAGTTTCCTGTATCTCTGACAGCTATTTCTGCAAACATATCATCAGCTGAGACAAAGTCACCAAAATCATCTGTCTCAGGAATATTGTTGACTTCTGACAGGGGTTTAGTCACCGAGCTTGGAATGTTTTCAAGTATGCGCAAGGCACTGTACTTATCTTCTTCTACAGACATTAACTCTTTAGACGCCTTTGCCAATGGTGGTGCAACTAGAGGCACCTCTGTTTGAATAGGAAGATTCTTGTGTTCAGCTGTAGATGTTTTTGAAAATGTGGGGGAGTCTAGAGACAAAAGCTCTTCTTCTTTCTGTTTTCCAAATTCTTCATCATCTGACTCATTTCTAATTGCACTCTCCTTTAACATGAAATCATGGGCTTTTGGCTTAGGATGGCATTTTGGAAAAAGTTCATCAACATTGACATCAAGACTTGCAGTCTGGAAATCACTGAAGTCTTCATTTTCTTCACCTTCATAGTACTTTGTTTGCTCTCTTGGTCCGTGAGAGCTCTGATTTTTCTCAAAACTAAACCCTATTTCATCCTGAACATAGACATTATCACTATTGATACCTCGATGAGGCTTTAGGCTCATGTTTGATTTTGGTGCCCCTAGTGTATGGTTTGCAAGTCTACTACCGATAGAACGGCCATGGCTACGTCCCAATTTGGAGACAACACTGTGATTTAGCTCACTCACAACCTGCAAGATAAAAAAAATTAAAATTATTCTTTTTGAACCCTACAACACATCATACAAGGGAGAACATAGGACTGTCGATTATAATTATTACCTGTTTTGCAGTGGCAGAGGGTTGAATGACTGCTGTTGCTGGCAACGTGTTGCAAACATTTGAAGAGGGAGCATGTGAAGTATCTGCACTTTGAAAATCAGTGAAGTCATCGGCAAAGTCATCATCTAACTGTGTTTTACTCGGAACATAGGTGGGTGCTGTAAGAGTGGGCAAGGGGGGAGGAGGGGGGGATACAGTAGGAGCAGCAATGAATTGAGCAGAAGGCTTCAATGTTGACTCCGGGCGCTTTTGTTTGTCATCAGGGCTTGACTTCTGAACGTTCATGTTGAAAGTTGGGATTGGAGGAGTGGGAACAAAGTTAAGAACACTGAGATTGTTAAAAGTACAGCCCATCTGAAACAGAGCAAAATATTGTTTAATTTCTTTAAGGTGCGAGCTTCAGAAATGACCCAAAAAAGGATAACTTACCTGAGCAAGGGCAACAAGTGCCAGAGTTACATACAGCTGTAGCTGATTCAACTGAACATTTGCACCATTTGTTGCCAGATTCCAAATGAAACCCAAAACTTCCTTTGGCAAGCTGCTTGTCAAGAGCAATGCAAGTATTTTATTTGTATCAACTAAACTCCCTGAAAATTGCAAAATTCATCAATAAAAATTACCAAATTGAAAAACTAATTTGCCATGTGCAAAAGGGTATACCTCCAGAGGCAGGATCACAGACAAGACTCCAAATGTGGGAATATATTGGAGGAAGGCGAGATGAATTGGGGCTTAGCCATCCAGGGAGATTGTCGTTGGGATTAGCCAAAACAGCACTTCTATTTATATTTGGTCCTGGTTGAACAGGTTGCCTAATCTATAAAAGCGGAAAAAAAAAAGGAAAAAAAGAGTTAGAAAAATTGTAAAACATTTTAGGAAAGCAGCATGATGATTGCCATTGGGGATAGTACCTGGCCTGGAGTCTCTAGACCCTGCTGTTTGAAATGTATTGGGGCAGGTTGTTTGGGAGTGAAAGTATCCTTCTTCTCTAACAGATTTCCAATCAGAGCATCAGCACTCATTCCCTAAGAGGAAAGGACAAAGCTTCAGATAAGATACATTGACAAACAATTCATTGTCTTCTTCAAACTGCATAATTTACCTTGCTTGAAGAGAGTGGCATAGCTTTCAAACGTTGCTGTTGTTTCAGATAGTCACGATGTTTGTGATCTGTCTGATTTTGGGACTGTTGCTGATTTGGAGCATCTTGTGGCTTATATGTTTGCTGCTGATTTAGTGGCCACATTTTGTTCTAAGAGAACAGGACAGGGGAACTAGGTCATAAAAATTTGCCACACAGCATTGGCTTCACAATCAAATGATTTGGCTATACCTGATTGGGTTGGATGTTCACCGGCATATTGACAGGGAAGTTGTGTGCCATGGCGAACCCTGTTGAGGGTCCACTTGTGGGCATCACAGCACTCTGAGGCATACCAGGAATGCCGACAGCTTGAATGGAGTTGCTTGGCAACGAAGACGTTAAGTGACTGGGCTGGTTCATTCCAGAACCTTGTGGAAACCTGAAGGTGAAAACATAATCATTCGTAATTGCCTATCTGTTAAATAAATACGCAGAGTACGGAGTGAAAGTAACTTCAAATACATAAACTCACATCTTGTAGCACTGAAAAGTGTAAACTTTCCTTGATCAGAGACTCACATGATACAACATCCTCAGAGGAAGGGCTGCAAGCAAGTGGCCCCAGAAGGACTGACATTTAAAGAAGTGACATGACATAACCCTCTTCACAGGGAAGCCATAGGAACGACTGCACCCATCCCTGGTTTGGCCTCCATTTTAAGCACACTGTTCCAAAAGAATCAAACTGATAAAATAATAGACATGAAACAGAAAGTAGGACGAACAGTTTATAAGACAATAAAAATCAGTAATACCTAGAGTTTTCCAAATGTTTGACAAATACGAACATTATGTGTTGATTCACATAGATTTATGGTTAAAGACAGTTAGGACCACAGAAAAACAAACAGTAATGCTTTAAATCACGTTTTATAGAGGAGAAAATTACGCCAGAACGAATGAAAAAACAACCTGCTGTCAAACCACATAACCTTTGCCAAAGGGCAGGTGTCATGGAGTAATTGCTCCTTACATCAAAACAAAATTTGATAACTAACTCACCAATTTGTTCTTAAAACAGAAAGGTTTCCATAGTTATCTGGATAAACATACAAACATTATGTTTATGAGCAGTTAATTAAGTGATGAAAAAAAAAATCCTTGTTGGTCTGTGCTAGGTTGCTCAATGCCAATGTCAATAGAGACTCAGGGAACGTCAGGAACGACGTTTGAGGTTATTGACATTGGAATAGCTCATCAATCATGGATTTGATGGGTCGAGTTCTTTCAGGTGCCACTGCGTAACAAGCAGTTAAAATTTGAGTGAGCTTGAGTGACGTCTTTTCCTCTTTTCGGAATGTGAAGAAATCGTAAAACTTGCCCAGTGCCAGGCTAGCTCGGCACACAGTTTCCGGTCCAATCTTCTCAAAATTGTTTAAAGGGCGGAGGCGGAGGCAGAAAGCGAAGCGGAAAAGCGCCCACCAACAGCAGCCGCAGACCGCAGAAATATTTGTTAACATCAAAATTGTATTTTTATTGTTGTTTAAATACGGCAATATGATGATTCTTTATTTTTGTAAGCTATCTATCAATTTTGTTGGTCTGGATACGAAAGTTTAACGTGTTTTGGTTGTTGCTGGAGACGTTCACTAGTCCGTAATGCCGATATATTGAAGGTTATCTACCAATGGTGAGGTTATGTTTATATTGCTTCAATCGTTTTTGTTGCCATTTTCAGATGATAGTTTTTTCCCACATCCCACGGAATCGTTGACTTTGACAACCTGTCAGGACACATGCGTTATTTTCATTTGTTGTCGTCGCTTGCCCGAGAATGGCATCCTAGTTTCCCCTAATCTTGATTGATAGTAATGAAATGAATGAGCTTTTCACCCAAACTTATTTTCATAGTATGTTCCTTGTTTTTAAAAGCCCTAAGGGTTGAATGGTTTATGATTTATTTGTGTTTTCTGTTTTCACGCTAGTGTGAATTTTGGTTGGTTGCTAATTTCTTTTCCCTTTTGCCTTTACTTGCAGGTTGATCATGGGCTCAGAAAGAGCAGAGGAACCTATTCACATAGTGTACTCAGATGAAGAAAATGTCCTGGATGAAGAGGAAAGAAATTCTAGGCTGTTTGAAGATCTAGAACCAGCTAGTTGGATCAATGATGAGGATACTGATGTCACAACGTTTTTTCATAGGGTCGACTCAGACCAAATTATATATGAAGCCAAGAAAAAAAGATGCAAAATGATAGGAAAATATGTCATGGGTGATTTGTTAGGTGAAGGGAGTTATGGGAAAGTGAAGGAAGTTTTAGATTCTGAAACACTATGCCGAAAAGCAGTTAAGATCCTCAAGAAACGCAAACTACGCAGGATTCCTAATGGAGAACAAAATGTCCAAAGGTAACAGTGCCTTTAATCTTAATTCATAAAATTACTGCGCTGGGAAAATATCTGATCTATCTCTGTTTTGCTACATCGGTTATATCAAGTATCAACTTTTGTCTTACTTTTCAGGGAAATTGTACTTTTGAAAAAGCTTCAGCATCCCAATGTTATTGGTCTCTTAGATGTTTTAGTAAATGATGAGAAAGAAAAGATGTATTTAGTCATGGAATTCTGTGTTGGTGGGCTTCAAGATATGCTAGAGAGCACTCCTAAGAAACGCTTTCCTCTTTGGCAGGCACATGGGTGTGTGTAACAGTATTACATGAATAATTTATGAATGAATGTATGTCACCATGTATTTCTATTATTACATGAGGAAATTTTCCAACAGGTACTTCTGTCAACTTATGGATGGCCTGCAATATCTTCACAGTCAAAGAATTATTCATAAAGATATCAAACCAGGAAATCTGTTACTAACTCTTAGTGGCATATTGAAAATTTCTGATTTGGGAGTTGCCGAGGTATGAGTTACATTCAGGCACATAATTTTACATGTGATGTATACTTCTTCTTATTTACTTGTTTATCAAATACTGTACAGGAGAATTTTTGATCACAGACCCTACTTTTCCTCCTTTTCCACCCTCTAGGCTTTAGATTTTTTTGCAGAGGATGATACCTGCTACACTGGTCAGGGATCACCAGCATTTCAACCACCTGAAATTGCAAATGGCCATGAAAAATTTCTAGGATTTAAAGTTGATATTTGGAGCAGTGGGGTCACATTGTAAGTTCCTCCTTTTCCATCATGCAGTTTGTGGAATGGTTGAGTGAAACTCATTTTCATTTAATTATGTTTGCAGGTATAATATCACCACAGGTCTTTACCCCTTTGAGGGTGACAATATCTTCCGGCTCTTTGAAAATATAGGGAAAGGTGAATACGTAATACCAGATGAAATTGAAAATCCTTTACGGGATCTTCTTCAAGGAATGCTACAAAAAGATGCAAACGACAGGTTAACCTTGCAGCAGATAAGACAACATCCGTAAGTTTTCTGCTTTACATTCTATTTTTCCTGTGGTAGGAATGCTCTTTGATAATAATATTTTTAAAGAAAATGGAAAGAAGTTGGCTTCTTACCTGCCTACAAGCCTGTCTTTTTCCTATTCTTCCTAGGTGGTTCTTAAGGAAACCTCCTCAGACCTTAGAAGAAGTGCCCATTCCTCCGCTCCGAGGGGATGAGGTGCACAATATGACTGTCCTTCCATACCTTATGGATTATCACTATGTGGAAGATCCTGCGTCTGGGCAACCACAGTACTACACGGAACATGAAAGAAATGGTGAGTGGAACTTATTTTTTATGAAACTGAGTCCATAACAGGGTCAATGTATTGTTTGCTTGACTTGAGTCACTTTAATCTTTTAGCTTGGGCAGAAAGAGGAGAGCAGGATATTTATCCAACAGAGTGGGCAGAACAACTTGGTGACCTCAAAAGGAAAGAAAGCTCTCCTAAAAAGTACCAAGGTGAGTGTGTCACCATTTCAATTTTAAGAGTTCTGACTAAAGAATTATTTTTCATGCATTTGCTTTTTTACATTTTTAGATGATGTGGGTAATGGCAACTCTAATAAGTATCATGGTGATGATGAAATGGAAACTATTGCGGACTCAACTAAGCGCAAAACTAAACGGCGACCAACAAGCTGCATCAGTGTAAAGAAATTTCCTCCATGTAAACAATCGTGATTTCTGTGCCCCAGCCTGGTGCTTACTTTCTTTCTGCCCTTGTGCTGGGGATAGATTGTTGTTATTGTTGTTCTGTGTTCGCATGGGAAGATGACTTCTGAGTCCTATCTATTCCTGTTACTTTCCCTCACATTTTAACTGATAAATCAATAGTTCAATGCCCATTTGAAACAAGGTTTCTTGTCTCTTGTCTGTCACCTCATGGTCATTCTATAATTTATGCAAATCAGAAAAACATCCCATTTTGGCTCATTCATTGCTTATTACTTACAATTAACTGTATTGGAAGTGTTGTAAAATAGTGGTGGTCTGTCTTACTGTACTAATTGGGCATCTACGATGTTGACCCCTCTTTGATTACTAGTTTCTAAATTTTTCAAATTTAGTGTGCATTATAGGAAACAAATCATATGTGGAGCTGCAGTAGCATTTCCTAGAGTAGTAGCCATGCACTGTAGGCATCCATCCCTTGCAGAACAAATCTCTGTCAATGCATTTCCTTCAATTTTTATAACTTATCTTTGTGCCATTATAATTTCTGCTACTGGTATCATCCCCACTTTCTGTTGCCAGTTTTTTTCTTATCTAATGTTACTTCTATTAAGTTACTGTACTTTAAATTATCATTGCCAACTGGACCATTAGTTTTTGGTTTCTGTGATCCAATTAAACTAGTTTGTTTCTGTGAAGTTTTAAATTAAATTCTTTTGACTTCCTTATAACTATTTTTCAAATTTTTTGCTTGAAAGGAATTGATTTTTTAGAAGCGTACATTAATTATGTAAGGGGATTTGAGGAGAAGGGTTGGGTGGCGAAACTTTAAAACTTTATGTCGCATGTGTTAATAATATGGAAGGGCCTGTAAGATCCCTTACTATATGTGAGGATGAAGGGTAAAGCATCTCTCAATAGACCACTACATAATTGTTGGGCGCCCCCTTGTTTAGTGTCAACATTTTAATTGATTTGCTCTATTCCAAAGCTGTGGTTCATTTTGAGTAGCATTGCATTATACTTTGTACCTGTACACTAGCTGCAAAATTCTTTCAGTAAAACTAGAACCCAACATTCAGCATTGTTTTGAATTCTCAAAAATTGCTAAAATGTAAGATGTTGTGTCCAGGTTTTACTGTTTGTGTTTGATCAGCTTGTCTAGATCCTGTGAGGTAGTCCTTTCTTATTTAAGAACACGTGTGACTCTTGTGGATCTGAACCTTATCTGTAATATCTTAGCAATGTGAGTTGCCTGCATTACTTTTGGTTTTAGGTTTGAGTCATGAAGAAATTAGAAAGATTATGTGACCACTCGGTTTCTCTAGTCATATATGAGAGTTTCTGGTTTCTTGTCCCTTTATTCTGGGCATTCTTTGAAAAAGTTTTGTCCGTAATTGCAATTAGTAGCACTGACATACGTCAGTAGTAATTATAATCATAAAAATTACTAATGAATGATACAATCATGTTCTTTCCTGATCGTGCCAAGCACTTGTATGGACACAATGACCTCAGACTCATTAATTTTTTTTCAGAATGTTGGTAGTTTCTATTAATTACTTTGATTTTTAGGAGTCTATTGAAACATGGACACTTCAAGGAAGACTCTATTGCAAAGGATTTGTGTTCTAATGCTGCAATATATGAGATTATTCCTTAATCTCTGCACCTGACATGTGCCATATCACACGAACTTGGCTCGAAAAAGAGTTTTGAGAAGCAATTTTATACCTCAGTTTTGTGAAGTATTGATTTTGTTTTATTATGATAAGTCTAATCTTAACATGCTTTGGCTTGGTGTCCTAACTTCTTTTTAACAAGATCATGCAACTAACAGTCAATATTGCTGGTGAAGTTAGCAACTTAGAAATGAGCCCACATGAAGCAAAGCAATGTTTTTAACAAGGTGTAGACTTTCATGAAATGACAATAGTGAGCTTGTTACCAGATGTAATGTGTAGCCCTGGAGTTAAATTTTCTTTACAAACTAAGCGCAACATTAGTGATGTCGCACATTGTTATGGACACCATATATATTTATGTAGTTGATTAATTTTACCATTTATGATACAACCTTAGTAGGGAAAGAAATGCTCATTATATTAGTTTATAACCAACCATCCTTGAAGTGTACTTCGCTCCCTTAGTGGAAATTTTTAATGTTAAATTGGAACAAAACTCCATCGGGTGTGTTAAATACCACCACATACATGTTGAATATCCTACTTTGTTTTTTGCCTTTGAAGAGAATGGAGATCTCAACCACTCCACTTATTTTCTCATGACATTCATGGATGTTTATGGTTCTCTTTTGTGGTAGACTCTGTTCACCCTAATTCAATTGCATTAGA
Organism: Stenchaetothrips biformis; assembly: GCA_030522485.1. Lineage (NCBI taxonomy): Eukaryota > Metazoa > Arthropoda > Insecta > Thysanoptera > Thripidae > Stenchaetothrips > Stenchaetothrips biformis. The sequence goes on from CM060100.1 coordinate 3,680,804, forward strand.
TTTGTAATCTGTGGGTGGTGTAAAATGTTTCCGAGTTATTGTATCTATTTTTGCTGGAATGTTTATTTTAATGCCTGTCAGCATTCTGGATGTTGAGTGGCAGACGTTGTTAAGCTCTAAATGAAATTTGAATGACAATTTTACATCTCAAGGACATTTGTGTGAGGAATATTTTTGGTTATTTCCTAAGTGAATGATGTTTTGCCTCTGCAAAGCAATACAAACAGTCTTCAATTTTTCCTCTTGTTATCAGCTTTGTTTTGAAAAAAGTTATTTTTTTAAAATTGAAGATTTGCAATGCTTTTTGTGTGTGTTGAAACTCTCACTTGGAATTGTAGCTCTCAATTTCTCTCTCTTAAGTATTTGTGTTAAACCACTTTTGTGATACTTCAGTTGACTGTTATTTCTGTCATAGAGCTTGTGCCAGAGTAATTTTCGTTTTGTAATACTAATGACTTTATGGCTGTGAAGAAATTTCTGGCAGGCTCTAAAGTAATAATAGATTATTACTTTTGCATAATATACTTTCCTTTAGCTGTTTCTTTGCTGGAGCAGTGTTTGGAAAGTATGGGAATAGTTTATTCCTGGATCATGAATAAGTTCAACTTGTTTTTTGAATATTGTTTTGTGTTGCATATGCAAATTAATGGGGAAGACCTTCCTCTTCCGTCCATATTCCATTTATCTTGAAACCGTTCATTCAAGCGGCCATTCAAACCGCTACCACTGGATTTTCGTTTTTGGGCTCGAGCCCTTGTTTGCCGAAGGTTCTCTTCACATTAATGTAAAAAGGAAATCAAAGAAAAAAATATCTCACATCCTCAGTCATATTGTGAGAGTAGATCAACTCGAACACCATAAGAAAATTGTGACTCCTATTTTTGCTCTAATAAAATATTAGTCTTCTTATTCTTGAGTTCTTTTTTTTCTCTCATCATATTATGGAGTACCACGCTTCCTCGGCGGGAGGCGGCTTCAGGGTGGGACGTGGGACGGCGGGGCTGCCAGGGTGGCTGGGGGAGGGGGAGGCGGCGTCGCAGCACCCCGGCACCAGCCCCAGCACCGGCAGGTCGCGGCTGCCAGTCACCCCGAAGCCCTAGCGCCGCCAGGGGTGCCGGAGTCTGCCGCAGCGTGCCGCGACACCCGTTTCCGGACCCGTCCGTGTTTCCGGCCGCGCTTCCGCCGTCGCTAGCGTCGCGACGCGGAGAGGCAGACCGCGTCGGGGGCGACTCAGGCTGACGAGGGAAACGAACGGCGGAAGGTTTTGTTGCAAAGTCACAGCAACAGGTGACGGAGGAGCCGCGGAACTACAGTGTGGCGGAGGCGATGGCGCCGTCCTCGACGCCGTCCACGACGCCGTCCTCGACGCCATGAGCGACGCCCACCTTCCTCGGACTGCACTCACAGCCACGATGCAGTCGCAAAGGGTGAGTGACGGGTTGCAGCGTCGACGCCGCTTGCGCCAACGCAGCTAGAGATGCCACACATGTAGGCAAAAGCTACCACGACACGCCAGTGGCAAAGGGTTGCCAACCGCAGCGTGCACTCTAGGCGACATTGCCTCGTGGGCGACCCTTTCGACTGTGCTTAAGGGGGCAGTGCATGCTGTAGGACGCCCGGGCAGTAGGCAAGGCGGGCTGTGGCGCGCACGAGTGCGTTGCGGCTTGCCTACGCTGCCGCCGGCAGGCGCTCCGCTTGGCGCTCCGCTTGGGGCGACCGCTCCGCTCGCTCGGCCGAACACCGCTCCACCGCGCGCAACTTTCTCGCTCGATTCTCGATACGGAAAATCCCGATTCTCCTCTCTCAGACTCATTAAGCAACGCGGTTACAATGGAAACGACGCGAATCCGTAGACATCGACGACAAAGCGGCGAGTCCGCGACAAACATTCGCAACTCAGAAAAGTGATCGGCATTTCACCGAAAAAAAGGCGTCCCCCCCATGACGATGGAATCGCTCTTCGAACGAGGAATTTATTCGTGGGGTCATACGTTCGGTTTGAGTCCTGTTTAGCGACTCAGGAGCTCAAAACGCGTCTAGAATTTCGTCTGGCCCACTGTGCACCATGGTCGTGCGAGTTCAATTGGTCATCGGCTGCGGTTTGACGCGGTGGACGCGGCTTTGCCGGCCGTGCGGTGTGCTACTGCTGGCCCGCCACGGCCCGCCATGGCCCGCCACGCCACGCCACGGCGCTTCTAATTTTAGATGCACTGGGTGGTCGTGGGATTACGCCCCTTTCAGGCTTGGCGAGGCGGGGCGGGGCGGGGGAGCCTTCACGCGGAATCAACACAGTTTTACCCTACGCGATCGCCAGAAATGTCAGCGCGAGACCTTCCGCAGTATTTTGAGCTTACGTAAGGCACACTATTTCGTCCGTTTAACGAAGAAATGATGTAAGGTTTTGGGATTGTAGGTTCGTGCAACAATCGTCAGTTAATTAGTAAAAATAAAACTTTTTTTTTTTTCAAACAAAAATAAATAAATAAATAATTGTTTGACGGACGGGCCCTTGCCGCGTCACACCAGAGTGCACACGGGCTCATTCCGCGTCACACGTCGAAACCAATTAGAGCGTCAGTCCCACTGGCGGCCCCGCCGGCCCCGCCGGCCCCGCCACTCGGAAGGCAGGAGAGGAGACAGGGCACAGTGGGCACGACAGAGAGGGAGGGGGAGGGGGAATGAGCTGCCGCCAGATGGACCCTCGCGGCCAATTCCTACCACGCTCCGCGGCGGGAATGTAGACCGGAAGGACAAAAACAGAGAGGCAGACAGAGAGAGAGAGAGAGAGAGAGAGAGAGAGAGAGAGAGAGAGAGAGAGAGAGAGAGAGAGAGAGAGAGAGAGAGAGAGAGACAATGGGGCGCTGCAACCATAGGCCGCCACCAGCGCCGGGACACAAAGGAGGCGCTGAAAGCTGCGGCTAGGCGGGGCTAGGCGGGGCTAGGCGGGGCTAGGCGGGGCTAGGCGGGGCTGGGCGGGGGCAAGCCAGGACTAGCTAGGGCGTGTGGCGACGGCCTGCGCGCCAAGCCCCGCCGTGCCGCCGTGCTACGCCATGCGTGCGGACGCGGCACACCCCGATGGGTAATGGGTCCAGTCTCCCCGCCCCGCCCCGCCCCGCCCCGCCCCGCCCCGCCCCGCCCCGCCCCGCCCCGCGTGGCCTGGAGGAATGGGCGCGCCGCGCCTTGCTCAGCCTTGCTTCCGATCAGTGCGCCGCGGCGCGCCGGTCCCCAGCGTCTCGACGCCACACGGCGACGAGGCGTCGGGTTCGAATCCCGCACGGCACGGCTTTACGAACCGCCGCGCGTCAAAGTCCCATACTCCCAAGGGTGCTCGGATTCCAACGCAGCGGTGGCCCACATGGTTAGACTGAACCACGGTTAAGTGGTTGTAGACGTTCGTCGATGTCTTGGCCGATTTCGCGGGAACGGCGCTTCCAAAAACTGAACCGCATACCCAGTGCAGGCCCCACTGAAGGCAGGTCCAAAGGCCGCCACCCCGCGGAGGGTAGGAAGGGACGCGGTAGGGCGGGCGGGGCGTCGGGCGGCTGCCTCGCGCTTCAACACGGCTTTCTGAACGCTTGGCCGCTTCGCTTGGCTTCCAACCAACCAGTGTTCGGCCGGAAACAGCCCTCGCCGCGAGGGGCCTTACAGTGTCGCTACCCCGCAGCGCCGCAGCCAGCCGCCGCCCGCGCTGTGGGTGACGCCCAGTGCGAGGGACGACCACGAGATGGCGCCGCTGGCACCGGACCTCCAGGGGGTGCTCCAGCTGCTCCAGCCCGTGGACCTCGCCGCCTCCTTCCTCTCGCCGCCCCGCGCGACCGGCTCCCCGCGCTCCCTCTCAGGTGCGGAACACAGTGGGCCAGAAGACCGACCGGCGCCGCCGGCCTAAGACGCGTTTCGAGCTCCAGAGTCGCTAAACAGGACTCGAACCGAACCCCGCCGATGGATTCCTGGTTCGGAGAGTAATCCATTGGTGGTGGGGTCACGCGTTCGGTTCGAATCCCATTTAGCGACTCTGGAGCTCGAAACGCGTCCAGGTCTTCTGGCCCACCGCGCTTCGGAACGGAGCCAGGAGAACCATCACAATCACGCACTGCCATATGAAGCCATCGCCGTGGAAAACGAACCCAGCAGGTCGGGGCATTGCGAATGTAATCGACTTGCAGATTTTGATGAGTCACGATCACCTTAAAAATGGGTCAGAAAGAAAGCAAAAAAAAAAAAACAAAAAAAAAAACACAATTTTTATTTTACGTTGTCTTTAAGTTGAACAATGCGGGATCAGTTTCATTTCAGTTAAGACAATTTTTTTTTTTTTTTTTGAAAGAAGCCAAATTGACCAGCTAGCGTCGTGGCGCGGGCAGCACACGGGTTGCGTTTACGTCCGTCGACCTGAGCATTGTTTTAGGCAGCGGCCGAAGCAAGCTGGAGCAAGCACTACGCGCTTTATGGCACCGGTTGCTACAATGTAGTTCCTCGCACGACGAGGAATCGCATGTCCAGGCAGCAGTAGTAAGTCAGTCATACGCGGGAAAGAAACAACGAAACGATTGCACCGTGGGATCGATACCCGCCCGTGCGCACCGATTGGAGAACTCACGCGTGGTGTGGGTGTACTTTCCACACTGTCAATAACAAATTGAGATGTCCCGGCAAGAGCATTTAAAAGCTCCGTCTTTGAATTGAAAAAAAAAATGCATTTAAGTGCATCTGCCGGAAACTCTACAAAAAAAAAAAAAAGAGGAGACTAGAGTTTTAGGAATTTTTCAAAGATCGTGCAGGCATTTTTTTCCACAATTTTTATTGACAGTGCAGTTGTTTTGTTGGTAGATTTCGCGATTCGCCGCCCCAGACGCCCTGTCGCGCTGCGCATCATGCCTCGACTGAGCCTGCCCACCCTCAGCACCTCCATCTCGGCGGACAGCAACTGGCTCAGAACCAGGAGGAGGTAAGCCCCGTTTTTTAAAAATTACTTTCCCGCCACATTTTTTTGTTGCCTTTTTACTCTTCCCGTGTATCTACCGGGTGAATTCGTGAACGTGCGTCGCCTCGCTAGGCGATCGAAATGGCGCCTATTAACGCTTGCGTGACGCATGGCACAGTGGGCCGCCAGAAGACCGATGGAGGCGGCCAAAACTCTAGACGCGTTTTGAGCTCCAGAGTCGCTAAATGGGACTCGAACCGAACGCGTGACCCCACCAATGGATAGCTCTCCGAACGAGGAGTCGCTTCGTGTCCTGGTTAGCGTTTTGACCGCCGCCACAGGTCCTCTGGCCCACTGTGCGTGGCCTGATGCTCCTCTTCTGCAACGCACATCCTGGCATCGATTCGTCGCCCGACGCGCGGGACGCGGTGCGAAAAGGACTTATTTCATTGCCACGGCTCTCTTGTCATGTTCCATGCCGGGGCCGCCGTGCTCGCGGGACTCGGTTCACGGCCGGACGAATGCATTAGGGTAAGTAAAAGTGGCGAAGGCTCTGTGTGTGTGTGTGTGTGTGCGTGTGTGTGTGTGTGTGAGTGAGTGCGTGTGTTGGTGTGAGTGAGTGTGTGCGCGCGCGCGTGAGGAGACAGGGTGGCAGGGTCACAAAGGCAACAGGATATTTAAGGAATTGAAGAGGGGAAAGGAGGGGGAGACTGGACGTCATGAAGTGGGGGGCGGCGGGGGCGCTGGAGGGGGAGGGGACGCGCCGGAGGGTTCTGCCGACACCACCGTCGCCCTGCGGCGGCCGTCCCGGAAGGTCCAGCACAACGTGGTGACCGCCATCCTGGCCGCGACTTTCCTGACCGAACGAACGCCGGGCGAACCGCCGCGGCGCGCGAGTCGCTGCGCTAGCAGTGGAGAAGAACAAAAAAAAAAAAAACAAAAACAAAAAACACCACGATGATGACGCAACACAGCGTGCCGCAGCACCGGGGGAATGCTATTGGATGGCTTTCTAATCAACCCCCGCGCTGCGGCAGAGACGCCAGAGGGGCGTACCTATGGAAACAACGGCGCTGATATAGTGGCGACGGCCGGACGGCGGCCGGGGTGAGGATCGTAAGTCCCTCGCGATAAAGCGGGGTATGAAACGGAGCGGCCGCATGCCGGCCGGGGCGAGTCGGTGAGGCCTGCTGGCCCGGTGCGTAGTACGGCAGCGCGGGGGTGGGCCGCGGCGCCGCGGTGGTGGGGGCGGTGGGCGCCGGGTGGCCCGCCGCGCCGGGTGGGCCGGCCAGTGGTGTCGAGAGCCCCGCGGCAGCAGGACAGCGACAGGGCGCGAAGCCACGCAAAGCCACGAGCCGCGCCGAGCCACGCAAAGAAGCGACGCGAAGCCAAGGGACACCGAGTGACGAGTCGAGCCGCGAGCGCGCCGAGCGCGGCCGGGCCGAGTCTCGCGGACCACAGCGGTGGTTGTGCCTGCGGTGGTTGTGCCCGCGGTGGTTGTGCCTGCGGTGGTTGTGCCTGCGGTGGTTGTGCCTGCGGTGGAGGTGGTGTGGTTGGATTGGGACGTACTCTGAGGCCGGCATCAAGGTGAGGAAACCCGGAGGCACAGTGGGTCAGCAAGACCGGCGCACGCGGGCAAAAATCGAGACGCGTTTTGAGCTCCACGGTCGCTAATTGAGACTCGAACCGATCGTGTGACTCCACCAATGGACTTCTCGTTCGAAGAGCAATCCATTGGTGGGGGTCACACGTACGATCTGAGTCCTATTCAGCGACTCTGGAGCTCAAAACGCGTCCAGAGTTTTGGCCGCCGGCGTCTTGTGGCCCACTGTGTGATGGTTGTGGAGCAAGTGGTTGTGGTGTTTACATACGCGCACAGCGCATAGTGGTTGCGAGCGGAGCTGGCCCAGCCGCTGCAAGTGGCGGCAAGTGAACGTGCAGGTGGACCCAAGTTGTAAGCCCCCTCTTACAAGGGAGTTGTAATGGAATGGCGGTACCGGTCCGGTGTAGCCGTGGTCGGGGTTCGGCCCGGTTCGGCCCCGGAGGAGGGGAGGGGTGGGGGGTGCTGCCATGGCCAGGCCGACCGCGGACCCTACCAGGCGATGGCACCGCGCCGGCTGGGAGGCCCCGAGTTGGAGGCCCCATTTCACCCTGCTGCGCGTCAAAGGTGGTCGCGGCTTGTTCCTGGACTCCGGCTGTACTTCCGCCTGTTCTTCCGGGCGTGCTTCCGGTCCGGGCGAGGCGGTGCATTTCCGGAACTTGGCCCGGCGCGGCGCGCTATAGCGGCACACGCAAGTGACGTCAATGTTCCCCGTAAGTTTTGAATTTACGAACCCGGCCGCCCGCCGCCAGGAAGTTGGTTCCCCTCATCCGAGCACAATTGGGTCAAGTTTGATCAGCTCGCGCTTTGCGGCGCCCGTCGCCACGGCCGGAGTGCGTCCGCGGCTCCTCGGCCACCAAGTTTCTGCGCTCTTTCTTTTCAAGATTCGGCTTTCAATGTGGCTAACACTCTAGACCCCGACCGTCCCCGCGCGTTTTCCTCGCAGAGTATCGCTGGCGTGTGTCAGTTAAAGTAAGTCAGGAAAAGTAGGAAAAGTCACCGCCACCGCCATGGGAGGGAGGGAGGGAGAGAGAGAGAGAGAGAGAGAGAGAGAGAGAGAGAGAGAGAGAGAGAGAGAGAGAGAGAGAGAGAGAGAGAGAGAGAGAGAGAGAGAGAGAGAGAGAGAGAGAAATAGAGAGAGAGAGAGAGAGAGAGAGAGAGAGAGAGAGAGAGAGAGAGAGAGAGAGAGAGAGAGAGAGAGAGAGAGAGAGAGAGAGAGAGAGAGAGAGAGAGAGAAAGGTCGGATCAGAGATTCACCGGCATGCCGGCGTCAGCGCGTGGCGCGTTAAACCGCTGCACTGCGCGCTGCGGCGTCGCATGACTCCGTGGTTTATGGCGGGGCCGCCAGCGGGGTTCAGAGCTGAACATCGCTCCGTCTCTCTCGCACCTGCACGGCACACGCACGAGTGCGAGAGAGACGGAACGCTGCTGTTCAGCCTGCACGCTGCTAGGGCGAATGGCGGTGCTGAAATGGCCGCCGGATCGGCGTGTGTGAGTGTGTGTGTGAGCGTGTGTGTGAGCGCAGGTGTGGAGAGGCGAGGACTGGGTTCCCGCTAAGGGTGTCAGAGGGACGGGGACTTTCAGGTTCACTCTTCTTTTATTTTTTTCAAAATTAACATTCAAATTCTTTTACCGGATTTTTAAACAATGCGATTTACAACGCTTTGAGCTCAAGGAGTTTGATTCCCTGCCCGGAAAAGGACGCAGAAAAGGAACCCGGACGTGTTTTAATTCGTCGTAATGAGGAAATGCCATCGGCTGCCGAGCTGGCGAACGGAAATTGCACCATCTCGTCGGTTACATTCATCGAAAGGAAATGGAAAACGAAAATGGCGGCGGGGGGGAAACGCTCCGGCAAGGCCAGCATCATACAGCCCCCGCACCCAATTAGCGAAAAGTGATTGCTGTGGTGGCAGGGCTCCGTTGCGGCCCGTCCCGCAAGCAGGGGAGCGAGAGAGACGGCGCGACACTGTTGTCCCTCGCAACGAGCCTGCAGCGTCGTTGGACCGGGAATCGGTTGGCATTGCAGCGGGGCGTGTCGGCCGGCACCCTCTGCTCGCATTGGTGCGACTGCGACGGACACGGCGGCTCGGCAGCGTCTTTCCGAGAGAAGAGCGGCATAAAGATTTCATGGCGGCGCGCAGTCGTCGTCGTCGTGCACGTGCAGCGCGAGGTCGCGAACAAAAGAGGAGGGGGGGAGGGAGGGGGCATTGCGAGCAACAGGAGTGCGCCCGCCGGCCCATTCCGAAGGGCAGCTCCGTCGCCCTGTGTCTGTCGCGCTGCTTCGCGCTGGGGTTGGAGAGCGGCGCACAGTGGGCCAGAGGACCGGCGCCGACGGCCGAACAACGCTACACCGGTTTTCAGCTCATTCAGAGTCGCTACATGGGACTCGAACCGAACGTGTGACTCCACCAATCGATTCCTCGTTCGGAGAGCAAGCCATGGGTGGGGTCACGCGGTCGGTTCGAATCCCATTTAGCGACTCAGGAGCTCCAAACGCGCCTAGAGTTTGGGCCGACTGGGCCGGTGGCCCACTGTGCGACGCCTGCACGTCGTGCTCGGCGTGCCCGTGCTCGGCGCCCCCAGGCCGCCACACAGATCCGCCAGCGTGTTTTCCTTCCCGACTTCTGCCGCCGGGAGAGCAAACAAAAACATGGACCCACCAGAGGATTTTTGCAGAGTTTTGTTTTCAACAGGGTGCGAATCTCGAGGAAGGCAAATCCCGGCGGTCCTTTCCCGTCGCGTTGGCGCGCCTCTCGACCGGAAAAGTCAAAGTCTGCGCTGACAGTGGAGGGCGGTCTCTTTTTTTACCGTCTGCTTCTCAACCTGAGCGCCGCGACGCCGCCGCGGCAGCGCGGAGCGGCATTCCTAACTGCGTTATTCGACATGAAAACCGGATCCTTGCTGCCGCACCACGGGCCGCCCGTTCGATTTTTTAAGGGGAGCCTTTTGACAAACAGAACGACGACGCTGCCAGCCCTGCCAGCCCCGCCGGCAAGCCAGGAAGGCAGGCAGGACGCCAGGGCGCGTGCGGCCCGCCGGGCAAGACGAGACGACGCCCCTCCGTGACCCACTGACTCCACGCGCGGCGCTCGATTACCGCGCAAGTCCTCCTTTTCCTCTCTCCGCGCAGAGAAGTATGTCTCGTTCTTGCCGCAACTTGCCACCGTGCACTGTAGAAAATCCCGTACTTGGACGTGATTTCTTTCTTATACATTTCATTGAATTTCCGTGGAAAATTAACGGAGACGCCTTGTGAAGGAAGTTTCTCTGGGGACACGATTTTGGCCGCGCGTGTCCTCTCCCGATGCAATATGCATCGATGCATATTCAGACAGGAATCTTGGAGAAAAACTCAATTACTCGTCGGTGAGCTCACCTCTCATCCCCGAGGGAGGTGGGGGCGGCCGCGGTCGCAAACCTGCTTCGCGAAGCCAACCAAATACGTGTCGTCTGTCGAAAAGAGCATAACGTAGCAGACTGGTCCCAAGGAGTCGTTTGCTCGCTCTGTCTCTGTGGCACCCTAGGGCGGCTCGTAGTGAGAGAGAGACGCCTGAATCGCTCGGCAGTGCGTAGACAGGCACGTCAGCGATTTTTTTTTTTTTTTATTCCCGCAGAGGTCTTTTTCTCGCAAGAAACACCCTGTCGCGTCGCTCTGCTGCTCTGCAATGTCAACCCCCCTCCCCTCCCCTCCCCCCCCAAAAAAATGCGGCTGCAAAAAAAATCAGGCCAATCTCCGCCAATTTTCACGTTGACGAACACGTTGCGCATTTCAAAGTGTCGGTCTGCTCTTCTCTCTCCCCCTAATTTTCGTTTTTCTTTTCGTGATTTTTGATTTTCTTTTCTGGCGTGTAGCTTATCACGCAGGCCCATCATATCGTCATAACGGGAGCAAGCCGGTTGGTTATGGTGTATCGGTTGGGTTGGCGTGTGTGCGCGCGGAAGGCAAGGCGGCCCCGTCCCGACTGGGGCTGACTGACGCAGGCTGCACGGTGGGCCAGAAGACCGTTGAGGCGGGCAAAATCCCGCACGCGTTTTGAGCTCCAGAGTCGCTAAATGGGACTCGAATCGACCGTGCGACCCCACCAATGGATAGCTGTCCAAACGAGGAATCCCTTGGTGGGGTCACACGTTCGACTCGAGTCCCATTTAGCGCCTCTGGGGCTCAAAACGCGTCCGAGATTTTGGCCGCCTCAACGGTCCTTTGGCCCACTGTTGTGGGAGAGAGACAGCGTGCGTTGGATCAGTGTGCAGGCCACGGCTGCTGGAACCTGATCGCGCCAAGACAGCCGCAATGCCGCGCCGCCACGCCAGCGCCACGCCCACCCGCGGAGACTCTCCTTGCGGAGTAACTCGGCACAATGTAATTTCGGTGTCACTTGGCGGCTGCCTGCCCCGGCTGCCTGCCTGCCTGCCTGGCTGTGGGCGGGGCGGCCACCGCGCTCACAGGGTGTTGTGCATGAGCAATAACAGTCGCCGTAGGTGTCCCGGCGTGGCGCCTGTAGTGCCCCCAGCGGTGGGACCTGCGGCCGCCCCTCGGCCCCACAGTGGGCCAGAAGACTGGCGGAGGCGACCAAAATTCTCGACGCGTTTTGACCTCCGGAATCGCTTAACAGGACTCGAACTAAACGTGTGACCCCACCAATGGATTGTTCTCCGAACGAGGAATCCATTGGTAGAGTCACACGTTCGGTTCAAGTCCCATTTAGCGACTCTAAAACTCAAATTGCGTCCGGGATTTTGACCGCCTCCAACGATCTTCTGGCCCATTGTGGGGCCGCCCCCCGTCCGGCGCAGCGGCGCGGGGCGTCGGACCGTAATCCCAATGTTCGCGGTTCCAATCCACCTACGCTGCCTCTTGTTTGTTTTAAACCCACACTCTCCCAGTGTTCCCGCGCCCGGAGAGAATTCTGGAGTGACGCTCATTCTCCTGTTGAGGGCCTGAAAATTGCTTTGTAGCGCCGGTCCTCTGGCCCACTGTGAGACATAGTGGCGAGAGAAAGCACTGCTGGGCCCACTGATATGCGCCGTGCTCTGTAATCCTGAGGGCCGGGAAAGGGCGGAGTGGGTAACGCTATCGGGAAGGGGATGCAGGGCCGGTCTTTGCGTACCTCGCTGTCCGACCGGAAATAAATAATAAAAAAAAAAAAGAAGGGCATCGGAAGGACAGCGCAGGGTGGCTTATCAATTCCATGCACGCTTACGATGCCGATCCACAAAACTTGGGAGGACGAATCCCGTCCCGCGCAAACTTGTGCGGCGCGGAAACTAGACTAGGCCCGTCTGCTGTTGTCGCCCGGAATGGGGAATTAGTTGTCTCGTTCGCGTGGCTTCGTGCAGTGCCCTCGCCCACCGGCAGCTGCGAATGAAGCGTCGTGGGGAGCACAGCGCAAAACAAGCAACAAGAAAAAAAAAGTCACTGGCGAAAAAGGTGCACAAAAATGTCTGAAAAAATTATTAAAGTTTGTTCCTGCGTTTTAAAATGTTGAGCTGCGCGGACTGGTAATAGTGGCGGGCGTCGTAAACGACGCCAGGCTGCCCGGAAAGCACGATTACGCGTCCGGCTTGCATAAAGCGGACCGTATAAAACCGCGAATATTAAGCGGCACCGAGGAAATCCTTGCGAAATTACTTGTCTATTTTATGCAATGCATTGCGAAAACGGCCCGCCGCGAGTTCGTCTTATTGTCCGCCCCTTGCAGATTACAAAGTGAAGTTATGGTGCAATCTGTTCCGGCTTCGCATGGGTGGGTGTGTGGGCGCGGGCCAATCCCGCGCGGGGCCACTCAATGTCAACACGCCGGTCGGCATGCCTGAGTATGTGCCGCGGGTTGCCTTCCCCGGGGGTGGCGGCTGGGACAGGGGCGGGTGCATAGTGGGTCAGTGTACCGTTGAGGCGGTCAAAGTCCAGGACGCGTTTTGAGCTCCAGAGACGCTAAACGGGAAATGGATTCCTCGTGGGTTTTAGCCGCCTGCGGGGGTCTTCCGGCCCACTGTGGAGCGCGGCCACGGGGACGACACTGGAAGACGGGCTGGTCGTCGAGTCGCAAGGCTGCGCCATTAGACAAGTAATGGCTATTACGCCTTTTTCTGCTTTCCTCGTTTTTTTTTTTGTTTTTTTTTTGTTTTTTTTTTGGTGTGTGTGTTAGTCTCCTTCCATTTTCATCCGTTTCACCGTTTTTCTGCATTTCCTTCCGTTCATCTCCCCCCTTCTCTCTCACTAAAACATCTGTTCCGGGTTTGGCGCCCTGCAGTACTCGATCCGGGTGTAATGCTGTTGTCGCGCCCACTGCGCGCCCTGCCCGCCGGGATTACTCCGCCCGATGATTCCATTACGCGGCCCCGCAAAATGGAGGGCGTCGTCCCATGGCAGCCTGGCCAACCCGATTAAATGAATCGTCATAAAGCAACACTGCAGGATTATTTTCTCGGGGGGTTTCGACGCGCTGCTGCACACTGGGCCAGAAGACCGTTGATGCGGTTAAAATCCCGGACACGTTTTAAGCTCCACCAGTGACTGAATGGGACCCGAATCGAATGTGTGACCCCAATGGATAGCTCTTCGAGCGAGGATTCCATTGGTGGCGTCACACGTTCGATTCGAGTCCCACTAAGCGACTCTGGAGCTCAAAACGCGTCCGGTATTTTGGCCGCCACAACTGTCCTCTGACCCACTGTGCGCTGCTTTTATTTCCACACTCACACTCACCATCGAGTCTCGGCGTGGTGGGGTGCTCGACTCCCCTCGTGTTCCGCCACCGACTTGCAGCCGTCAAGGAAGTGTGCATTGGTCGGTCTGTCTGCGTTTCCTACCCCGACGAGCGCGCGCCCCCTCTCTCTTTCCCCCTCCCCCTCTCTCTCCTCCTCTCCCTCCCCCTACGCTCGGTCTACTTGCCCCGATTTCTGCCTCGATACAACAACCTCAACTAAGCCAAGTCCTAGCTCGTCTCCCGCACGAGATCTTCCATAACCCCTCCCGGCCAACCTCACCCCTCTCGCTTTTCGCTTCCTTACCTTACTGACCCCTCACGCTACCCCCCCCTCCCCTCCCCTCTCTCGCGGCTCGCTTTGCTCCCTCTCCCTCCCTCCCCCTTCTGGCAATGTCGCCTTTTGTTCCCGCTGGTGATGGATACGTGGGGGAACACATTTGTCAGTCTTGGTGCGCCATGGTGGTGGCAATGCCGGGTACCATGTGCGGCATGGTGCCCCTCGGGGGTACCAGGGCTGCATCTCGTCGTTGCGCCGCGGCCTCGTCAAGGTCACCTACTTCACCAAGGCCGCCAACTCCCCCGTCGTCGTGGAGCCCGTGAACGCCCCCGGTCGCCGAGCGGCGCACAGTGGGCCGGACGACCGGTGGAGGCAGTCGAAAACCCCGGACGCGTTGTGAGCTCCAGAGTCGCTAAATGGGACTCGAACCGGACGTGTGACCCCACCCATGGATCGCCCGCTCCGAGAGCAATCCATCGGTGGGGTCACACGTCCGGTTCGAGTCCCATTCAGCGAGTCTAGAGTTTTTGTCCGATTTCACCGGTCTTCTGGCCCACTGTTCCCCGCCTTCGCGTGGGAGTCAGCAGCCTGCCGCCGAGGAGTCGTTTCGTCGCTCCGTCTCTCTCGCATCACCTTCCCGGCGCGCCCCATGCGTGCGACGGAGAGAGACTGTTCCGGAATGAGCGGGCTTCGCCGGCGTCCGGCTCGCCAAAGTTACTCAAGACGATGACCAAGTTTGTATTCATACAGGCGAGGGGGCGGGGCCAGCGGGCTGCTCGGGTAAAGAACGGCTTACAGGTGCGGTAGGGCTGGCCGCAGGGGGGGGGGGGGGGCTGGCCTGCGCCACGGCAATGGATGATTCGGCCTCCCCAACTGGGTCATTCCCCTTCAGATTGTTCCGCCTTGTTGAGCGGGAAGGGAGCGAGGGGGTGGGGGGGTTGAGACGGGGTGGGAGAAAGAAGACGACGGCGCATTAAAACGACTCCAGCGCACTGGTGCGAAGGTTATGGTCGGGAAAGGTGTGCACCACGGTGTAATCCTGGAATGTTACTCTAGGCGCCATAGTCGTCGACAGGGTGGGGGGTGCGCAGGGTCGTGGGGCGGCGGGGGAGAGGGGGTCGCGGCGCAAGGGCTTCCCAGCCGGCATTTGTTGTGTCCGGTTGTCGAGCCGCTCGCTCTCCCCGTCCTTGTTGCGAGTGTAACAGTGTAACAAAGCAGCCGAGTCAGCGCGGGGTGAAGATTCGGCTCAGTTCCGCCCGGCCCAGCGTGGCTCGGCTGTCTCGGCTGGCTCGGCTCGGCTCGGCTCGGCTCGGTTCGGCTCGGCTCGGCCCTCGTTCGGCGGGGGAAGCGCGTCGCGGCTGCCGTGACTAACTAAGGAACGCTCTCGCCGAGCCTAACCCTCTTCAAACACCCCACAGTGGGTCACAAGACCGGCGCAGGCGGCCAAAATTGTAGACGCGTTTTGAGCTCCTGGGTCGCTTAACAGGTCTCGATCCGAAGGTGTGACCTCACCAATGAATTCCTCGTTTAGAGACCAATCCATTGGTGGAGTCACTTCTTCAGTTCGAGTCTAATTTAGCGACTCTGGAGCTCAGAGCGCGTCCAGAATTTTGGCCGTCTCCGCTACGGTCTTCTGTCCCACTGTGGCTCCCAGTCTGTGGTGTCCTGCTTCGCCGTCTCGTTTTCCGCAGCACTGCCTCATGTTCCCGTCCGTGGGAGTGTGAGTGCGCGCGCGTGGTGTGTGTGTGTTGGCCGTCTTTTCCACGTCTTCATCCCTTGTCCTGGTTTACATTCCGAGCAGCCATAGTCGCCCCCCCCCCTTGCGACACACACCGCGCTGGTTGCTTGCCCTACTTCTTGAGCTGCTCCCTATCTTACCCACAGGACCTCTCTTTAACCCCACAGCGACACACCCACTCCGCGCCCCTCCTCCGCTCTCCACACACAGCCGCACGGCCACACTAGCTCAGTCCCGCGGCACCTCTTCACTCGCGATGAAAAATTTGACACCATTATGCAGTGCTCCCTAAGAGTAAAAAAATAATAAATGTTTTTGTTTATTTGAAAAAAAAAAATAATTCTGCATATGTTTTTCTATTGGGTTACCTAACCGTTGTGGGAAATTACTTCGTTTGATTGAGTTTAAAATAAACTTTCCAAACAGTAAATTTTTTTTTTTTTTTTTTGTGGAAACCTACTTTTTTTTTGGTTGCACGCACTGCATTAATCGCCCCCTTTTCCTCAGGTTTCTCTGAACAGGAAGTCGCTTCGCAGCCACTAAAAGGTGCGTCACGAAATGGCGTCACGTTCGGCGCAGGCGTTCCTGTTCCGGGTCACCGTGGAGACTGCTCCGGTTTCCGGCGTGGCGCCACACTATGGCGGCAACCCGATCAAGTGCTCACTTTGTCCTCCTCGAAGGCGACACCGAACGGGCTTTAGGTAGACGCCCCGTCGTGACCAGCGAAGGCCATTTTTCGGCGCTGGCGAGGGTGGTAGGGGTGGGGGTGGGGTGGGGGGTGGTGGTGGTGGTGGTGGGAGTCAGCGCGGCATAGGTGAGGCTCTCCGTGCGGTTCAGATCCTCGGGGAGCCGACTACTGCCCGCCATAAAGAACAGAGGTGCGCTCCACCCCGCCCCGCCCCGCCCCGCCCCGCCCCGCCCCACCCCGCCTCGCCGCGCCCTCTAACGGCCTGGTCACGTGACGTGGCGCGCACGGTGCTTGTGTTGGTCATGCCGGTCCCATCTGCGGCGCGTTTGTTTGCACGCTGCCGATACCCGAGCGGTGGGAAGGGGGAGTCGCGAAGGAAAGCGCGGGAAAAGCAAATGAGCGAAGAGAATAGTCGAGGAGGAGGGCGAAAGAGCCAATTTCCCGCGTGGATTCCAGCCGGGTAGAGAACACTTCTGCATTGTGTGTAAAAACGAGCGCCATCCCCGGTCGGTGGTGATTCACAGCAGTGAATCCCGCGCCGCGCCGCGCCGCCCCGAGCCACCCTGATGCCCTCTGCTGCTGTCGCTGCACAGTGGGTCAGAAGACCGCCGAGACAGCCAAAATTCTAAACGCGTTTAGAGCTCCAGAGTCGCTAAATGGGACTCGAATCGAACGTGCGACCCCTCCAATGGATTCCTCGTTTGGTGCGCAATTGATTGGTGAGGTCACACGCTCGATTCGAGTCCCATTTAGCGGACTTTGGAGCACAAAACGCGTCCGGATTTTGCCTGCCTCAACGGTCTTCTGACCTACTGTGCGCTGCCACCGGGAGAGCACGGTTTTGACGCTTAATTGACTGTAAACGGTTAGGTTATTTCGCGCGAAACCATTTCGCCGGAAGATTCGGAACGGAATCGACGCGCCGGGGCTGGGAGGGAGGGCAATAATTTGTGGTGGCCGAATTTAACAAAAATGAACGTAAAGGCAACATTATGGAGAGATCGGGGAGAAAAGAAAAAAAAAAACAGAAAGTGGAAGGGAAGTAATGCGTTTAAAAGTGGCGCGAGGCCGGTAGGAATGGTTGGTGCGGCCTGCTGGAGTGGGGCACTGTTAAAATAAATCCTTGAAATTCTCAAGGAATGCGCCAAAAGACGCGTTTTTAGCTTCAGAGTCGCTAAATGGGACTCGAACCGAACGTGTGACCCCACCAATGGGTTCCTCGTTCGGAGAGCAATCCATTGGTGGGGTCACTCCTTTGGTTCGAGTCCCATTTAGCGACTCTGCACCTCAAAACTCACGTAGAGTTTTAGCCGCCTGCGCTGTCTTGTGGCCCCCTCGTGATGTGGGGAGTTGAGAAAAGGGCCAGCTCCCAGAAAGGCCGAAAGCCTTGCGGTCCGATGGCGCTTCCAGAGAGTCCCCCCCCCCCGGACCCTAGTTCGATGCGGACCGAAGGGACTGGTCCAGTCGGGTGGGCCGCGGATGGTCCCACCCGCGGATGCTTATTTACCCCACAAAGCTTCACGACCAATAAACATACATTTGTCTCCAAACTCCCCGGCGCCGCGCGTTGCGGCCCCGCCGGCCCCGCTAAGTGCTTTACGGACCGGGGCACGGCACTGTCCATAACTGCATCGGGCGCAATCGAGTTGAGCCGAGGAAATTTGATCTGTGGCTCCGGGACGCTGGTCGAGCTTGCTACCCTGCACTGCGCGCAGGCAGGCGCGGCGGCGGGCACACTGTGAGTCGGCCGAGAAGCACTGTCTTCGCCTTTGACTTACAGAGCAGCTGTGACGGTGGGGCTGGTGGGGCTGGGGTGCGGATGTAGGCGCGGATGAAGGCAGAGCCTTCCCTCGCGGTCGCGCCGCCCCGACCGCCCCCACCTGGCTTACTGTGGGGCTGTGGGTGTTCGGGGTTTGCCTGCCGTTAAAAGGGCCTTAGGCAAAAGTAGGGCCCGGGAGTGGCTGGCTGGGAGAGGCGGTGTCCGGCTGTTATTAATCTCCTGACGGGGCTCGCGTCATGCTGCACAACGAGGCCAGCGCCTTGCCCGCCTTTCGTTAGCGCGTTTTTTTTTTACGTTTTCTCTTCTCGCCAAACAAAACAGAGATGCAGCTAATTAATTATCGGACTCGAGCCGGGCCACCCACCCCCTCTCCCCTCGCGAGGAGCACGGCACTGCTACTCGAGGAGGGCCTCTTCGTCCTCGCCCAGCACTCCCCGCACAATGGGCCAGAAGACCTCGTTCGGAGTACAGTCCATTGCTGGCGTCACAGTCACACGTTCGTAGAATTTTGGCCGGGACCACTGTGTCCCGCCCTTACAGCTATCACTGCTCTCACAGCCTCTCGGCTCCGTCTCTTTCTTCGCCACGTGCATCGTATCCAGTGCGCTGGGCGATCGCTGTTACGACACCGACAGACAGATAGGCGGACGGAGAGACAGACAGACAGACAGACAGGCACACACTCGGGGTCCTTTCTCGCAAGCAGCCGGCTGCATGTCCTCCCTTCGCCGCCTCTTCTAGCCTCGCCTCGCCCCCCGGAGTTCCAATTCACTTTCTGGGCCCCATCCACTCCCTGATCCTCTGGACTGGAGGAATTCTGGAGACGCGTGGCGTATCCTCTTACCCGGGATGGCGGGGAGGGAGAGAGAGAGAGAGAGAGAGAGAGAGAGAGAGAGAGAGAGAGAGAGAGAGAGAGAGAGAAAGAGAGAGAGACACGGGGCAAAGTATCCTGACAGGTGACGAGAGACGAGAGCCTTTGCTGTCCCCCGGCGAGACTACGAGAGACTCTGTCTCACTCAGGGAAAGCCAGCCTGGATCACGGCACGGCCCATGGAAGCATGGGACGGGCGAGCTGCCGAAATTGCAGAGAAGCGCCATAGACAGTCTATTGTCTGCCACGCCGCCGTGCAGAGCAGCTGCAGCTACACGTCGCGACCCTCGCGCAACGTCGTGTCACTTTCTGCCCTCCTTTTTGTTTTGCTTCGTAAATTGTGTTCCCTTTTTCAGCATGTGTGAGCCAAGCTCATGTTGGTGCCCCACGCGAGCGCGTACTTGTGGACTTCCTTTACTTACCGGTGGCCTCGTTCAGGCCGTGGGGTGGCGAGCCGAGCCGAGCCGAGCCGAGCCGAGCCGAGCCGGCTGTTGGCACACTGCCCCGGTTGGGTCGTGTTTGTAGTGTCGACGCCAGACTCCGGACGGGCCCATCTTTTCCCGCCAACTTGCCGAATAAAAGTGAAATAATAGTCCTCCTCGGTGCGCGGCGCGGCGCGGCGCGGCGTGAGAGTCGCTGCCGGAGCGTGCTGGCGCAAACTTGGGGCATAAAGCTGTGCAGTGGCAATGACGCCTCCCTGAGTCCGGGAGGGCCGCACCGCCATGCTGGCTGATCAATCTGGGAGGCCCTCTGACAGGGAGCGCTGTGGGTTATCGCGACGGAGTCGCTGGTGACGCCAACAATACCCGAGTTTCTGTCTGTCTGTCCGTCTCTCTCTCTCTCTCTCTCTCTCTCTCTCTCTCTCTCTCTCTCTCTCTCTCTCTCTCTCTCTCTCTCTCTCTCTGTGTGTCACCCCGAGTCTCGCAAGCAAGGCGAGGCTTCATCGGCTCCGCATTCCACCCACCGCTGCGTGTTTAGCCAGGCGCATTCCCCAAATAACACCCACAAAAAGTGGGAGGGGGATGACTGTTCACTCGGCCCGCGCTGCGCTGCGCGTTGTCCGTCCGCCGGCCGGCGACCCGTATTAGCGGTGCCATCAGGCGCTGTGTTTTATGCAGACCGGTGTGCGGTAATTTCGCAGGGACCCGAAAAGGGAGGGGGATAATGGATGTGGAGGGGGAAAGAGGGGGTGGGGGGGGATGGAGTTTCCGACTGATTGTGAGTGGGGAGGGGGTCTGGCTCTCGCACCCATCTGCTGCACGCCGTGAGTACGAGAGAGACAGAGGCCTTCCCTTCGTAATCAGTCTGCTGCGAGAATCTGATAGGATGGACAGGAATATGAGTGATACGAAGCCCGGGCGCTGGGAGGGGTCGCGCGGTAAGCACGGTGGGGTGTGGCGGGGCGGGGCGAGGCGGGGCGGGGCGAGGCGGGGCGGGGCGGCACGAGCCGTATCCCAGTGGGTTGCGAATGCCTTCCCATGAATGCGGCTGTTACCGATGCCTCGGCTGCCGTCGGCTGCTCGGTCAGCCCCGTCAGCTCGGGTAAGTAAATGCCATTCCCCGCCAGCCACTGTCAACATTTCCTAAAAAAAAAAATCTGCCAAAAAACAAACAAACAATTGTAAAAAGAAAACCCTGATGTTTTTGATAAAGCAGGTTGTTAGGCGCGACAGCAAACGGACGCTCCTCCGTGCCGCATGCCGCGTGTTGCTCGCGTCAGGTTGTGTTCCGTGCCGCCGGCGCTCAGTGTCCCGCGGCACGCACGCTGCACTGCGCCCCGTGCCCGGCACTGCCCGCGTGACGCCCTGACGTCGCACGCGCTAATCTGCGGCCGTATGCACGTCGCCCTCTTTCACCTCGTCGCCGCCTGCCGCCTCGCAGTGGGCCACACGACCGGCGCCGGTCTTCTGACCCATACTGTGCGCCCTCACGTTGTTTTTACGACGCGCGTTGGTGCGACGCCGTTACCGTTTTAATTTTACCTTTGGGCGTGTGTTCAAGGCGGCGATGCAGGTGTGAGTGAGTGAGTGAGTGAGTGAAAGAGAGAGAGAGAGAGAGAGAGAGAGAGAGAGAGAGAGAGAGAGAGAGAGAGAGAGAGAGAGAGAGAGAGAGAGAGAGAGAGAGAGAGAGAGAGAGAGAGAGAGAGAGAGAGAGGATGGGTCGGTGTCCTTGCCCTATTCCTTTGCCCTCTCGGTTCATACTCGATGCCGATGCACGGAGGAATAAGTTGATGCTCTCCCGAGACGGCGCCCGGTCCTTTACGGAGCATAAACTGGGCGGACCGCTCCGCGCGTGGGAACGCGGACGGCCGCGGTGGACGCACACAGCAAACGGCGAAGAGGGAACAAACTCTACCTACTTTCTGAGGAATGAGGATCACTATGGTGCAAGACGCGGCGAGCGGTCCAGACCGTCTCAGTCACTCTCTTCCTCTCTTACACACACACACACACACACACACACACACACACACACACACACACACACACACACACACACACCAACACACACACACACCAACACACACACACACACCAACACACACACACACCAACACACACACACACACACACACAGAGGCGTCTTAATTAATTCGAACGGCAAGGCGCGGTATTGGCTCCGCGTGACGAGCGCGGCGCCCCGTCAGTCCCCGAGGGCCTTGGTGGCGGGGCGGGGTGCACAATGGGCCAGAAGACCGTTGAGGCGGTCAAAATTCTGGACGCGTTTTGAGCTCCAGAGTCGCTAGATGGGACTCGAATCGAAGGTGATGGGACCGATGGATTCCTCGTTTAGTGCATTGGTGGGGGTCACACGTTCGGTTCGAGTCCCATTTAGCGACCCTGGAGCTCAAAACGCGTCTTGAATTTTGTCCACCTCCACGGTCTTCTGGCCCACTGTGGGGGGGCGGGCGCCATTAGCGACACGGCCAGCCGCTGAGCGACGCAGAGGGCAGCGGCGGCCCCGGCAACTCTTTCAATGATACAGGCTGGCATCCCCGGGGCCGTAATTGGGAAACCGGAACGCCGGAACGGTGGAAGGTCAGAACGCCGGAGCCCTGGAACGCCCAAAGGACAAATTGGAGCAACCAGGCCTGCCTGCCTGCCGCCGCTTGCAGCCGCCTGCGGGGGCCGGACAGTCACGGCTCAGCCCACATCCGGCCCCTCACAAAAAAAAAAAAAAAAAAAAAAAAACAAACAAAATAAATACGACTACAATCGGCATCACGTCGTACTATGATGGAGAACGAAATGTTTCCACTCGAGGGAGGTTATCAGCAGGAGCAACCGGTTGACTGTCCTGGCCGGACAATCCGCTTTGCCGTCAAGCAGCCTCGGCGGCCCAACCGAACACAAAGGGCGGGACGCGGGACAAAGTCAGCCATCGCGACGTATCTGTCAAGATTCTCGACGAGGTGGCCTCACCCCGCCTCAGCCTGCCTGGCTCCCCCCCCCCCCGGTGACCCAGTCCCCCTCTTCTTCTTTGATCTACTTCGCCTTCCTCTACCTTTTATTTGCGCCGTTCATACTCGCGGCCATAAACTTTGCACGCGCTCATGTGGAGTCCACTGGGCGCTGCCTTCCCCCTCCCCCCCCCCTTCCTCATTTCCATCCGCGCATCACGCGTGAGATAAAAAGCGAAGAGGACAAAGCCTGACTGAGTATTTGCATTGTGCAGTTCTGCTATTCACATCCCTCGACCGGTTTCGGCGCGAAGCCGTCGTCGTTTGTGCGAGACCGATCACAGATTACACAAAAACAAACAAAAATATAAATCATAATTTTTTTTATACATTTTTTTTAAATCTCGTCGAGGCTCTCCATGCTACGCGCCTCTCGAAGTCTCAGAGCAGTGCGCTTCACAGTGGGCAAGAAGACCGGCGCAGGCGGCCATAACTCCTCGCCGCTTGCGGTGTGAAGGAGTGAGCGTCGAGCTTGTAGTTTCCAGCTTCGAGCGTCGAGCTCCACGCGGCGCCGCGACGCCAGGCAGGATAATGCGAAAGAAACATATCGACGACGGGCGCGAATCCATTAACACGTCAATTAGGGACGGCGTGCGTTGGTGTGAGTGTGTTTATGTTTGTGTTGGTGCGTGCGTGTGTGTGTGTGTTGGTGTGTGAGATTGCGGTGCGGGTCGGGCTGGCTCTCGTAATTTGTACGCGTAAGGTGCTTTGCTTTGTGCCGTGATAGTTACCCTTCGCCAAGGGTAAGTGTACACACCGTTCGTGGTGAGTGACCCGATGTCAATTGTGACGCGCGCATAAGCCACAAACCCGCGCTAGCACTGCGCTAATGGCAGCATGAACAACAAGCCGCACCCAACCCTTTTACGGTAGTTGTTGTTGTTTCTCTCTCCGTGAAAGTCATTAGTTCGCCGGCAACCAGTATATACCTCCTCGCTCACTGCAGCGCCTTCCTTCGCCCCTGCCCCCTCCACTGTGTTCGTGCTTTCTAGTGGCTGGCCGCATGACTTTATCCGGCGACAAAGCAGCCATGCCCTTCCATCTCTTTCCAACCCAGCAACAAGTAGCCGCGCAAATAATGATAAGGTCGCCAGCCCCGTCTGCCCCGCCGCGTGCCGGCCGGTCGCCAGCCCCGTCCGCGCGTCCGCGGGCACCGAGCGCCTGTCATGCAGGGGGCAGGCAGCCCGCGCGACACGCGCGCGCCCCGTGTTGCCTGCCTCGCGGGTGGCCCGCCGCACGCCGGGCCAAGATAACCAGCGCAGGCGGCCAAAACTCGACACGCGGGTTTTGAGCTCCAGAGTCGCTGGATAAGACTCGAACCGAACGTGTGAACATGCTTTGGGGACCGCTGTCGTCAAAAAGGGTCGGTGAACAGCGTCGTTGGGGCCCTAAATGAATTCTGGAGGGTCGCGAGGCCCGCACCCTTCAGCGAGGGCGTGAAGGTTAGTGGGTTGGAGGGGGTGGAGGCCGAGCCGCCGACCCCAGCCCAGCAGGTGTGGGGAGGGACTGTGTGGACCGGCCGGCGCGCCGTCTCTCTCGCACCCCGGCGAGGCCAACGAGTGCGACGGGGTCAGCGGCGGCCTGCTGTGTGGAGTCTGCCCGCCGCGGTCCACGGGCCGGGCCGGGGCGGGACGGGGCGTGTTTCGCGAAATGAGTTGCGGAAAAGCGAAATCCAGTTGGCGGGGGGCACGCTTTTCATTCAGCGCGCGGAAAGTCGCGAGGAAAAAGAACTACCCGTTTGGCGCACTCCTAACCCAGCACTCCGGCCAGTAACAAGCAGAAAAAAAATAATTAAAAAAGTCAGAAAGGGGTCAAAGCTGTTGGCGTGGTTGCTTTCTGCCTAAGTTGTCGTAAGGGCGAAACTCCCCAAAGCGGCCCTGCGGCGGTGAAAGCTAACTACTCATCCCTTCTTGTTCCTGGTCATCAAGAAGTCGCAGCTGCCAATGCCCCATTCGGCTTTGTTTCGAACCCCTCTTTCAATATCTTTTAATCCTTTGCTTTCCCAACTCCTAAAACTGGGAGAGAGCTTTTCTATTTCGCAGGCCCGCAACTTTTCAAAAGTGCCCACGCCCACAGCATGACCGTCTGAAAGCACTCTCTTGTCTGTGTGTGGACTCCGACTGCCTGAGTGCCTGTCTGTCTGTCTGTCTTTGGGTCTGTCTGTGTGTTCTGCAGGGCCGACAGACAGGCCACCGCCTTCTTCTGAAATTTAAATTAAAGCGGGCCGTCTTGTGTGCTTTGCAGGTGCAGGCCGTGCCGCAGCATGTTCTCCCGGTCGCAGCTCCTCGGGAAGGCCGTCCTTTTCCGGAACAAATGCGGCTGGTGTCGCAGGCAGTGAAATAATTCGCCAATTCCCAGAATCTTACGTCACAAAGTCAATATTTCTTCAGATATCTCGCACAAAAAAAATAAACAACTAGTCACTAAGATTATTTAACGTTGATTACCTTCCCACAAATTAAATTGTAATATTTTGTAAATATATTTTCTACGTTTCTATCTCTATCTAGTTTGTGTGTGATATATATATCCTAGCGTTAACTCTAACTAACTTCTAGCCAATATAATCGACCAATCTCTGTCCTCCTCTCGTCATTGTGATTCTCTCTGCTCGGACCATTGCCTTTTTTTGGTCTTTTTTTCCTTCGTTCCCTCGAATTATTCCGCTGCGAGTGCGTGATAGTGAGCGCCGGGCAGACGGCGTGACACGGCCTTCCTCGCCGACCCCGCGGACCCCGCGCCGTCGGCGCCGCCCTTTCCAACCCACTAGACTGAACCGGCCCAGACGTATAAATTTGGCGGCAATAACTCCGCGACGACAAAGAAGAAGTGGGGTGCAGAAAAAAAAAAGTCGTAAGAAGTAGAAGGAGGAAGAGGATCGGCGCGACGATGCTGCTGCTGCTGACCGCGTGGTAGACAGAGGGGCTCTCGGACATGGCGGCGTGCAAGATAGACGTGGACAAGGTGCGTCGCGAGATCCTGCTGGGCGGGCGCGGGCGGCGCGCCGCGTCGGAGCAGGGCCCCGGCCCCATGCCGCCCACGCCCCACCTCTGGGGCTGCGCGCCCAGCACCTCGCACCGCCGCACGCCCTGGTGCAAGAAGCGCACCAGCGCGCCGCAGATGGGCAGCCAGGGCTCCACCGGCATGCGCACCGCGCTCATCCTGCGCTCCAGGAGGTCCTGGCCCGTCGCGCCGCTGCACCAGCGAAGGTGAGTTCACAGGAGGAAAAAAAAAAAAAAATTTTAACCAGGAAAAGAAAAAAAGAGCGCTTCCTCGGGTCCTCTGGTCTACTGTATGCCGCCCGTGTCTTCGCCATCCCTGCAAACCACTGGCAGTGACATAAAATAAAATAAAAAATAAAATGATGCGGTAAAAGTCTCGGCCCTCTCCCTACTCTGCGGTTATAAACGTCATGTCTTTGACGCTCGCAAATTGACGCTGACTGCTGGTCTGGCAGGAAGAGTCGCCGGTAGGGCGGAATATCGGGATGAGGAAGGGGGCTGGGGGGGGGGAGGCATGCATACACCCTGCAAGGGGCCACGCGAGTTGACACGGTGACGCCCCCCACCACTTGTTTGTGAGTCCGCCGCCAGGTCGTGGGAGGGGGGGGGGGCTGCGTCGGAAGGCGTCGAGGAAGCTCCGAGGGGCCGGGGGCAATTTCAAGTTACCACCCTAACCTGTGAACAAAGCCAGCCTCACCCGCACCGCGACAAGCGGCGTCCAGACCGAGCACGTCGTGTTACATGTCAAGAGTCACAAAATAACAAAATTTTTTTTTTTTTTGTTATTTAATTTTTTAATTTTTTTTTTAGTCTGAGCGACCGTTAATGAGGTCCCATCAAGGGGCAACCCCGCGCCGTCTCCCTGATGACGGGTCGGCTGCTGACAGCGGATTACACCGTGCCAGCCCGCCGCCTCGGCCACGTGGATGGCAGCAGAGCCTCCCCGCACTGTGAGATGAGTTAAACCCGGATAAACCATTTTGACCTAATCCAATTTTTCTCGATCAAACTTAAACTTTTTCCCAGTGTGCGACTAAACAGGGGCCTAATTTGGCCGTCATGAACACGAGGAAGTCATCTTTCGGCGAAAAGGGCGCGCGGGCGCGTGGATCTGAACCCCCTTCTTCCTCCCGCGGGGGAAAGTATTTAGTGTAGGAGGGGAAGTTTGCCGACAGGCGGCGGAGCGTCGGCGAACTCGGACCGACTCCCCCCGTCGTCTGCCAGGAACAGGAAGCGGCCCCGGCATCGCCTCCGGCCGGGGTGCCTATCGTGCCCGGCTAGGGCACCGGCTACCCGGCACAGTGGGCCGGCTGGGCCTGCCTGCCTCCTGCCTGCTGCCCGCTCCTCTAGGAAATTTCAACGTCATTCGGCGGCGTCGCGGTCGATATCGTTCGAGATTCACCGTCGTTAATTACTGGCGGCGGCGAGTTTACAAGATAAAACGCCGTGAAGAGTTGGCGAAGGTGGCGGGTCTCTCGCGGCAAAAGAGAGAGAAGGGGGGGGGGGGGAGTGCTGAGTCCTCATGGTGCCGACCGGGGCGTAATTAAGTAGTGGGTCTCTTCCGGCTCGGCTTGGCCGGACCCAGGTGCTAAGCTCGTCAGCCCGCACCCGAATCACGAGGGTTCTCCCTAAACCCCACTCATCGCAGCTCGGGATCCCGGCCAGCAGAGAGCGCTGCGGTGCCGCCCAACAAGATTCTTCATGTGGAAGACGGCACGCCCGCCCCCAATCCGACGTAATATCCCGGCAGCCTGAACCGCACACATTACGCAAACCGGCCACACAGACTAGTCGACTCACATCATCGACGACGGTGCATGATTTTGAGCACAGATAGCCACCTGCACGCAGACCAGTAAAATGCAATGAATCCCTCCGATCGGTCGACTGAAGTAGTTAAAACTGCGTCCGACACTGCCACCGCGAGCGAGCGGCGGCGCGGCGCGCGCAGCGCTCTCCAGCGGCAGCTGGCGGAAGCTTGTCCGCTCGCTCGACCTGTTGGGTGGTGACAAGCTGATTGGTAGCCCAAATCGACCTTTCTGCGTACCTATATCAGCTTTGGGCAACGTGTCACCAACGACCTTGGCGGATGGAGTATTGAGCCGCTCAGACGAAGGGAGCAACAAATCGCACCAAATGCGCAGCGGCCATTCACGCGCCTAATAAGCAATATCCTTTAATTTTTCATACATCTCGTCGATGAGGTTAGGTGGGCAACGCCGACCGAGGCAGGCCGGGGCCTGATTGGACCTTGACTTTCTCCCTTTGATAATGTCGCTCTACAATATTGACATGAAAGCCAATCACAAACACTCACCGGCAATAACAGTGCCGCGGCGTGCCGGGCTGCTAAGGCGGGAGTCCGAGCCGAGCGGAGTGGGCCGCTCCGTCCTCGTCGAACTCCCGGGGCGTCCCGTAGACTTCCAGAGAGTCAGACACTCCGGACTCGGCCAGCAGGCCGCCGAAGACGACGGTATAAAAACGCTTCGATTAACCTTGGCACCCAGTCCAGATCAGGTTCACTGCGCCGTCCCGTTATTGGCAATTCTCCATGAGATTCTGCTGCGCGCCGCGTCTCCTGTTTTCGCTTTCGTTTTCGTTTGCAGCCAGCGCTCGCACTGCCAGGGCGGCGAACGGTGTAAAATGATCCGTCGTCACTTCAAGCCCTGCCTCCCCCTCCCCTCCGCTCCTCCTCCCCTCCCCTCCGCTCCTCGACACCCTTCCCCAAAGCGGCCGCGCCGGCCGCGCCGGGCCACGCTCCATTGTACGAGGCGTGATTTCAGAGAGAACACTGGAAGGAGGGCGGCGCTCTAAACCAGCCCCTCATTGCCCCTCATCCTCTCGTCCCGAGTGCCTCTACAGTGCACTGTGTGAAGTGGGGGGCCTCACTCACTGGTTCGCCGTCCGACCGCTAGGTGGCGCCGACTGCCGTCTCGCCGTGGCGCGCGCGGGGAGAGCAGCCGCTCCGCTGGCCGATTCACAGTGTTGCTAGACTAACAGTGCAGCGCGGCCAAAAGCAGACGCCGCGCAGCGAGTGGCGCGGAAACGACGGCCAAGGCGCCACGCCAAGCCACGCCAAGCCACGCCAAGCCACGCCCAGCGGGCGGCCTACGCACGCACGCCGAAGGAGGGGTAGTTAGATGTGGATTGCTGAGATAAAGAGATTCGCCGTAGATGGGGCGAAGAAGGGAGGGGGCGCTCGTGTGTGTGTGTGTGTGTGTGTGTGTGTGTGTGTGAACTCCTCCTTCTTTACTTCTCACAGTGTTCGCGTCGGGGGTGGCCGAGAGCGGGCTAGTGGTGTGGTTGGCGGGTGGGGGTGGCGGCGTATGATGGCTTCAGAAACTGGCGTGTAATGAGCGTGCAGGGTCGCGGCCCATACCCGCGGGTTCTCCCG
The DNA here is from genome assembly GCA_030522485.1 of Stenchaetothrips biformis. Lineage (NCBI taxonomy): Eukaryota > Metazoa > Arthropoda > Insecta > Thysanoptera > Thripidae > Stenchaetothrips > Stenchaetothrips biformis. The sequence goes on from CM060100.1 coordinate 3,709,245, forward strand.
CACGTGGGCGCACACACACACACACACACACGAGGCGCAGCGGGGTGTCGGATGGCGACACTGTCGCGCACCTGTGCGTTGTCATGGTAACGACGCAACAAAGGCGACCGCCAGCCGAGACGCCGCCTCGCAGCGGGCTCGCTCGCTCGCTCGCTCCGAACGAGCCTTCGTGGCTCCGACACCGGGGCGGCTGAGGCTCCTTTGAAGGCGACCTCAAGACTCTCGCCCCGTGCCGCCGCAATGATGCCGCCGTTAACAGGCGCTGCGTCTCTTTTCCAGGGTCGGCTATATGTTGTGCGTGTTTCGCAATACTCGAATCGAACGTGTGTCGCCACCAATGGCTTCCTCGTTCGGCGATCAATCCACAGGTGGGGTCCCACGTCAGCTGAAAACACGTCTGGAGTTTTGTCCGCCTGCGCCGGTCTCCGGGTCCACTGTGCGCGCGACGCTTTGGGGAAGACACGTGCCAGGACACTGCACTGGAAAAGCTTGGCGCCGCTCCCCAGATGTTGTCGCGGTAATGATGATGAGACGCCGTGGCAAAACGACAACAACAACAACAACAACAACAACAAGCGCGGCTAATAACGCAGCCGAAAGGCAAACCAACAACAACAACAACACGACACGCTCCAACGCCGCCGAGAGCGGGTAACTAACACCAGCACAATCACGGCCAAAAATTCAAACTCAAAGAATAATTAGAGTTCGTGCTGTCTGGGGTAAACTTTGCGCTCTGTTTTATTTAGCCGTTTTAATATTTCTTTAAAAAAATTGGACCAAATTCTAGTCGGTTTGAAATAGGTTTAGTTTTTAGTAAGATAAACAGGCGATGGACGGCGATTAGGCTCGATATCGGGTCACTGCCCTTTTTAAAAATCAAGTATCGAGGCTGGCCGATAGGTGGGGTGCGTGGCCAGGCACAGTGGACCAGGCACAGTGGACCAGGCACAGTGGACCAGGCACGGTGGACCAGGCACGGTGGACCAGGCACCGGGCCAGCGGCGGCTGGGGGAGGCAGCAAGGCACGGCCCTGATATACGGTGCGGCTTAGTGCGGCCCCTACACTTTACGGTCTCCCAGGCGGAGACTTAAAAAAAAAAGTTTCCACGAGATGTGCCTGGCCCACTGTGCCTGGCCGCGGCGAACTGGAGCTGCGATTCTCGCAAAGCGTTCCCAGTCCCAGAGCACTGCAGGTGCTGACGCCCCCCCCCCCCCCCCCCCCCCCCCCCCCTTGCCAGGCCTCCAGCAGGGCGAGCAAAATGGTGGGTCTGAAGCGCCTGCGTCAGTGTCGCCAACGGGGTGGAATGCCCACAATGCACCGGCAGGGTTGCCAACCACAGCCTGCCTACCGCACGGGCAATCTTTTGAGAACAATGCCCATTGTCCAGGAGGCAGGCTCAAAATTCAACACGCGTTTTGAGTTCCAGGGTCGCTAAACAGGACTCGAACCGAACGTGTGACCCCACCAATGGATTCCTCGTTCGGAGAGCAATCCATTGGTGGGGTCATACGTTCGGTTCGAGTCCCATTTAGCGACGCTGGACCTCAAAACCCGTCCATGATTTTGACCGTAACCTCCCTTCTGGCCCACTGTGCGACGGAGAGGGGAACACTGTGCGTCAGCATGAGTTCCTAATCCTACTCGCTGTCCTTGGCTGTGTTTGTGACCCAGCATCGTCACAAAGGACCTTTCAAATTAATGACGGTCCACGGAAAGACTGGCCGGCTTTGAGGGCGCAGCAGCCAGCCTCGGTGACACAATGCAGCAGCCAGGCATCGACTGCCGCTCTCCCTCCTTTTGTGTACGATGTGATTGAATCGAAAAACACAGTCACCTGCGCGAACGAACGTGTGCGACAGGTGAGTGATGTGGTCATGGCAATCATCCGAACGAAGAAAAAAAATGTGTGGTAGAGAGACTGGTCATGAAATTAAAAATAAAATCGAGATTTCCTTTACCACAATCCCGGGAGATGGTTTCAGCTATAAAATTAAGCTAAAAGCTTTCCGATGGCCCAGGCTTTTCCCACCATTTGAGCCTCACTCTATCGCCATGAATTGAAAGAGTGAGAAAAAAAACAAAAAACGGGTGAATGGCAACCGCTTATCGATCACTGGAGGAGAAGCATTTCCGGTGCAGAATAAAATATCGACCGCAGCTGCATCGACACGAGAGCATTTTGGCGGGGTAAATAATGTGTCTGCGCGCACTGCAGCGTGCGAACAACATAAACGAAAAAAAAAAAAAAAAATACCAGGAAATGAAACGAATCGCGTTTCGTTGGAGTGGTCTAAAGAGGAAAAATATGGTCCCGACTGCAAGTCTTGTGGCTTTCAATAGCGAACGATTCACGGTGCAACACGTGTACTGCAGAACCAGCGGCGCACTGAACGAAAATGGAATGGGTTACCCTCTTATTCGCATATATGCCTCGGGCTGCTGCCAGGTCATGAAGTCCGACAAACAAAATAAAATTCAGTCACGATTTGTTTTACAAAATTAAAAGAAGAAAAACATATATGAAAAAGCGACGATACAAAAATTTCTTTGGAGGAGTTTTCGGCCCGAAAATAACGAAACTACTCTTTATTTTTGTTTTGAAACGCGGCCTGATCCGGGCCCATCACAGCGTGCGCGGTTGTCGCCTTTTATTCCCCCATTATTGTCCCAGCTGCAACAGTATAGCGCTCGTTATGGCAGCATTCAGGCCAGGTGTTTCTGCATGGATGTCGCGTGGAGCACTTCTGTGCGTGCCTTTGCGTGTATGCGTGCGTGTGCGTGTGTGTGTGTGTGTGTGTGTGTGTGTGAGAGAGAGAGAGAGAGAGAGAGTGTGTGTGAAAGTTGATGGCGTGCGTTTAAAATTGTGTTTCACATTTTCGCGTCAGATAAACATTGAAGAAAAAAAAAAACGGTTTATAATTTGGCGCTTTTTCGTGCCGCCTGCTAAGGCCCCCGTGAGGGCGTCGTCTCTTCTCAGGGTCGAGGGAGGAGGCTGAAATCACAGAGGCTACGGCGGTGTGACTGTCTGGTTTGTGCGGTGCGGTGAGTGGAGGAAAAGACGGTGGCGAACACACAAGTCCTTGGAAACACGCTGCAGCAAAGAAAAGAGCTTTCTTGTTTATTTTTCTTTAAAAAAATCTTTGTTGATTTTTTTTCTGACAACTAGGAAAAGAAATAAGGTTTACCCTAAGAATATTTTTCCTTAAAAACTCGAGAGAAGTTTTATTTGTCTTGATCCAGGAAGTGATTGGGTTTTGGGCGTGAGCTGCGTGGGCAGTCAGGATAAGAAACAACACATCAACAAATGAAACTTGACTCTCCGCCGATGGAGGGTATTGAGGGACGCGGCGCGGACGGTTACGGTCGCGCCATTATTTCGGCTTTCACTTTTTTAGGGGTTCCGACGAAGGAGGACCCCTATTGTTTTTGACGGCTCCGCTTCTTCTTTTTTTTATATCCTATTCGGTTTTGGAAAATGAGTACCGCCAAATTATTCGTTACGATAAAAAAATAAGGGTAGCGGGAAGTTTTTAAAAATTTATCGTGGAAATTTTGCGTAATTTGTTAAAACATAAAACTTCAACAATCAAACACCCTTAACCGTTGGTTTTATCGAGAAACGTTTCAAAGACAAAATGTGCCTCAGTAGAAAATTCAAACTTTTGACTCATTAAATTAACGAAAACTTGTCTACGTTACGGTCTAATACGAAAAACATGAATAAATCATTTCCATAGAAACGAATACGATCCACCCGTCAAAATTCAAACTGACCAGTAGAAACAAAGCAGAATGGCGGGAAATTCAAAATGTTCTTCCTGCGCATGCGCTCAATTCAAACCGACCAATACCGAAGACTTCCGGTCAAACCTGATTCAGTTACCACCATGATTTCTGCTCTCCACCTCGCGACTTTCAGTGCTCATACTTCTCAAACAAAGATCACCCGCGTTTTAAAACCATCCCTTTCCAGTTTTATGAGTTTGTCAAACCAGCGGCGCATCCAACAAAAGAACTTGGAGGAAAAAAAAAAGAAGAAAAAATGGGGGCCCTTCTCCCACCTCCCCACACAGTAGGGAGGACCGCCTGCAACTTCGGTGGATCGGGGGAACCGGTGCATTCCAGGCGGCGACCCCAGGGGTTCTCATCTGATGTGGGCCGGGTGAAGGGCGGGGGTTGAGAGCCTTTGGTTTTCGCGGGGTGGTCAGTGGTACCCACAGTGGTACCCCCGCTGTCCGGCGCTCTCTACCGAACATGCAGTGTGAAGGGCCAGCTTCAAAGGACTTATCAACTCCAAACCGACGAATCAGAATGGACCCACTCGCGACCAATTGCGAGTGGCTGGAACGACCGGGGATCGAACCAGTGCCGAGGCCAATCCGCCGAAGCGGACTGCTTTTTAGACACCCAAGCATAGTGGACGACAAATGATCCAGACCACTACGCTATCACGACTGCACGTCTGCCGAGTGTCGGACGACGGGTTTGAGTCGTATTAAGATGAGGGAGGCAGTCGTAAAATGTATTGAAATGTTAGGATTCGATCCCCGGACCTTACTGTTCAAGTCCGACGCCTTAGCGACCTCAGCCACCACGGCTCATGGTAGATGCGGCGTCAGCCGGGCTCTAGACGCGGCAGGGATGGAGCCGCAGTGAGCGGGTCATTCGAAAAATGTTGAGAAAAAGTGGGACTCGATCCGTCGACCCCGGTACCGGGAACCGACGCCTATACCACCTATACCACCTGGTACCGCGGTACTTTACTTTACTTTCCTGCCCATGCCTGGTTGGCAATAAAAAACTACTTTCGCAACTATTTTTTAAATTAGCGGAACACCACGCAATGCATGAGCATTGGAATTTTTTTCTCTCCCTCGACGTCTGGAAGGGGGACGGCATCGCTCGGTGCGATTGCCCTGCGCCCAAGGGCAGACAGTGGTTCTTCCTTTCACGGCCTCAGCCGCAGCCTCGGCCCCCCAGTGGGCAGTCACGAGACTTTAGGGCGACAGCTTAAGTGCTTGACAACATCCGCCATAAAGAGCGAAGCAGGGCGGCGCGGAGGAACAGAGAGCATCTGCCCTTCGCACGCAAAACCTTTTAGGACGCCGAGTGTGACAAGGCGCCGCACAGTGGGTCAGAAGACCGTTCCCGGACGCTTTTTGAGCTCCAGAGTCGCTAAATGGGACTCGAACCGAACGTGTGACCCTGCCAATGGATTCCTCGTTCAGAGAGCAATCTATTGGTGGGGTCACACACGTGGCTCGGCGATGGGGTCGTTTTCCGGAAATCGCCGGCTGCTATTTTCCCGTCTGTTTGCAGGACCAGGAGGGCGAGGCGTCGCGTGTCTCGCGGGCAAAAATATCGAGTTCTTTTATTATATTATTATTATTATTATTATTATTATTATTATTATTATTATTATTATTATTATTATTATTATTATTAATTAAAAAAATTTTTTTTTTGTGTTTTTGCACGTGGTTTTCCAGGTATCGTGTGGGAGCAACGCAAACAACAACGGCAGCTACCCAAGCTTGATTCACTGGCCGACTATTGATACGGGGGCATGAGGTAAAGAGACGGCGGGAGAAAAATGGCTCACACGAAAAGGACGGGGTGCGGCGAGTTGCAAGAAGTGGAGGGGTGGCGGCAGGACGGGGAGGGATTAGGGGGCGGAGAGTAGTATAGCAGTCTCCCAGTGGTAGTAGAAATTGAAAAGGGGGACGACAATCTTTGCCGTGAAAGAGGGACGGAGGCAGGGGCGACGAAATGGGCTACAAATTGAAGGAGGGCCGATCGAGCGGAACCAAGGTCCACCGTACCGGAGATGGGGCCGAAGGGAGAGGGGGGGGCAAGGTGTTGGCAGCGGGCCGCAGCCGGTGGGGCCGAGGGGCCGCGGGGGCAGTGGGGCTGGCTGGCCAGTGCTGTCGGCCAAGGGCAGGATCAACGAATTATTCCGGAGCCCCGGCCAGATTCCGGCGTGTCAGGGAGCAATCTGGGCGGGCGTGGCGTGGCGTGGCGTGGCACTTGCCTTCCGCCTTACCTGAACAGAATCGCCCTCTCACCAAATTTCCTGCGTGGCTTGGGGAACGGCGCTCCCTGAGAGGAGGCTAGGAGTGCTGGGTCCGGCCCACTCGTCGCCGTCGCCCCCCGCCGCCTTCCCGCGTGCTTTCCAAAGCTGCCATCACACGCGGCAAACAGCAGCTGGCCAGTGCTTTCTGTGCTGGCGACCCCTTGCCTCACAGCCGCGCTGCGCTTGTCCCAAGTTTGTGTCCGCCAGCTCCGCCAAGACGGACTACCTGTTGATTGTCGAGGCACCGACAGACCCCGCCCGCCCTGCCCCGGTGACACGTCTTCTTCGGCGCGGCACATATTGTGCCGGCAGCGCCGTCCGTCAGGCGCAATGGCCCATCCTCTCCCCCCCCCTCGCATTGTAAACACAGCACTCTTCCACCGAACAAAAACTACATGATGAAACATTTGCACGGCATGTTATTGTAACATTTTCACTCGCTTTCTCTGCCCCTCCTTGTACAAAAATAAAGTCCCCAATAAATCATCGCAAAAATAACAAAACAAAAACACGTACTCTGTCTCTTCCAGCGAGGCATCGACTGCCGCTCTCTGCATCTCTCTCTTCGAGTGTGATGTGATTGAGTCGAAGGTCCTAGTCATCTGCGCGATCGTGTGCAAAATTTGCAATGTTTCAAATGTTTTGAAGTTTTCTAAATTTTTGTGTGCGCGAGGAGCGTAGCGAGCAGCGAGCGCGGGAGGCGGGGCGGTGTAAACAGCGAGTCAGCTGAGCGGCACAGCGCGCCGACGTCGGCCTGAGTGGCGCCACCTAGCGGCAGGCGGGTTAGGCTCCGAGCGGCCGGGCGGCTGCGTCCCCGCGTCGCTAGAGGGCGGTGCAATCGCCTCGGGGCGGCGCAGGCGCTGCGTGACGGGGTCTCGCCGGACGAGCGACAAGCCGAGCGGGGAGAAGCACGCCGGGATTGCCCTCTGCCCGAATTTCGATTTCGTTACGCTGATTCGATTTGCGCTGTACAGGTCGTCGCGAATGAATGCGGTTATGGCGACGAGAATTTGGCTGTCGTTTTCCGCGTGGATGCGGCGGAAGCTGGCGGCGCCGAGCACGGCCTACCTGTCTGGCTGTCTGGCTGCCTGCCTGCCTGCCTGCCTGCCGCCCGGATGCGATTAGCGTCTCGTCTCCAGAGGGCCAGCGACATGGCCGCGGTGCGCGTTTGACGCGATTAGGGTCGTCTTCTTTGCGAGGGCAGCTCGGTGTGCTGCCGCGGCTGCCGCGGCTGCCGCGCAACAGGCGGCACCCTGCCTTCCCCTGCCAGGGCGCCAGGCTGGCCGGCCCAAGGCGGGCCGTGGAGCGTATACCAAACCATACTGCCCAGCCAGAGACCGCCCTGTCTCTCTCGCACCCCGACGGCCGGCCCGTGAGTGCGACAGGGACAGAGCGACCCTTCGGAGTCAGTCCGCTGGATCAATAACACGATGGGTAGGCGGTGTTGCTGCTGTTTGTGCCCCGGGCCGCGCGGCCGCCACACCGCAAGGCTCAACCTGCCGCCCGATGACCACTCCGAGGCCAGCGCGTCACGGCTGTCTCTCTCTCTCTCTCTCCTCTCTCTCTCTCTCTCCTCTCTCTCTCACTCTCTCTCTCTCTCTCTCTCTCTCTCTCTCTCTCTCTCTCTCTCTCTCTCTCTCTCTCTCTCTCTCTCTCTCACTCTCTCTCTCTCCTCTCTCTCTCTCTCTCTCTCTCTCGGACCCCCCACTGCATGTGGCCCCACGGTTGACTGCACGTTTCCAGCGGGCTGTCGTGGCGACTTGCCGGCTTGCCCGCGCACGCAGCGGTGCTCTACTACTGTACAAATGGAGGCAATCACGAAACTGATTTTCTGGCCGTTCGTCCCGGAACGCCTGCGAGGTAGGCAGGCCCGCTGCTCCAAGACGCGCGTGTGCGCGGTGGTGCCTATGCCGCGACTCGCGGGCGCGCGAGCCTTCTGGCCCACTGTGCTGGGGCTGGTCTTTCCAGAACGCCCGCCGGTGGTCCCGCCTCCCGCCCTCCGCCCGGCCGGGCCCCGTCGTCCGCCGGACAGTTTCTGCATCTCCTCGTCCTTCTCCTTCTTCTCCTCCTCGCTGCTGCCGCTGCTCTGGGAATAGGGAGGGTCAATACCGGCCGGAAATAAAACTCGAATGCCACTTCACGAGCTGCCCCCGCGCTGCCCCCACGCTGCCCCTCTTCCCCCCCTCTCTCTCTCTCTCTCTCTCTCTCTCTCTCTCTCTCTCTCTCTCACTCTCCCCCCCCCCCCACACACACACACAGCGAGAGTGGAGACGCCACGTGTCGGCGCGTATTTACGACGCGATTCGGATTGCTCTCGGAATGAGCAGGGACGCCGGCGTGTAGTCGAGGGTTCTGCCCGAACGCGCGCTGCTGCCGCGCTGCTGCCGCGCTCTGCGCACCGGTCGGGCTTCGGTGCGGCGTCGTCGTGCCCACTGGGACGGCGTCGCGGCGGCCGCGGCGGCGAGGCGTGAAGGCAAGGGCGGCAAATGGCATTAGGAGGCTGCCGATAATCCCAAATGTCGGGGGGACAGGGATTCGGAACCCCCGCCGCCGGCAGTCTGCGCACGGCCCACGCACAGTCACCCTATCTCCCACGCTTCCCTGGGGAGCGCCCCACGACTGCGAAGGAGACGAAGCAAAAATAATAAAGTCACTGTAAATGAAAAAAAAAATTGAGCTTCGACTGCAGCTCAGTTGAAACGGGTGACATGCAAGTAATTTTCCGGCCGTGTACACCAATAACCCATTAACCGGTCTCCGCCACCTTCACGCACGTACGGTGGGCAATCGTGGGGGAGGACGTGGAACGGGCCGACATAAATGATTACGGCGCCATCTTGAGTGACGCTGCGTTACTGGCCGGTGCTTTGATGACACCGCCTTTTACAATGTCACTTTACGGACACTTTGGCGCGAGCGCGGCCGGCGCTCTGGCCACGGCCGCACTGGAGGGTCAGAAGGCCGCTGAGGCGGCCAAAATCTCGGACACGTTTTGCGCTCCAGGGTCGCTAAATTTAACGTCTCTGGAGCACAAAACGCGTCCAGAATTTTGGCCGCCTCTACGGTCTTCTGAACCACTTTGGGCCGGTCGGGTTTCGTTGCATTTCCAGGCTGCACCTGACGTGAAAATAATGGCCTCACCCACCGCCCTCCTTTTACGTGCGGTTTCACTGCCGAGCGGTCCCAGGGGAGGATCCTGGAGGGCCATGGGCGTCGGGCCGGCCGACCCCAGGGAACACTCAACCGGCTGCCTCTTGTCTCGATCAGCATTTGCATGGCGTGTCGTGTTTGATATCGACCGCCCACCGGCCTCGCGGGGTCTCTCTCTCTCTCTCTCTCTCTCTCTCTCTCTCTCTCTCTCTCTCTCTCTCTCTCTCTCTCTCTCTCTCTCTCTCTCTCTCTCTCTCTCTCTCTCTCTCTCTCTCTCTCTCTCTCTCCGTCTCGCAGCGCCAAGACGATGGCTTGACCGGTCCGAGCGTAAAGCGGGGCGTCCAGTTAGTTCCACAAGATTTACATCGACACAGAGAATTAGTCGAGCGTTTTTCCGGCGCACGACCGGCAGCCTAGCCTGATCCGTAAAACAACACGGCGGGCTCACCGCGCCGCGCTGGGCGCGCCAACCCCACGGCATAGCCCGTCCGGCTTAACCGGCCCCGCCACCACCACCGCACAATCAACATAGCCGCAATCGGCATGCGCAACCGCAGCGCACGCAGCCGCGCTTCACTTTACAGCCACTGCAGGCGCTCGCGTGGCCGTGCCATGCCGCTCTCTCTCTCTCTCTCTCTCTCTCTCTCTCTCTCTCTCTCTCTCTCTCTCTCTCTCTCTCTCTCTCTCTCTCTTTCTCTCTCTCTCTCTCTCTCTCTCTCTCTCTCTCTCTCTCTCTCTCTCTCTCTCTCTCTCTCTCTCTCTCTCTCTCTCTCTCTCTCTCTCTCTCTCTCTCTCTCTCTCTCTCTCTCTCTCTCTCTCTCTCTCCGCTCCCCGGAGTCGGTCCGCAGCGACCCAGCTGACGCATTTCGTCCCGTCCACTGTGCCCCTCCTCCCTCCGTTATCCTCAACGTCCTCTTCCTCCCTCCGTCCGTCCGTTGTTGTTGTCCCTGCCGACGACTTAAATATTTAAAAATCGCGTGCCTCCAAGCCCTAACCCGGCTAAAGCTAAGTAAGGAATACGCGCCAATGGTGGAGCAGTTTCCAGCAGGTAATTTTTTTAATATTTTTTTTTACAAGCAGCTTAAGGTAACTTCAGAAAACATTTTCCTTTTCATTGGTTGTTTTCGCGAAAACTTAGCAGCGCCCATCTTTCCCGTGCTCCCCCACCCACTATTTCATTCCTCTCTGGTTTGCCTGGAAATTTGCATGTCGAGTGCGAACCGCGGGGCGCAAACCGCCGCCCTCTTGAAGACACAATAATGACGGTGCGAGAAGGACGGGGAATGATCAAAAGGCAATAAAAGAAGATGGCGGACCAGGAGCACCGGAACGGCAGGGGGAGAGGGGGAGGGGGGAGCCAACGCGTTTGCCGCGGAAATACGATGGACCATGTCAGCGGTTCCCAACCTCAACCTTTCCCGACTCGCGACCCGAAAATGGCTGTCAAACATTTTCGCGGCCGCAAAGCCAAACATTCGCACCCCGGTTTTTCCTCGTTCAGAGAGCAATCCATTAGTGTGGTCACAGGTTCGGTTCGAGTCCCATTTAGCGACTATGGGGCTCCAAACACGTCTAGAGTTTCGGCCGCCTGCGCGGTCTTCTGGGCCCTCTGTGCTCCCTCGCGTAGAGAGGAGGGGAAATAGTCGGAAGCCGCCATTGCGTCACAGTGACCCCATCATCGGTTCGGGGGACGAGACTACTGGATGGGTAAATCGATTCCGGTGCTCATTTTGTGGGCTATGAAAGCCTCTGAAAGGGCGCACAGTGGGCCTCGACCGACAGAGCAGGCACTGGCGCCGCACTGACTGAAAGGTGGGGTGGGCTGGTCCGGACGTGGCCAGTGAGTGGCCACGCTATGCAGTATATATAAAGGCGCCTGCGAGAAAGAGCTCTGAATTGCACCCGAGTCTCATGTGTTTATGAGAGCGAGCCGGAAGGCCGCGGAACTTGTCGGAGCCCACCTGTCATTTCCGCCGTATGTACCGTTTGGAGGGCATTCGGTGGTCAGCGTGGGCCAACCGAGGATGCTGAAGCTGAAGCGACTCCGCTTCCCTCTCGCGTGCTTAATTTTTTTATATGACTGGACAGGAATCCGTCTCTCTCACTGGTACAGTACGGACAGACTCCTTTCCAGCTTTTATGGAGCCCTTCCCCGTTCATAAAACGACTGGAATTTTTGTGCTGATGGCTTCCATCGGGAATGAGGGTTCTGGCAGCCTAGCCGTCCCCCCGTTCCCTCCAAAGAGGAATTTCCCTCCTCCACTGCATCACTACAAGCCCGATAATGGCGGACAAGGTAAAGAGAGGATTGGCATTTGAAAGAAGAACCCAATGGATTACGCTGCATTTTGCACAGTTCGCTACTTTGAAACAACGCATACCTTTTTCTCAGAAAAATAATACGAGTTTGCTGCTAGGCGAATGTCCTTTTTTTTCCCCGTCAGAATGATTCCGCGCCAGCAACATTTAGTCCTGCCTGGCGTGCGTTGTACTTGTGGCTGCCTACTGTATTTCAAAGTGGTGCACAATGCTCTGGCCTTGGGCTTGCCTTGGGCGGTCCAGCGGCCTAGCGTGCTGCTGCTGAGTGTACCAGTGTTTTTGCAGAACAGCCACTGTATTTTCCTCTTCTCCCTCTGGTTTCCAGTGTAAAACACACACGCGAAATAACGCCCTTTTCCTCCTGTTTCCAGGTGAGTAGTCCGAGTACCTCTGGAGCTCTCTAATCACATCGGGGCTTACAGCCGCTAGTCTTCCGGCCCACTGTGCCTCGGTGAGTCTCGTCGGCGCCTAGTTGCCCTGCCAACAGGTGGAGCGTGTTCCTGAGGGCTACTCCAAGGACTCGAGGACGTCCTCCAGGACATTTCTCGAGGAGCGTTCCAGGATATAGAGTGTCCCGTTTGGCACGGCGCATGTTGCGGACCAGCTTCAAGCTTATCCGTTTAAAGCGACATTTTTACACTGCGGTGAACTTGATCATATGTTGTCACCCGGCGTCCAAAAATCCAAAAAAAATATAGCAAAGCCGTGTTTATTTTGCTGTTCAATTATTATTTTTTTTTTTTGAGAGGACAAAAATGTAAAGGAAGGGCGCGTGAGGTTCGGTACAAGGGGGAAGTCCCAGTACCACCCGACTACCGGGCCGATTCTCTCCAGGACACCTGTCCTGGCTGGTCGGCCGGCGGCGTGGCGGCGGCGTGGTCCGTCCGGCGGCTGTGGCAGGGACTCCGATTGTCCTACACTCCTCTCTCTGCCACCGCCCCTCCCGCGCCGCCGCCCCCGCGCCGCCCCCCGCGCCGCCCCCACCACGGGGTGGCGCTGCTCCCCCCCCTCCGCGGTATCGACGCCGGCAGTGTCTCCCCCCTCAGTCCGCCTCTGGCGTCGCGACGCTCTGGTGTGGAGCCGCGCCGCCGCGACGCGTCGCCCCGCCCGTGCCGTGCCGGGCCCGTGTGCAGCACGCGCGCCGCCATGTGACAGTTGCAGTGCGCGCCCCGTGGTGATGGTGATGGTGAAGTGAGGTGCTGGTGTCGGTGTGGGTGAAGTGAAATAATAATAATAATAATGATAGTGCTGTTGTCCTTGTGATTATTGTGAGGGTTGATGGCAACCTTGTGATTGTGTCATCCGCCGCCGGTGTATCAAGAGCACGTCAAGAAGGAAGAAGGGGAGCAACTCAACGAGTGTTGGTGTCGGTGGGTGTCCTTGCCGTTGGCGAGTCGGAGTCTGAGTGTCGTTCGTCGTACATGTAAACAAGTCGCACACGTTACGTCTTTATTATTGTGCTCTGTTAAGTGAGTCGCTGATTGGCTGACGATTAATGTAACTTTTTGTTATTTTTGTGTGCTGCTCAGAAATGACTGCATCAATTTTTTTGTAAAGGGATAACGGTCAGATGGTTGGTGTCCTTGTCATGAGTGTCTTGTTGTGACTTAACATATGTCCCAATTTTCACTATCTATGAATAATTATGGTCGATGGGGATCACTTGGTCTTAACTCTGTGACGTCTGGGCCACCATGTCAAGGAAGTGAATAGCCACTGCTCATCCAGAGAACAATTTTTCACAGAACACTTTTTTAAATTATTATTTAGTAAATCAAGGAAGAAGAGACCCTTGAAAAATAATTATAAAAACAAACGAAGCAGCTCTCTGTTTTGTCGAACAAGGCCTAATTTCGGAAAGCCCTCCGCATTGTTGTTGCCTGGTTCCTCACCCGCGTGCATTGTTGTGGTCTGGCCAAGGCTGGCGGGTTGGCGGGGCTGGCAGGCAGGCAGGGCTGATGGAGACCCCCTGGGGAGGGCCGGGCCGAGCCGGGTTGCACAGTGGGCCAGGAGACAGGCAGCCGAGTAAACTCTAGACGAGTTTTGAGCTCCTAAGTCGCTAAAGCGGTCTCGAACCGAACGTGTGGCCCCCTCGTTCGGAGAGCAATCCATTGGTGGGAACACGCGTTCGGTTCGGGGCCCATTTAGCGACGCTTAAGCTTAAAACGCGTCCGGGATTTTGGCCGCCTCCAACGGTCTTCGGCCCCACTGAGGTTCGGGCTAGGCTGGGGTGGGCGGACGCCTTGGGATGAACGCGTCGGTATAAACTCAGTGGAGTTGGCGAGTAAACAGAGTAAACACTGCCTTTAGAGCGGCCGTCTCGCGGGTCAAATTTGTAATTCGGCGTCCTCGTTGTTGCTGTCGTTGCGAACGTCACCGCCGCCGACCCCGTAAAATCCGCATAATCAAAACAAACTGCCTCGTGACATTTTTGCTCTTTATGTTCTTTTTCATGTAGAACTTGCATGAATGAGACAAAAAAAATATATTGAACCTACCGCAGCGAAGTAAAACCTTGCCTGTCTGTCGATCCATTCTGTCTCTTCTTTTGGCAGTCACGTCCTTTTTATTGGGGATTTCCATCGAGGGAGAACGGCCTTGTGAAGATTACTCGCCCTCCTGGACCAAATTCGTACTCGGGTGGTGCGGCGCCGCGTGGGCCGGGCGAGGCCCGCAGCTCCGACGCTTAAAACCGAGCGGCCGGATTTGGGTCGCTACACCGGCCCGGCTCAACCTTGCTGCCGGCCGGCCGGCCAGCCGTGCCCTCGGCAGCTCTCGGCCGGGCCCTCAGCCCTCGGCCGGGCCGCAGGCAGTGACGGACGAAAGGGGCCCCAAAAAATCTGACAGGGGAAAAAGCACAGAAGGATGCGAAAAGGGATTAGGGAGGTGCGAGGAGGCGGCCCGGGGCGGCGCGCGGCCCTCGACCCGCCCGCTCTGTTTCTGCGACCGCCTTTGCCGTGACGCTCGGATTTGAGAGGCGCCGTCATCAAAGCGCAAAATGAGTAACATGCGCTGGGCTGCCGCCCTTTGTATTTTTCAGACGTTTCATATGCGGTTCGTTTATCTCGATGAAATGTGCGTGCCGCCCGGAGAGGGGCCTAGCCACGTGCGCGAAGGGGAAATGACATTAGTCAGGGTTGCCCGCTTTTAGTTAACGCTGTTCGGTAGACCTCGGTAGACAAAAGGCGGTGGGGCGGTCGGGTCCCGTCCGGTCCGGCCACCAAGCCACCAGGCCACCAAGTCGCCGCCACCAGCGGCCGGCCCCTTAAACCCCGGACGGTGGTGGTCTGGCTCGCCTGGCCAGCAGCGCCCAGAGTTGTGGAGGCGGTTAGTGGTCCGGCATGAAATCTGAATGCGCTCCGCTGTACGTATAACACGGTGAACTATCCACCGCCGCCACCCACCGGAGTGCCCGACCAAAACAAAAGGAGAAACGTGGCAAAAGAAAATCGATTCGTGATGTAAACACGGGCAAGAAAAAGCAAAGAGACGCGGGAAAAAAATTTAAAAAAATGTGACAATTTTTAAAAATTTGAATATTTTTGAGGGCTGAATCAAATTTGATTGAACCCTGGGTAATAATGAACTGTCATAAATCGTCAGGAATAATTAAAACCAAAAACCTCCCTCCTTTTTGGTTTTTTAAAAAATATAACATTTCGATATGTTGTCTGCTTGTTTAATGTTTGTTGACTGAGAGGCAGGGACTAATGGAATTGCCATGTCCGGCCACGACGGCCTCTCTTCATCCCAGAGCAAGAGACGCGTCGGCGTGTCGCACTGCGTTACCCATTCGATTAAACGAAACGGGGTCGGCAGCACAACAAGGCAAAAGGCTCATCTCGCCCCCTTCCCCCCCTCCCATCCAATTTAGCAGTGCCTGGGCAGGCCTAGGTAATGACGGCGGTCTCTGAAGCGCTGGCCGCTGCCGCACTACACTCAGCGCGGCCCCTCGCGGTGTACTTCGTTAACTGCGTAAATTTGCCGGCCGCGAAAAGCACGCTGAGATTCGACCTATTGGCCGGACGCGATCAGAGGTACTCTCGCAAGCGGGCGAGAAGAGGCAACACGCGTGTTCCATTTGTGGACGAATGGGAAGTGACTACCCGTCTGGATCGACGTCCGTTCTTCAACCAGCGAGCCTTGAGGGGGCCTAGAAACACCTGCGCCTCGTCCTTGACTGGGGCAGGGGGTGCGTGCGTCCGACAAGGGGTGCGTGCGTGCCGGCCAGACTGAGCTGGCAGGCTGTTTGCCGGATGGAGACGCACCAAGGCAGGGAGGCTGCGAGGCTGCGGACTGGATGCCTTCGGGATGGCTCGCATCATGAAGCTCTTCAGCCTATTGAGTTATCGACCCCGTGCACTGCCTGCCTGCCTGCTTTCTGCTGCCTGCTTTCTGCTGCCTGCCAGCCTCGGCGTGCCGCAAGGGTGCCGCCACGGACCAATCCTCGGCTTATTCGGAATGAAAACGAATCGGTCCAGCGGAGTAAGCCGAGGATTGGTCCGTGGAAAACGTGACAGGCGAATTGTGGCCGTTCCAACGTGACGATTTTCTCGTTTTTTGTGCCCACAGTTTTTCTTTTATTCCGGTGTAGGGGTAGCGAGACGTGGCCTGGGGCACCTCGATAGGGTTAAGGGTGGCGGAAACTAAACCAATTACATGCATCTCTGGGTTCCCTCTGCGCCGCGCCGCCCACAGCCTTCACATTCCAATCTCGCCTAATCCTTCGATTGCAGGCCGCCTTACCTTGACGCCGAAACGCCTTAAAAAGACCTGAAAGGAACGGAATCTCGAACGGAATGCTTTGAACCCGTCCAAGGCCGTTGATTCGAAGGGCTGGCAGCTTGGGGCGCCTGCCTGCCTGCCTGGCCGCCTGGCTCCAGACGTCTCGCCGGTGCCGTCGTCCTCGCTCCCCGGGGACCTCCTGTCTCGGCGCGTTCGCCTCCTGTCTAACTGAATATTCCAGCCGGTCTTCCAGAATAACTCTGATGTCTCTGTTCATTCCGACTCTGAAGAAAGGCCCGTTTAAAACCACCTCGTCCGCCTCGATGATTCCAGCCTTCTGATTGGTTTGCTTAGTCGCGCCCTGAATGATTCTAGCGCCTTACGCCACCCACCTGTCCACCTAAGCCCATCCGCCGGGGTGGGGAGAGCTTTTTGGTGTAGGGCCTCTGCTGTCACGTCAGCTGATGGGTGCAAGGCGCGGCGGTGGGGCACCCCCTCCAACCAACCTGTCGCCATGTAGACCGCCCCCAGCCCTGCAGTACACACGAAGGGAACGAAGGGTGCCGAGGCAGTGGGGTGCCCCGGTTCCTTGGAGACAATGACCCCGAGGCCCCCGAGGCCCCCGAGGCCCCAGGGGTGCACGAATTACGCGTTAAATCTCCCCTATCCCTCGCTCTTTCCTATGCCGAAGGCATTCTGAACGAAGGAGCGCTCCTGGCGAAAGTGAACGAACGGTTAGAAAGCGATTTCAAACTCAGGGTTAAGGGAAAATTTATTAAAAACAATAATGAAAATGGCAACTATGATCATTGGTCAGTGTTGGCAGGCCTACATTTTTAGGGGGTTTTGGAGAGAGAGAGAGAGAGAGAGAGAGAGAGAGAGAGAGAGAGAGAGAGAGAGAGAGAGAGAGAGAGAGAGAGAGAGAGAGAGAGAGAGAGAGAGAATGTGCGTGTGTGTGACAGAGCGAGAGGGAGAGATATAGATGTGTGTGTGTGTGTGTGTGTGTGTGTGTGTGTGTGTTTGTCCCCTACCTCCTTGTTCCAATTATTGTCACGGATACGTCACGCCCCCACCACGCGGCGGAGGCAGCGCTGAGCGGAGAGAGCAGAAACTAACGATCCGTCGCTCCGATAGTGTCACAATGAGGCGGCAGTGCAAACACACCGCCGGCAGCGGCAGCAGCGGCAGAGCCAGGCCGTGCTTCAGTGACAAACGAAAGGAGTGTCTCGAGAACGAAGCGAGTCACACCCACACTACACAGGGCTGTGGCTTTATCCTCAGTTTAGCGGCCTTAATGTTGGGCAAAGCTCGCAGCAGGTCGGCAATAACGCGTCTCATGCAAATGAGACGCCGGGTACACTGTGCTATTTGAAAGCCGTTTGCAGGGCCACCTGCTGGGGCCTCGTCACTCGTCAGGCGGGGCCCTTTTTCCATCTGGTGGTCGAGACGGCCCCCCGGCGGGCCACTTCTGGCACAAATCTCATAATGAGGCTCGGGGTCGGAGAGAAAGGGACACCAGGAGAAAAGGGTGCGAAAAAAATACGGAACATGTCTGGTCAATGATTTACCTGGACCGTCCGTACTTGCCAACAACGGAACTTTCGTACTTGTTTTCCGTATCCGTCTACATGGGTTGAAATGGGGCAAAGTACGGACTTTCTGTACTTTTCTCCGGACCTCTGCACTCCTTTCTTTATGTACATTTTCCGCACAAAAGTACGGATTTTTTTTTACAGTGGAGAAAGAGAGACTGGAGGGGGACGTGCGGTGGCCCTGCAGTGTCTTCGCACCTTGGCTGTCCTCTAACAAAGTTACCGTGCTGCACGGGAACAAAAAGCTACACTGCCACATTCTTAATGAAAAAAATAAATTAAAGAATGAAGTTAGACCAAGACGGATTGGCGCGGACGGGGGCGCTAAATTGGCGAGATACAAAATTATTTTTACCTCTCTCATGCCTGAATATTTCCTCAAGAGAGGCGCGGGCGGGCCTTGATTACTTTTCAATGGACGGATCAGAGAATTTTCCCTCCGTAAATGCAAACGAGGGCCAGCTGCTCGCACTGTCAAAAATAAGTTGGAAAGTCATGAAAATCATGGGAAAAGTGACATTTTTTCCTCAACGAGTTCTGTTGGATTTTTGAATATTTGTCGAACAGTGCGGCTTGATTACTTCCTGATTCCAATAAATTGGAAGCAAATACGAGTTGGTATAAAACATTTAAAAAGTGTGGGAGAGAGGCAAGCGAAAATGCTGTATCGCTTGTCGGCCGGGGGCCTTGCTCTGTGGACGGGAAGGGCGTTCATTCCATGTGGCCTCCCCCCCTCCCCCTCCCCCCCTCCGACACCTCCCCCCCCCTTCCTGTCCCTCTGCCTGTTCATCCGACAGCCCATTGGCATCGCTGAATGCTGTGCGGCCGAGGCCCTTAGGGCCTTCGGGCCGGCCCGAAGTCCCGGCCGAGGCACAGTGGGTCAGCAGACTGCGGCGCAGGAGGCCAAAACTGAAGACGCGTTTTGAGCTCCGGAGTCGCTAAATGGGACTCGAGCCGAGCATAGATTCCGCGTTTGGAGAGCAATCCATTGGCCGGGTCGCACGGTCGGTTCGAGTCCCATTTAGCGACTGTCTTGTTGGCTGGCTGCGCGTTGAGGTGCTGCGGCGCTGCAGCCGCCCGGACCAGGGGTTTAATAATTCGCTGCCGGCGCAGGGGAGGCGCGTGATTAGTGAACCCGGCGGCCCTCTGCAGTGTTTTGCCGGGGGAAATTGCAAGGCAGGGGGAGTGGCGCCACAGCACTGGGCGGGGATGTCCCCAGGAATCTTGCCCACTCTTCTTTCCTTGCGCTGCACTGCTACCATTCAGTTGTGTCTTTTCTTCCCTCCTCCAACCCCACCATTGTACTTCCTCCACATTTCTGTCAACCTCTATTTTTCGACTTCTCCCCGTCCCTCCCGCTCCTCATCCCGCTCGGTCGAAAACGCAGGACTTGTGGGTTTTAAAAGCATCCCACTCCAACGGACAAACAGGACAGCAGCTAAAACTTTGCGAGCCGATGCCTCGGCGGCTGCGTGCCGCCCATCCCGCCAGCGCCTTGTGGCTTTCCAATAGTTTTGACTCTGGCAATACTTTGTATATTATTAAATCACGTGCAACTTGTTCCGCCGACTCAGTCAAGTTTCTGTGGTTCTCGCCCTCACTGGCTCCGCTTGCCACTTCAACCTCCTCGTCTCCCAGTCCCACTCGTTTGGCGCGCGAAATGGTTTTGCAAACGGTTCCGGCCCACATTTCCACTGCATTCCAGGACGATAAATTTTGAGATAGGGCAGGCAGGCGGGCAGGCAGGCAGGCTAGCGTGCAGAGGCCCCGACACGGACCCGGTGGAGGGAAATAAACCTAATTTCACACCGCGCGCTGCAGAAGCCCCGAATGTTTTTAGGTAAAGCCTGTTCCGGGCCAAGGCTGCGGGTTTCTCAGATGGCCGTGTTTAAACAACAAAAAGCCTCATTCGCATGGTTGCTAAAACGCGATGACGTAGAGCCCGTTAAATGCCATCCGCTCCATCATGGCGTTTTCCTTTTGACCTGCACAGACCGACGCAATCTTTGCAATTCTAATCTAACTGCGAATAGCGTCTTCCTGGCAACGCGCCACCGAGCGCCGCGGCGCGCCGTCCAAACTCGTCATTTGTCGGGTTAGTTTTGATCTGCAAGTGCCAAGGGCCTTTGCAGCCTAGCTATCCTGACGCTCTTATCTTTTTCCACTGCTTCATCTCATTAAAAAAATTTTAAAAAAATCCTGTGTCGGTGATTGTGCTGCTGCAACTTACAGGAGACTGACGGATGAAATATCGCCTCTATTGTCGTCTAAGTGGAGGCAACGTATTACTGGTCACCTGTCATTCTGAAGAATCGATTCGGTTTCGGGTCCTGTTGGGCACCGTCTACCCTGGAGAGTCACTTTTAGGAATGGCTGACCGGTCGGCTCGCTCTCAGTAAAGTTTCTGCCAAGCAATCTTGTGGCAGAAGAAACTGGCCAGATACTGCCACAGGAAGTCTTCAGCCGTAGAATAACTTAAAATTAGGCCGAGCACGGTTTTATTTTTAGCTTGGCAAGCTAAGTAAAACCTGGATCCGGCGTTTTATTTGCCTCCACCCACTACACCAATTAAGACTGAGTGGCAAAGCAATCAGCCAATCGGACTGATCGAAAGGAGCATATTCCCTGTTGACAATCGAAAAACATTAATTGCGAGTATTGGCAGTGGGCCAGACATGATGCAAGGGGTCGCGTCGACGGACCGCATCATGTGGTTAGCGGCTGCCACTGTCAATTTGATGAGACCGCGAAGAACCGCTCACTCAAGGCAGCCTCAATGAGATCGCTTCTGTCCGTACCTACCCTAACCTACTCTTCTGCCGAACCCGGACTTCCTTCAACGAAACCATCCCTACCGAAACCTGCCGCCCAACTTTCCTCGCCCGTGCTGTCTGCCGACTCACCTCAAGCGACCAAACCTCACCCACGCTGGCGCGACCTGAAGCTAATCTCTGGTGTGGCAAACCCAGCGCAGCCAGGCCCTCGTGTGCGGCGTCTCCAGTTCGATAAGGCGAGTCCCGGCCCACCACTGGCAGCTGGCATCATCCGCCTTGAGCGGTGCGCACTACACAAGCTCAAGCCGGGCTCAGTACAGGTCGGGGAGGGGAATTGTGTTTAATCGCACCAGCCCGTTTGATGTGAGGTGTCTCCCCTTGCGTGTGTGCGCGCGCGTGTGTATGTGTGTGACAGATGGAGACAGAGATAGGAAGGGATGCGATGGGCGTGCGTGTGTGTTTATTTGTGTGTGTGTGTGTGTGTGTGTGTGAGTGTGTGTGTGTGTGTAAGTGTTTTTGTGGGAGTGAGTGTGTCTGTGAGTGTGAGTGTAGAGCTGTGATTGTTGCCTCAGCCAGGTCATCAAAGCAGAACCGAGTCGCGGTGAAATGATGGAGACAATTGATGATCCGGTTCCGGCGGGCTGTGTCAGTCTCGGTCCGCGTGTCTCTGCCGAGGACGAGAGGAAGCATGCCGTGAGGTGGAGGGTCTCTCGTCTCGCCGAGCTAGTTTCACCGGGACCACTGTCTTCATGTTGGCAATGGGATCGGCGCCGAGATGCGCCCACAAGCATACGCGCAAGGGGACGTACACAGTGAGGCACACACACACACATGCACACACGCAGCACTACACAACGGGGAAGAGCTCGTTCGTTTCGGACGAGGGTTATTGGAATAGCTGTGGGAAAGTCTGCATTACACCGTGGTATATAAAGGTTAGCCCTCGTTTATGGGGCCCACTATACGGCGGCGGCGTCCCAGAGGCCGGCCAATATCTCCTCCGGCCCCTCGAGTGGAGGAAGAGAAATCGGGCGAAAATCGACAAATAAAGTCTATCAAAACAATATTGTGCAAGGTTCGGTCATCCTTGCTCTTTGTTTTTCGAACGAGCACACCGCGAAGAGGGAACTGAGGCCTTGGCTAGGGGTAGAGGTGGGGGTGGGTGTTGGATCAAGAAGCTGAACGCCAAGGTGGGGTGGGTGGGCGAAATATTGTGGGGAATCGAGCTAGGGCCTCGCGTACTACACTGTCTACACGCGTGATGACTCGGCTAATAATGAGCTAATTAATCAACGTCAACATCAGCAACAAGGCGAGCTACACGGCGCTTGCGTAGCGCGATGTTACATGCGGTGTAGGGCGATCTCTAAGAAACTTAATTAAACCCCCTACAACACCGTGTGACACGGAAGACACATTGTGCGTGTGTGTGTGCGTGTGTGTGTGCGCGTCTGTTTGTGGGTGCCAGGGACGCATGCCTACTAGCGACACGCGTGGCGGCAACATAGCTCTCCCGGCGCGAGAATGCCGTCTGCTTGGCGCGCTTTTACTAGTGTGAGCGGAGGATGACATCTCGATCATCCGCGTTCGTTTCTCTCTCTCTCTCTCTCTCTCTCTCTCTCTCTCTCTCTCTCTCTCTCTCTCTCTCTCTCTCTCTCTCTCTCTCCCTCCACCCCATACACGCTCTCATGTACTTATTTATTTACTTTAAAAAGTGGCGCGTGAACCAAACGCGAAGTGAGCCAGGACACTGTCTCGCCGAACACCAACACAAACACGACGAGGCCGTCTACACAGACCGAGACACATACATTGAGTGTGGGGACGGCGGGAGGCGCTCGAACAGCCTTCACCACCCTGCAAACTATCACTTTCAATTGTATCTTATTTTATTCGATTGGGTGATGTGAGCTTCGCGGTGTTTGTTTAGTAAGATAGTAGGTAAGGTTAGCTCCCTGCAAGGAAGCATGCTTGTTTTCCACCCGGTTCACCGTCCCGCCGCAAACCGTTTCCGCCTAGCGGCCAGATGCTACCCGGTGGGTGGGACCGCGGCAAGAGCTAGAGCCACCTGCAGCACAGTGGGCTGTGCGACTGCTTTTCGGACGGAGCACACCACTGCAGGCAGTGTGAGTCGCGCCACCTTGCGAGGTTTACGCGCCTGCGTGCGCACTTGCACTCCTAGAATAAAATCGCCTGTCGTTCCATAATATATGAAGCTTGCAACATTTTGTAGAGCCACTCAGAGCAATGCCTGTCCGCGGCCGAAATGTTTGCGGAACGAATGCTGCGGAGTGAAATTTACGGTTGGCAAACGTTGCTTAGGAAGGCTCAGCAATTCACAGCCACGGAGTCCTTGTTGTGTCCAGTCACCGCGCTTTCACGTTTATCTCTTTTTTTATTTCTTTTTTTCGCATTTTGTGTATTCTCTTCCCGCCATTTTATGATGATTCACTCGTGCGCTCTTAGTCAGCCTCGAATGGTGTTCAGGGTCCTCATGTAAGGATGAAGGCGGAAGGGGAGGAAAAGAGGGATGGTGGTGGTAAAGCAGATGCGGTTTGAAGGGGAGGCAGGGGGTGGTGATGCCCCCCTTAATCCGACCTTTAAGGACTCAAAAACTTAGAAAGTACACCGATCCTCATTTTGACTAAATATCAAAGTCACAAAATGAAATAGAAAAAAAAAATACAATCGACTTTAGAAATGAATTAACCACGGCCCTGTTTTTGCCGCCGTGATGCTGTTGAATGAACGCGCCCGTAAAGAGCGCCTGCGTTTTAATTTATGGCAAAACGCCAAAAAAACAAAAAAAGTTGACAAAACAATGAAAGAGGCAGATTTTTTTCTTTCTTTTTCGGTTGTGTTCGTTCACGCGATACGGGCAGCAAGAGAATGAACGAGGAGAAAGCATCTAAAGAGTGCGACTCGAGCCAGGAGGCTCGGGGGAGGGGGCAGAGGGCAGAGGGCTGTGCTGTGTGTAGAGTCGCAACGCTCAAGCGGCATCCAATGGGAGGCGAGGGTGAAAGGCCCGCTGAAGTGGTGCAGGGAGTGCAGGCGAAGAGGCGCCAAATGAACGGTGGATGAAATCCTGCAGGAATCAACGCCCTGCTAAAAATAAACAAAGCTTGCCGGCGCCTGGCTGCGCCTGGCTGCGCCAGTCCCGGTGGGCGCTCCACCAACGCGGCGCGGCGATGGTGACAAATTCAGGAAACAGAGAGGACAAACATGCGCGGCGGCCGCTTCCCGTAATTAAATAAATCTTTTATCGGCGGATAAACCAAGCGAGGAATTCGGGGTTGGGAAACAGGCGTGAGGACGTCCCGTTTTTCTGACGCCTCGGCCACAGCACTTAGCGACGCCAGTGCTCCGAGAAGGCGTTGAAAAGGCGGAGAGTTGACGACCTGGCGGAATGATCTGGAATCCACACGGCAGAGGTCTAGAGTTAAGTCCGCCTGCGCGGTCTTCTGGCCCACTATGCATCGGGGTGTAGCCCTGGGTGTTGCGCGCAACAATGAGACCACTAAGGACGAGATGCATAATGAAGGGCGGGCGCTCTGTTTGTCTGTCTGTCGCTCTATCTGACTATCTGTCTTACTGTCCGCCTGTCCGTATTTGCCTGTCTGCCAATTAGACTGCTTGGATGATCCGTCGTCAACACTGCTGGACATGTCTTTCGCCATTGTGTCGGGTTGGGGTTGCTGGCTGGCAGCGTGACGTCAGCTGGTGGCCCACTGTGGTGGTGTGACGCGCGTGCCGTCCCGTGTGGCGCATTTTTCAGAGTCTGTTTGGCAAATCGACCATGACCGTTACCCCTTGTCAGCTTCACTGTATTAAATGTCTTGTGTTTATTCGATGACATAGAGTTTTACACGCGCGACGCTCAGACCGTAAGGCTTGTTGTTCATGTGCTGCATTGGTCTGACGGCGCTTGCCCTTTGCAGCGCGGCGCCTAGGATGACGTCACCGCCACGGTGGCGCAGGTGGCCGACATGAGGTGGCGGCGCCGACCCCACAGCCTCGGCCCGCGCGCCCCGCAGCGCGTCGTCGTCTTCTAGTCCCAGGGTGCCAGGAACGCTGTCGGGGTGGGGGGCGCGGTGAGCTCCGGGTGCTCGCCCTGCTGCGGCTGTGGCGCCGAAGCGTCGGCGCCCGAGGACACCAAGCCGCCGGCGTCGGTGTCCTGCCGCGCCAACTCGGCCGGCGAAGCTGCGTCGACGCCGGCGGCGGCGTCGGCCGGCTGTGGCTTCTACCGAGACGCCGTCGCCGACGGCGCGGGCGGCGGCTCGGTGACAGCGGCGTCGCCCGGCGCGGGCTGTGACGAGGACGACGACGGCGACGACGGCCAGGCCACCGTCATCGGGTGCCTGCCCCAGCAGCTGCTGCAGCTGCAGCAACAGCAGCAGCAGCTGCACGACATCGAGGAGGAGGACACCGAGGAGGAGCACTCGTCGTCGTCCACCTTGCGCCACGCGCCCCGAGGCCGCGGCGGCAGCACTCCGTCGCCGACCTTCTCGCAGCACGGCAAGAGCCGCAGCAAGCGGAAGGGGCGCGCGCGCTCCACCACCTCGTCGACATCCACCGAGACCTCCGCGTCGGCCGCTACCACCTCGGGCTCCTTCTCGGGCGCGTCCGGGGTGTCTGCCGCGTCCGCCGTCGTGCCCAGCTTGGCCAAGATGCAGGCCGAGCAGGGCTCCATCGGCGACCTCAAGAGCTACCACAACCGCTACCTTCGTTCCCGCCGACACACCCTCGCCAATGTCCGGTGAGTCGACCTGCTTGTTCGCAATAAATGGAAAGCAACTCCAATTTTTCCACCCGCTTTTTTTTAAGCACAACTTTCCCAATAAGTTTCCTCTGCAGGTCAGTTTCCCCGGGGGAAGCGCGTCGCCCTGCTGAATCGCCCCGGCCGGCTTCGACCGATGACACTCGGCCATTATCCCCCTAACCACACTGCGTGTCCGCGTCACGGCCTGGGGGAGGGGAGGGAGGGAGTGGACGGGGCACGCCAAAGTTGACTGGGCCGCCATTAACATTTGTTTATGACCTGTTACCGTCATAATAACATCCCGAGGCGGCGTGGCGGGCAGTGTCACGCAAGTGCCGCTGCGTGCGCCCAAAGAAGTGCACGCTGTCTGTGGCACCGAGGAACGGAATGAAAAAATAGCTGTGAGAATACAGTCAGAAAAATATTGAAAACAAACACGAACATGCAACAGCTACCGATTACTTTTTCTGATGAAAAAGTTGAATAAAGTCGCAGCGATAGTGCTGAAGATTTATGTTTTCGGACTCACTGTAAATGTGAATGTGAATGTGGACCGCGGCGGTGAGGCGCTCGGGGAAGCGCGCACGGCCCGCCATGCAGTCCATCCACCTCGCCAGGCGGGCCTCTCCTCCGCAGCGAACAAACCACGGCGCCGCTATTTATACTTGAAAACCTGTATAAAACAGCAAACGGATGCAACCGCGGTGGGCCTTCGGGCCGGGCCTTCTGGCCGGCCGTTTCTGGGTCAGGAGCGCCGCCGCCCCGTGTGGGGCCCTGGCCGGCCCTGGCCCTCGCACCTGCGCCGCCCTTTCAGGCGGAATCCCCGTCGTGGGGGATAGAAACGTAAAAACGTCGTTAAAATGCCGCAGGTTGGCCGTTTGCACCGCCTTAGAATTAACGGCGCGCGTCGCCCATGACAATGTCTAGAAGGGACGGCCGAAACATCAGCTTGGGTTCGCGGATGGGGCGTCAGGGGTCCCCGGGGCCGAGCAAGGGGCATGGCAGGGACGCCGCATGAATAAGGGAGAACGCGTCCACGCTGCGCGATGTTGCTGGCTGTGACCTGCTACTGTGTCCTCTGCAGACACACTGACAGCGCACAGTGGACCCGAGCACGGCGCAGGAGGCGAAAACTCGATACGCGTTATGAGCCAGAGTCGCTAAAGGGGACCGTACCGAACGTGTGACCCCCACAATGGATTCCTGGTTCGGAGAGCAATCCATGAGGTTACATGGTCGGTTCGAGTCCTGCTCAGCGACTCTGGAGGTCAGAACGCGTCTCGAGTTTTGGCCGCCTGGCCCACTGCGCGGCGCCACGCCAGCCGAGCCGCTGCAGCCCACCCGCACCCACCCGCTGGTGGTCCGAATAAGCGTTCTCGAAATAATGGCTTCGACTGTTCTGGTGTGTGTCTCCGTCTGTCCTTGTGGTCCCATGGCATCTGAATTACTTCGGGCTGCGGAAGGAGGGAGGGAAAAAGGGGGGGGCAGAGCCACACAGAGCAACCGCTCATCATCCGCGCGCACTCCTTGGACTAGTGCCAGTGTCAGGGAGGAGGCGGTGTGTTTAAGGTACAAAGTGCAGGGCGTGCGGGGCACTGCAGGGCACTGCAGGGCGGTGGAGGCAACGCGCGGGGCAGTGTAGCGGCGGGTTGGGGGCTTGCTCGATCATCTCCCAACTAACGTGTTCGCCGCGGCACTTTTTGTTTGCAACCGCACGGCGACAGCGGCGCCTCCGCGCACTCTGAATAATTAATTGCCGGCTACATTATCGGGTGCCAGACACTCAGTGGGCCAGAAGACCGGCGCGGGCGGCAAAAACTCTTGAAGCATTTCAAGCTCCAGAGTAGCTCGATGGGACTCGAACCGAACGTGTGACCCCACCGATGGACTCCTTGTTCGGAGAGCGGTCGGTTCGAGTCCCATTCAGTGACTCTATAGCTCGAAACGCGACTAGCGTTTCGGCCGCCTGCGCCGGTCTCCTGGCCCACTGTGAGACAGAAGTTCTAGCGCTGCCGGCGATGTAAAGAAGTAGTGTTCTCATCGGGATGGCTGAGGTGCCGTTGAGCCAGTCTCTGATGGGCGCGGAAATGAGCCTCAGACGAGCCGCGGTCAGCTCAGCGAGCGCTGAATGGGTGGGCGGCGGCTGCCCGGCCTGCAATTTATCAGACTTCTGGGCCCCCGTTGGACGGACGCACCACAAAGGCACGGCTAAACTCTGGCCGAATAATTAGGTCGGCGTACTTGTCAGTTTGATGGGGCCGTCAGATTAACGCGACAAATTCCGGATAAGAAGACATCAATCATGGCCTCGTGGAGGCGGTCGGTCCGCAAGGCCGGACGACTGTCAAGGCGGGTGGACCGGAGCAGCGCGTCGACGCGAGCAGTGCAGTGGCAAGGAAACAGTCTCGGGACGTTGTTGAATTAAAGTTTGAACAAGCGATCATCGACCTTGCACCTAGTTGTGTTGGCGGAGGCGCCTACACCGCCTCCTCCGCGGCGAAGTTTGCTCGCCGCGACGCCCGCGACGCGCTCGGCGGCCTTGAGCAGCAAGGCGAGCGGTACCGCGCATGGTAATGGAACCCGACAGCCGCGCACGGCGAGGCGTCTCGACGGAGGACCCGCAGGCCGCTGTGAACGAAGACGTCACCGCGACGCGCCGCGACGCGCCGCGACGCTGGAGCACAGCGGTCCTCATCGCGCCGAAACGACGCGCGCAGTGGCCCACTGTGCGGCGTGTTCAGCTAGACCGAGCCGGATCACAGCGGAAACGTTTTCCGGTTGTCATCCTTGGACCGGATTAACACCGACGGGACGCGGCTTGCGTTTTTAATTGGCTGCTGCGTTTTAGGTGGGGGGGGGGGATGATACGAGGGGGAAACAACTGGCCAAGTGTATGTACACCAAAAATTTAAATTTTGAAAATTTCAAGAATTTCAAAAAGTTTTAAGAAATTTTGTAAAACGTACACAAAAATTTTGAATTGCTTCCCCTTTGGGACGATAGCACACGCATTCGTTTCCCACAGAAAAACACTTTGACAACGGCGCGGGAATGGGGGCGGTAGTTTTGCAGCACCCACGACTGACTGATGGCGCAGAGAAGTTTGAGGCACGGCGGGGAAACAGTTGGAAAAATACGGGAAGCGGAAAATCGTGTTGTAGGCGTGCCAGGGACCCAGGCGCCAGGACAACAACGGCACTCTTAAAAAGGAAGTAAAACATCTCGAAACTGCGTTTGAAGCTGTTTTGGAAATTACCGGAGGCTTTTCGTTTTAAAAAGGTTTTTGGGTAACTTCGTGACTATCAGGACTTCGTAAAATCGTTTGTTTTTTTTTGTGTTTGTTTTTTTAAATTTTTTTAATTTTTTTACGATGGGGGCACCGGCCGACCGGCCCACCGTACTACGCTGGCCGACGCCCGCCTGGCTGTCCCCGCGGGACCGCCGCCCATTGGTCGCGCCCATCCATCCATGATTTATCGTTGCTATTCGCATTGGCCAGAACGCGGCCCTGGACAACGCAGCCCCGGCCGAGCCCTGCCGACCTCAACGGAATGGCCCCAAAAGGCGTCCTGGGCCCTTTCCGCTCGGCCCGCGCCATTCCCAGACTCCTGCTTATTCTTTCAACAGCCGTCTTTCCCACCCGAAAAATATGAGGTCCCCTGCTCTAACTTTTTGGCCTACGTAGGTGGCAGCGCTGTCAACCATGTCCTGCAGTGTCCTCTGCCCGGCCTCGAGGCGGCGTCGAGCAGCACCCGTACGCTACACAGTGGGCCGGAACACCGCGGTCACACGTTCGGTTCGCGTCCCGTTTAGCGACTCTGGAGCTCAAAACGCGTCTAGAGTTTTGGCTGCCTGCGCCCACTGTGCTCGAGCTCTTTGCACAGCCACGCGGAGTTCCTCTTAAAGTCGGCCCTGGGAAATATGTTGGCGCGCGGTACACCGCCGCTCTCTCTCTATCGATTGCAAATCCCCCGTGGCTTGAATTTCCTGCCGAGAATGGCGGCAGTGGAGCGGAGTGCACCGCACCGCCGCCCCCTTCTCCATTTCCACCTCTCATTCTGTCCTCGTTCCCTATTTCTGCTCCACCCCAAACACTCACAAAAATACGAAAAAAAACCTGACAAAACATAATTTTTGTTTTTGCAAAAAAAGACCTTTTTAAATTGGGAATGTGCGCCGTAAACGGGCCCAGGAGTGGTGGGGGTGCGGAGGGCGGGTGTCGCCCGGAGGGCAGACAGACCCGCTCAGCCGGCGCGTCTAGCGGGTCGCCCACCTTGTCACTTCTAGGCGCTGCCGGGCGCCGCACAGTGGGCCGGAAGACCGGCGCAGGCGTCCATAACTCTGGACGCATTTTGAGCTCCAGAGTCGCTTGACAGGACACGACCCGAACGTGTGACCCCACCAATGGATTGCTCTCCGGTCGAGGAATTCATTGGGGGGGGGGGGGGGTCGCACGTTCGGTTCGAGTCCCGTTAGGCGAGCGTAGAGCTCATAACTCGTCTGTATTTTCGGCCGCCTGCGCCAGTCGTCTGGCTCACTGTGCCTCGCCGAGAAGGATCTGCGGTCTTCTCGATCAATGCCGTTTGTTCTGGCTGCCCTCAAAGGGGGCTCCTGGATTAGAGGGCTTTCGGGAAACCCAACGGGAACGTCAAGCGGAGGAGGTGGGAGTAAGAAAACAAAATCTGAAATAAAACAGAAGGCTAAAAAAATCCAAAATTAAAAAAGTAAATAAATATTGGCGAGTATTTGTCCTTGCAGGGCGGCACACGCGAGGCCGCGTGCGGGTCCAGCGCACGAGGAGCCAAGCGGAGCGTTACGTCAGCGAGCATCGCGATGATCCGCGTCATTTATCCGCATGCCCCGCTGCTGCTCTGTGTGTACTCTTGCGAATTTTTGCTCTGCGCCGGCGGCCGGGCTTCTCGCGTGCCGGCACGTAAAACACGCGGCACTTGTTTGTCTCTCCACGCAAGGCCCCCTCCCCTTCCCTCTCTCTCTCTCTCTCTCTCTCTCTCCCTCCCTCTCTCTCTCTCTCTCTCTCTCTCTCTCTCTCTCTCTCTCTCTCTCTCTCTCTCTCTCTCTCTCTCTCTCTCTCTCTCTCTCTCTCCGCGCCTGCTCGGAGGCTGCCGTCGTGACGTCATTGAGGCTGGCCCCGGCGGCCGCTAAGTGCTGCCAATCCTTTCTTTGGCCGTATTTATGAATATTAAAAGTAACCGGGTCTGCGTCACAAGCCCAAAACTACCCGTGAATTGAAACGTGTGAGCAAATAGAAATTACCGGGAAAAAAATGAAAAATAAATTTTAAAAAATGTCAAGGCAACTCCGCGACCAATCTGGTTACGACCGAGCAAATAGATATTTAATCGGGGGATTGACTCGGCTGCTTTCCTCGCGGTCAGGGAGGTTTTCCCGTTGATGACTCTCGGGAGTGTTTACCTTGGCGACATCGCGACTGCGAGGCAGGATTGTCTGCCCCAGCGCCATGGCACAGCGAATAGAGATTCGGCTGCCTGCGCCGGTCTTCTGGCCCACTGTGCTCGGCTTACCGTCATGTTATTCATTCGAAGGCAAACACAAATCTGCCCCTGCCTGGCCCATGTTGTTATTCATTGCCCTTCTCGGCTCTGCATTATTGCAACGCCTTCTTTTGAATAATTTTCCTGAGCTCTTTCCCTCTTTTCCCTTTTCCGGCCCTGCTGCTGGGTCGTGGGTCTGATAAGCGCGAGCTTAGCGCGGGCGACGGTGAGTGGGAAAATGAATTTGAACAGAAAATTGACAGTCTTTCGCCTCTCTCAACCACTGTGCCCACTGCGCCCATAACATGCATAAATCCTCTTCGAAAATGATGCTCCGCGGACTCGAGTTTTCTTTCACCTGGCAAAATGCGGACGAGAACACAATACGGCGAGTAACTCATTTCATGCCGAGCAGTTCGAAGACTGCCGGAGGACAGGCAGGGCAAGAGCTGTCCTTTCCAAGTTGGTGCTTCCCGGAGGCAGACCAGTCTCATTACCTCTTCCAGAATCGAAGTCGCCCACTTCTTTTGGACCGCCTTTCTCCGCGAGGAACGCCACAAATGCAAATCCGCTTTGTCTCGTCCGCACAGTGGCCCGGACGCGTCGGCTCTCGGCGGCACAATCCGGCACAAAAGTCCAGAAAACCAGAGGAAGAGGAAACACGTCCAGCACGAAAGTCGATTAGTTTGTCGTGTATTTGTGCCGGAACGTTGGAAGCGAAGGAACCAGCCTGGCTGCATTAGCCCGCGCCGCCCCTCTGCTAGGGAGGCAGTGAGGCTGCGCGGTCCAAGTAGACGCATGGCTGCGCAAATTTAATGAGTTTATGGCGAGGCAGGTGGCGGACTGCACCAACTTGGAGTGCTAAGCTGCACTGGGGCTTATCGGCTCTGACGTTCGGCCTGAGCTCAGTCCGACAGTCACCACTAGAGTCAGGCCAGCACTGCTTCCGCTGATGGGGATGGCCGGATGGCCAGCAGCCCGACTTGACTCCGCCACCGCCCCCAGACGCACAGTGGCTGGGCACGCCGCAGTGGAGGCGGTCAAAATCCCGGACGTGTTTTGAGCTCCAGCGTCGCTGAATGGAACTCGAACCGAACGTGTGACCCCGCCAAGGGATCGCCCTCCAAACGAGGAGCCCACTGCGCGCCGTGTGCGCAGCGCTGCTGCTTCGAGGATAGACTCCGCTCGCATCACCTTCTCGCTGTGCCTCATGTTCGGCGTGAAACTGCGCCGCGGGAAACTTTCATGGTGGCCGTGACAGGCTGGAAGTTCTGTGGACCTGCGGGCCCTCAGGGTGGACGAGCGCAACGACCCAACGACACAAAAAACCCAAGCTCCAAAAATGAGTCCGCCTTTTTTTTTCAAGTCGCTTATGAATGTAGGTGAGCATGAGGTGAGCATCGCCTGCTGCCTTCGTCTAATACAGAAAGTTGGACCTCGACGCACGTACGCTGCTTCCGCGGGTGGCGCTCCAAACTTAGACACGGAGATCGCAGCTAGGCGCCAAGATTTTCACGTCAAACTTTCTATACAGTACCGTGGCAGGCGATCCCGGGACGAAGGACTTACTTTCCACTTACATTAAGGACCGCGTGAACTGCCAGGGCAGCTCAGGTTCGCTTGCTTTACTACTTCCCCGAGAGCAACACTGCACTGCACTGTGAAAGGTTTTGGTTGTCTTTCGGAGGTGATTGTGAGGCTTATTTTCCTTCCCAACATGTCGTGAATCCATTTGCTGACAAGGTCATTGTTTTCGGGTTATAAAAATGTCATCTGTGATTTTTTTTTATGTTTGCAGAGTGTCTTTTAGTTTTGTGGAGGAGCAAGACTTCTTTTAAAAAAAAAAAAAAGGTTTATTGAGCAAGCAGCTGAAACTGATAGTCGTTTCGACGCGTCGATGCATCACTGTCCAATGAAGTGGGGCGAATCGCCACAACGAGAGCAGCACAACACTCAAACTCAATTTCATACTTTGTGATTCGCGTTGGCCCGCTCGCTTTGTGCGGTCCGCATCGTTACGAGATCCCTGGCAACTTTTGCCCCGACCAGTTAACACGTGACTCCCGATCCCGCGAGGATAGGAGTTTGCCGGCCTCGGGGCTGCAGGCATCGGCAGGCCGTATGGTCGGAACACGCAGTGGGCCAGCCTGGCCCCGGGCTGGGTCGGGCTGGCTGGGGCGGCTGGAACTCCAACTCACCTATAACGGCCCTTCCGCCACCCAGCCATCGGAAAGGATACTATCTGGCCCTGGAGCCCCAGCAGCATCAATGCCCCCACAATCTCGGCAATAGAAATCCCTCTAAATATAGCCGGCGACCCCGCAGCCTCCGACAGCCCAGCCGCCAGGCCTCCTCCCCCCCCCTCCCCCGCCCTCCACCCCCCCCCCCCCCCGCGGTGTGATCCCCTGTACCCTCGTGGTGATATCGCCCGACCCGGGTTTTCTGGCCGGTCGAGTGAGACGGTGCTACTAATTCGAGTGCGCGGTACCACCCACCGTCGTGCGTGGGGGAGAGAGAGAGAGAGAGAGAGAGAGAGAGAGAGAGAGAGAGAGAGAGAGAGAGAGAGAGAGAGAGAGAGAGAGAGAGAGACCGCCAAGGCTTCGGGTCGGTTAGAGAGGGAACGGCTGTCAACGCGTTCAGTGGGAACGGGCGATTTAACGCTGATCGAATTCCAGACCCTCTTACACCACCTTCCCTGCACGGGTTGTACATCAATCCCCAGCGACACATGATTTTTGATTTGTTGTGTGTGTGTGTGTGTGTGTGTGTGTGTGTTTTTGTGTGTGAGTGTGTTTGGGTGTGTGCAGAGCAGAACACACACGGGCTACGCCGCGGTGATCAAACATATCTCCTTGTTTCATCGAAGTCTTCATTTTTTTGTCGGGGCAAATAATACACACACACACATACACACACACAGGATACGCCTTTCACTCCAACCCCGTTCTCGGGCGGCGGCGCCCCCCACGCCGTGGCAGCCTTCCCGGAGCACGCCCCCCCACGCCCCCCACGCTGCCGAGGCCGCCTTGTCTCGCTCCCACGCGACCCCCGCTACAAGTGCACCAGGGACAACGCGATGACACGGCTCTTCAGCCTCCCTCAGTTTCCATGCACTTGCCAGCTAAAAATCAATTTTAAAATAAGGGATCCTAAAAACCAAACAAAAAAAAAACAAAACAAAAAAACAATCACTGAAACGGAAATTGTCGCCGGAGATTTTTCTAATTCTTTTTTTCTCCTGCGCTCCGGAAGGGTGCGATGAAGACGAGGAATGATTCGTTCCGTCGCGCTGGCCATTGGTTTGCGGAAGGACGGGTCACCAGCCGACGGGGAGGAGGGGGGGGGGGGCGTTGGGAGTGGGATGAAGATGGATGGTGACGTATAGAGAGACTTGCGACAGGGTGACGGGTTGAGGGTTCCGGCGCGACCCCTGCTTTATTACAGCGCGTTGTCACACAACCGCCAATCTAACTTGGCCCTCTTTTTTTTCCTCTTTTTGGGCTGCATTTTTTTTTTATCTCGTCGGCGCCAGGTAGGGTAGGTCTTGCCTCGGCCGGCCAGCCGGACTGGACATTCCCGGCGGGCTTTCATTCCTCGGCTTGGTTGTGTAGGTCAGCGCCCACACCGTCCACACAGCAGGGCCAGGCCAGGCCGCTTGTCGCGCGGAAGGGACGGGGGGAGGGGGATTGCTATATTCGGAATGGGGGGTTTGACCGCACACCGACTCGCTGCCTCTCTCTGCACGAAGTAGTCTCAGCGGCGCCGCTCCAGGATGCGATCATGAAGAGTTGATGACCCGCGCGGCATTCAGCGCCAAACAAAAACAAAACAGTGTCCCGCGTGTTTTTCCAGGTCAGACGCTAGCAGGGGGTGGGTGGGTGGGTTGGACGGGGGGCGGCTGGAGTGAACCAGACTTGTTGGTGTTTATTTGCCAAACTTGACCAGTATCTCATGACGAACCGGCTGCGGGGGCCGCGGCCAAGTTTTCGGCGGCCTGGAATGCAATCCCGTGGAAGTGGAAGTAAGGGGAACAAATCGCGAAACGGCGCAATCAAACGCTCACGCTCTGCCGATTACAGCACCGCAGTGTCCGACGCTGTCCTGACCTACCCGTGTTCTGATGGGCACCACCGAGTGTCGGCGCGTTCCTCGCAGCCCCGCAGAAGAAGGCCGCCTGGCTTAATCAAATGGCGTTGCCATTCGGGCAAGCCCCCTGGCTTTGCTTGCTTTGCTTGCTTTGCTCGCTGTGCTCGCTTTGCTTGTGCCTTACTCGGCGGGGAGGTTCATATCGACCGGCGGCGTGACCGAGGACCGGCCCTACCTGCGTTCCTTGGTCCCTGCCCAGGCCCGGGCCGCCTGCAGTGCGGGCAACACACGCCGCCGCGCACGCGGCGTTGCCTACCCACCGTCACAGCGCCGCTCCGTCAACTCAGACGTCCGACCTAACCTTACTGCTGAATATCGCACGTCGTTATTGTGAGGAAACAGCTTAGTTTGTTTGACGGTCTCTCCCCCGCCGCCTTACACTGTTTTGACAGCTGTTTGACCTTGCGCTGCAAATCAGACGCCGTGCTCCAGCACCTGCTGCGCCACCGGTCCTCAGGCCCACGGTGCAGAGGCCGACGCCCAGGGCCCGTCGCCCGGTGCAAAGTTTGAGATACGCCTTGACGAGGTGCACTTTGTTACCTGCCCAGCCGTCGCGCCTTTGTGCCGCCTGACGTGCGAGCGCGCTATACTTTTGCCCCTACTTTCCCCTTCCTACTAATAGGGAGGCCCCACCCAGTACACTGTTCGCAACTGAGAGAACAAAGTGCCGACAAGGTAGATGCGTCAATGTTCTAACCAAGGCGCAGCCCAGTTATTTTCTCACGTATGGAAATTTGATGCGCGCGTCGAGCGACGTAACTCTCGCGACTGATGCCGCGAATCGTCCAGGCCGCGGTCCCTCCCTTTCTCGTCTATAACTGCACGAAATCCCCCAGCAAGCCGGAAGCCAGCACTTGACCACTCTCCAGGGCGGAAGAGAGAGAGAGAGAGAGAGAGAGAGAGAGAGAGAGAGAGAGAGAGAGAGAGAGAGAGAGAGAGAGAGAGAGAGAGAGACGGCGTAGCACGGTGGTCGGGCGGGTCCCCTGCCGTCTGCGGCCGCGGTCTGCGCCAGCCGCGCCCCGCCCTGGCACGCCCTCGAGCGGGCGAACTCGCCACGCCCGCCCCGCCCCGCCCCCGCGCCACACCCAGTCACGTGACAAGACGGCCCTGACCCTCCTCATGGCACCACCGCGGCACGCAACTAGCACCTACACAAAGGGCTCGCCGCCCAACCTCCGGGCCAGTCTCGCAGAGGTGGGTAACAAGTACCACCGGCGGATCTAGCAAATCGTGCGACTGCGACAGAATCCCACCTGGCTGTGCGAGCGCAAGCGAGACACAAGGGGGGGGCAATCTGCTGTTTCTGACGCAGCCTTGCCCCCCCTTTGCGTCTCGCTTGCGCTCGCACAGCCAAATGGGATTCTGTCGCAGTCGCCGCTCTGACGCAGCCGGGCTGGATCCGCCGGTGACAAGTACCCCGCCCCAGCGCGCCACGGTGAGTGTGAGGCGGTCCCCAGACTTGCTTCTAGCCTCGCGCCAGCCGTCGTTCATGGCCAACCCCCTCACATACGTGTAATAACGCTTCGGACCGAGTCTGCTAGGGGACCCGGCGCGCCGAGCCACCACCGCGCCACGGAGTTTTGCAGCCGTGTTAGTCTAGCCCGAAACTGGGCTGCTCGCACAAAGACGAAAACGCGCAGACTCGAGAGCGGTCGACAAATGAAGCATAAATTATGAAATTGCGCGCGCGCGGGTGTGTGTCGTTGGTGTAATACGGCGAGGCCGTGGGTGGATAGAGGTTGAGACGGGAAAGGCGGTCTCCGCACCTGTGACTGGGGAACTATGGCCAGCAGCGGGCAAAATAGGATCGCTCCTAAAAGTGTAGCAGCGCCCCCCGGATAGAAAACGACCACGGGAGCGCCGTTTTCAAACAAACACGCTTCACATCGCGGTGTTGCTTTCTTCCCCTTCTCTTAAAAAAAACGACAGAAAAAAAAACAAG
This sequence comes from Stenchaetothrips biformis, assembly GCA_030522485.1. Classification (NCBI taxonomy): domain Eukaryota; kingdom Metazoa; phylum Arthropoda; class Insecta; order Thysanoptera; family Thripidae; genus Stenchaetothrips; species Stenchaetothrips biformis. The sequence continues at coordinate 3,746,242 of CM060100.1, forward strand.
AAGATGACAACATCAATAAGAATTGGTATCCAAAAGTAAGTGCTGTCCGGTGTGCTTGGCTACAGTCGTAACTCGCGCTGCGCCAGGTAGAACGTGGTAACAGGTGGCCGTGTGTTGATCCACGCGATCTCCTTACTCGGCCAAATACGGCGTGCGCGCCCCACGCACCAAGATTGATCAGGCTGTATGCCAAAGACACACACACGCGCATCCTCTTCCACACAAACACTCCGACTCGCTCTTTGGCCCCGCGGCTCGCATTTTCTCCCGGGAAGCAAGCAGAGGGCCTGGCATTGCACAGTGGGTCGGAAGATCCTCGCCGGCCGGCCAGGCGCGCTTGACGGCTTCCCGCCTCATGTTTATTGATGACATTAAATATTCCCGTATTTTTGGTGGCGGAGATACGCGAAGCCACTCTCTGCTTGGTCCGGCGCTCCGGGCCGGATCCGGCCGGACCTTCCGCCGCAGTGCCGACTCCGGCATCGGTATTCGATCGTCCGGCCGAGCAGCTCCTGCGCGGGGTTCTTTTCTCGTCTCGGCGAAAAAGTCGTCGTCAGTATCGGAAGGGCGCCCGTAATGAATGGCGCCGCACAGTGGGCCAGAAGACCGGCGCAGGCGGCGCCGAAACTATAGATGCGTTATGAGGGGACTCAATGAGACTCGAATCGAACGTGTGTCCTCACAGAGCAATTCATCGGTGGGGTCACACGTTCAGTTCGTGTTGCATTTCGCGACTCTGGAGCCCACAACGCGTCCGGGACCTGTCTTCCGGCCCACTGTGCGCCGAGAGGCGGCACTGCCTGGTGACACGGCCGCCTAATTGTAAGTCCCGTGAAGGCAGACAACTCTAGACGCCGTTTGGGAACACGGCTAATGAATGACCGTCGCTACTGACTTTCGGGTGGCGCTCCCCGCCCCTGGGGGTGGCAATGAGAGCTCCCCGGTGGGCAACATGCGCTGTGGCGTCCCACCAGGTAAGTGGCGCTCTGCGGACACTGCGTCATGACCCGGAAGCGCTGCCTCGGCGGTCGGCGCGATGTCCGGCCCACCGCACTGCCGCTCCATTGTCTCGATCATTCAACGCGCTGGACGCGGCGTGCTGGACACGCATCGGCCCGTTTTGTCGGGCCTTCACACGCTGAGCGCTCAGTGCGACGCGCCGCGTCGGGAATCGCTTGTGCTGCTGTTGCGGCGATGAATCGACGCGCTGAACTAATTATGATAATGAACTCTCCAACTAGCCCGCGTACCAAAGCCTACCTCAGCAGTCCCCAACCTTATTCGGCTCGCGACCCAAAAATGGCTGCCAAACATTTGCGCGGCCTCACAGGCAAACATTCGCGACCCAAAACCACCTCCGCCTTCAAAAAAAAAAAAGTTTATTTTGTTCTTATTGAGTGAATATAGTAGCTTTGGTGAAAAAAAAAAAAGATACAGCAGGTGCTGAACTCTGAATCTCCAGGTTCAGAATGCATTGTCTGTACGCTCTCGGCCACCGGGATCACGGTGGCTGCGGTGACTACAAAGTCTAACATCTGATGTTCGAATCCTGCCACACGCACTTTCGCTCATTTTGTTTTGTCCTCACTAAGTTTTTTTTTTCTAACACGCACGCACGCACACACACATACACACACATACACACACTCAAAGATGTTTTTGATTTTTTTTTGGGGGGGGGGATGAAGTGCGGTGGCCGATTTGACTGTTGGCTGTGCACGGCGCAGCAGGATAAGGTGAGAAATGGCGCAAAAAGAGGGGCTGGCGCATATTCCGCCAAGGTAACGGCTCGTTCCGCCTCGCCTCGCGGCGAGCAGCGCGGGGAATAGAATAAATAAGGAGTCCCTGCGAGTCCCTTCCCTCTGTCTGTGGCCAACGCTCTCCGGGGAGGGGGAGGGGCGGGCCTGGCACGATGGCGCCCTGTGAAAGACGGAGGGTCGTCTCCCCACATGTGGCCTGTAATTTGCCGACCCGAATTCGACACCGGTGCTTACAGTGGCGTGGGCCGCCCTCCGTGTAACCAGGCTCGAGTGTCGCACCGAAAATGGCTTTCCCATTGCATGAAAAAGGGATTTGCCACACAGTGGGCCAGACGAGCGCGCAGGCGGCCAAAATTCTACGAATTCTGCCCGTCTTCTACTGGACCACTGTGCGCCGAATTCGGCGCTGTTGGAACGAACATTTACGGCAGCGGGAGTGCATCGTTATCAGGGTAGGAACCACGCTGGAAAAACTACCACGACCAACAAAAACGTTAATCAGAAAGCGAACTCGTTATTTTGTTGTGGCGCTCCAGCCAGCCTCACCTGCTCCGACTCCAGTAAGGGAAGCAAGCAGAGAAATCTTCCTCGCTGATAGATCCCAGCCAACTTTTTACCAACTTCTTTGGATGGAGATTTAATTTCGAACGTGCATGGGCGCCTCTCCGCCATGCAGGCGGAGACTTTCTCGGAAACTTTCCTCTGGAAGCTCCGCGACATTTATCTCGGAATCGGACGCGCTGGTTTCCACCGTCCACGCTTCGAGTGGCGGACCCAAGCAATCTGACGTCCGACTCACCATTTTCCACTGCATGCATAATGGAGAGATCGTAATGTATTTTTAAGGTTCTGCCAGGTGTAAAAACAAATCAAGCCGCCATTTTTTTTGCAGCCCCTTCATTTAATTTAAACCCCCCTTACTTTTCCCTCTCTGCCCTCTCCTTGGGGCTTTCCTAATGGTGCTTGGTGCCACACGAGCGCCCACAATTATCTCTTGCGACTGAACCAATTTCGCACGTAGAGAGTTATTATTTCCTCCAGTTAACGAATTGTTTCGAGAATTCGTAGGCATTTTTTCCGGGTGATCATTTGCCTGAGGCGAGCTGCCGCCTCAACGGTCTTGTGACCCACTGTGCTTGCAGGTGCCAAGGAGGGTCCGATTACTCCGGTTTTCGGATAAGGGCTGCCTTCCCTTTGTGTCCTTATTCTTTTCGGCCCTCCGATGCAGCGATACGAGACCCAATGCGTCTCCCTTTGCGGTACGCGTTTGAATAATGCACCAAGCGCTTTCTTGTCTAAGTCGGCAAACAGCCTCGAGCGCTGAGCGGCGCCGGAAGGTTTCGCCTCTAGGACAAAGGCTTTATCGATTTAAGGGTCGCAACGAACAAGTCTGTTCTGCAGCTTTTGGAATTTTCATATTGTTTGTTTCTTTTTTTTCCGCCAATTATTTGATTTTTGCGGAGCTGCGGCTCAGCCGGGGAAGACCCACTGGCCCACTGGGCGGCCAACGGGCAGGCCCAACGGGCATGCTGAGTCCCTTGACTTGCCTAGGGCTGCTCGCGGCTGCTCGCCTGCTCACCACATCAAAAGGCGGCGGGCCGGCAGCGCTACGGATACGGAGGACGGAGCAGAAACGACGTCGCTACTTTGTAAGGATTTGCGGTTCAATGTCGGATTTGTTTCTAATGGAGCGCCCCCTTTTCTTTCAGTAAAACTCTAAAACGGAACACGCCCAATTCCTCCGGAAAAACTCGTTGTGGAAGTCTTTCATTGCTTATCATTTTGGTCATGATCATCACTACAGGAACCATTTATTGTTCGTGTTTTCTACACCTTTTTCTTGCAGTCTTAACCAAATTCACAGCGAGGCTGCCACGTAGAAGGGGTCATGGTCACGCCGACCGGGGAGTATAACTTTCTGGACATTTTTCATGCTCTGCCTGCTCGCAAAGGGATGAGGGTGAGAGGGAGATGGGGCTCGCAGAGTCCAAGTGGGGAAGTGGCACAATTTCCGAGAAAGAAGAAGAAAAGCTTCACGGGCCCTTAGAAGTGTTGGAGCATTGAAAGGCAGTCTGCCGCAAGCCAAGGCGATTGTCCCAGGGCGGTTCCTCCTGATACCGAAGAGGTAATCAATCACTTTTGAGGAGAGGAAATGAATATCTGTGAATATTTCGAATACAGAAAAACCACATTTTTCTGACAAGGAGTGAAAATCAGAGAGCACTGGTGGCGGAAAGCCGTGCTCGGTAACGAGTCTGGGGCCAACTAATGGACACAGCGCGTCGTCCAGCCTTCCAGGGAAACTCCTGCCGCAGCGTGTCTCGCCGCAGGGCTCAACGCGCGCTAGAATCAACAGGCTATACCCTGCAGAAAACGAGAGGAATTCGCTGTGTCGGGCAGCTCGTAGTTAACTTTCCGAGTGGGTTTGTTTGTCGCGCTGTTTTTCCTCCCCGCTGTCACTGGTTCGGCGACTCGCCGCTCCGCCCTCACCGCTCCGCGCGCTGCAAGCACCCTACCCCCACCACCCACCACCACCACCAACTGCTTCACGCCGCTGTGCGCCCGCAGACGAGAAGCCACCTGACATTCAGGAATTCTAAAAATGTGTGGCTGAACTTTTGCCGCACCTTGTTCTGGGACAACAAGAGCTGTTTCTTTCCTTTCTTCCCTTTCCCGCGCTAAAGAGGATGAAGACACTTTCAAAAAAGTTGAATTAAATCGACGAAAATTCAGTTCATTTTCTGTAGAAAAGTTAATTTGAATGGGGAAGTAGTCTGCGAAAATTTCGCTCGTCAAGGACTTTTTTGGTCCTCACCCTTTGACAGTCTACTTCAGCGGGATCTTTTGTAAGGGAATAATTAAAGAGTGTGAGAGTGCGTGCTGGTGGAGGCGGCAGCATGAGCAGCGCCTGCCCGTCGGCACTCCGCCTCCCGAGGCCCTCAGCAAACACCGCCGATCCCTCCCCGAATACATCTCGAAATCTGGACTAATTGGACCGGAAGTGAATTAAGCAACGGGGATCCTGGCCACTCCCCTGGCCGTGCAGCCGCACATGTCCTCTTGTGTCCGCAACCCCCTCCGGGGGCCCCGGGGCTCAAGTGTGATTTCGCGCCTGATTAGCTTTGTGTAGAGCAGAAAGACAGCAACGGGGTGCGTTTGTGTGGAGAGAGGGAGAGAGAGAGAGAGAAACGACAGACTGAGCGTTGTGTGAATGTGTTCTTATTCCTCCAGCCCACATTGGCTTTAATGTGGCCGGTGCGAATGCAGTGTACTCGATCCCGACTAACCCTGGCGCCACCAGGCTGTGGTTGCAGGGTGTAGTGGGGCGTTGTGGGGCGTGGTGGGGCGTGGCGGGGCGCCGCCACTGCCGTTTTCATTATTCATGGTTTGGGGCGGAAGACACGTTGACGTCCTGCACTTTTGCCCGAGGCCGCTCAGTGTCGCCGGAGCCCCTTTTAGGCGTCCCTCCCGCCCCCATCCCCGCCTCGTGCGAGTAGGAAAGTCCTCCAACTACGCCGGCGCCGCCCAGCGCCAAGCCCAGCGCGACCCTCGCCGGCCCTCCCGTCGACGTCGAAAAGAGGCCCCCAATGCCTCTTCTGGAGTAAGCTTTTCTGTCCGCTGCTGTTGCTGCCGCTCCTTGTTTCCTCCACTATTCCGCATCCGGGAGTCTGGGACAAAAGCGGAGACAAACAACTTTTAAAATCTTTGCTTTGAACGCCCCGGCTGCAGCCCACAGCCCCCGACTGGCATTTTAGCCATGGTCTTAATTATGTATTTTTTTTTATTTATTTTTTTTTTTTTTTTCGGTTCCGTCTCTCTAGTTGTGGACGCCATCAAAGTGACAGCGCCCCGCCCTGGAGGCGTAGCCCCGGAGGCCCGGAGCCATGGAGGCGGCAGGACGATCCCTTTTAATTAAAAGGATCAACGTGCACTCGAGCCAGGCGCAGTGCTGTGAGCCCACGGATGCCGCCAGTCATTAGTTTCAATATTTTGATTTAATTTGCATATTTTTAATGATGTCTTGAGACTTGAGTTTCGGGGCTCGTTACCGCTGCACTGGACAGAACGGACGTCGATTGTCCATCAGTATTTCCGACTGTTGTTCCCGTAAATGACGCAGCAGTAATTGGTGCCTGATTGAACTCGTAACCGACACTCATTTTTTTCGTAGGGAACCTTTATTTCCGCTCCCTCCCAGACAAAACACTGCCAGAGTTTATTTAGAATTCTGTTTTCGGTGATAGCTCTAAAAAAGCAGCTTGTTTTCCCACCGCCGCGTCCATACTCCGAGATCGCCGCGGCCGGCAGCTTCCAACAGCGCTCAACAGATGGCACCACTGCCTCGTGACTACCCCTCACAGCTGGGCGCGGTGGGGTGGTGCCGGTGGTCCCTGGGGGTGGGGGCGCACAGTGGGACGCAGACAACAGGTGTGCTGACCCAGTCCCCGCGGCCCACAGAAGATGGCGCCACCGTGTCTGCTGGCCAGGGCGGCGGCAGTGTGCGGCTGCTTCCTGCACTGTCCGCGCTCATGCGAAAACTTTACCAGTTTGTTCCGAATTCGCGCTGACTTGGGGCTTTCGAACCCTACACATGAATCGCTGAAGTTTAATTTCGTTTGACAGCAGTTTACAGCGGCTTTCAGAGTCTTTCAGAGTGTTGGAACACAACTTCGCCGTGTGACGAGACGTCGCGTCGCGGGGACGACGCGCGCGGAATGCACGGCGCCTAACGCGGGGTATCGCCGCCGGCCGCGCTCCTGGCCGTCGCTACCCCACGCTGGCCGTGGCGTAGCGCAGCCGCGCAGTCCGCTGGCACGCTGGCTCTCGGAGCGCCGTGGAGGTGGGCCGCCCTTCGGGGTGCGCGCGGCAAAGCGCGATGTCTTGCCTACCTCGTGGGGCCGCCTCAGCCAATGAACGTCCAGTGCTTTAAGTTGCCTACGACTACTCGACCACTCTTACGGTTTTCCGCATTTTCCGCGCATGATTTTCATGGGTCCGCAGATAGCATCGGTTCGGGCGTGCGTTTGGGACTCGTCGACCGAGGTGGCGACCCGCAGGCCGTGGAAGGGCCCCACCGGGCTGGAAGGGCCCCACAGCACTGGAGGGGCCATACACAGCCCCCGAGGGCCCCACTGGGGTAGGGCCCTACCGTACCGCCCTTATTGTCTCCTCCCTTTTGCAACCCGTTCCGGTCCTCCTCCTGCTCTCTCTCTCTCTCTCTCTCTCTCTCTCCCTCCCTCTCTCCCACCTGGCGCCCGATCAATGCAGTGACGTCACAGCAAGTGCAGCCGGGGCTGCATCCGTGCACCCACCCCCACCACGGGTTTCAACACCAGCGCCGACAAGCTGGTTCGGTGGCTGAGCGGTCAGGATAGAGGGCTCTACAATATCCCCCGCCCATTTTAGGTCGGCCCTTGATTAGCGGGCCCACCAAATCTCTCATAATTCGCGAGAAGTGGTTCACATATCACACCTCTGTCGCGGCGGCAAATACGTTACCCTCCAGCGGGCAGGACAAAGAGGGCAGAGAGAGAGAGAGAGAGAGAGAGAGAGAGAGAGAGAGAGAGAGAGAGAGAGAGAGAGAGAGAGAGAGAGAGAGAGAGAGAGAGAGAGAATGGAGGACAAGACGTGTACAGGCGCCGGGATAAAACAGTAATAGGCTGACTTTAAGAATTCAGCGCACGTCGGGATTAGCCCTTAGAGCAATCTGATGGAGAGGGAGGGTGTGGGCGGCCTATGGACTTTCAGCACGGCGAGGACGACAGGCCGGACGCAGCACTGGATGAATCCAGGGGAGCTTTCGATGCGAAGCCGTCAACAAAAAGAAATTTTGAACGAGGAATCGGACGGCGGCAGGAGCACACCTCCAGCATTGCTCGATCCTCCAGCTCCAGACTCCCTGGAGACTCCCTTTCAGGGCTCTTCCAGTGCTGCTCCAGGCCGGTGGGCGGGGGGCTGGCACGCTGATATGCCTCCCTGGGTTTGCTTGCGCTGTGGACACACTTCACGAATTCCTCCACGGAATTGCTTTCATTTGTGCAGACTCTCCCTGCAGCCCCCGGAGAGGGGGAGGGGTGTATTTTGGAAGAGGAGGGGATGGGGTGGGGTGATGTGGATGGGGAAATGGGCCAAAGGGCGCCCAGGGGGGGGGGATGGGGTTGTCTGCCGACATATATTAGGTGACGCTCACCTCGGTCGCGGCGGCGGGCTGGCCGGCGGGCTGGTCGTGGTTGAGGGGGAGCGCCCGGGCCTCGGCCAGCGGACTGATTCCGAGCGGGGATCTCTCTCTCTCTCTCTCTCTCTCTCTCTCTCATGGGGCGTCCCGCCCGGGTGCGAGAGAGACAGGCCGGGGCGGCGCCGTCGTGGGAGAGTTAGGGTGGCGTGGTCAGAGAGCGGCGGCCCGGCCGGCTGACTGGCCATGAGAGGGCGAGGGTGGGAAAATGAAAAGGGGCGGGACGGGCAGCGCTGTGCCAACGCGACAAAATTAGAAAAAAAAATCCACTTATTGAGGTTGAAATGCTGCATTTTCTGGACCACGCCCCGTCACACCGCACCGTCACACGCAGAAAAATAGGAATTAAAAAGTAGCCTGTTTGGCAACAAAGAGACGCATAAGATGGAGGTATTAAAAGGTAGCGGTGAGGTAGGCGTCCCACACGGAGGAGGCTGCTTGCTCAACACAGACAACGAAGAACGGAAACTGAAGTGCGTTGGACTGACAGAAAGTAATCAGCTTCCCATCAGTTTTACAGATTGGAAGACCTGGCGCTCTCTCCTCGTGTGCGTATGTGTTTGTGTGTGAGAGAGGAGAGTGTGGGGGTGCGGTCGCACACCGAGGTTGTATATATTACTCACTGGCGGAGACAATTCTGCAAGCAGAGACCTTTAACATGAAGTGGGAAAATCAGCAAAATGCACATGAGGATTGCCTGCGGAACGGAGGCGGGTGTCCCGATGCGGCGTCTCGATAAAGAGTCCCGGGAGGGGAGGGAGGGGAGGAAAGGGGGGCAACCCATATCCCTGGGAAAAGGTAGGGCTGGTCCACCAGTGGACCGCGGAGGTGTTCGGCACGACGGGCCATCATTGGGGTCAGGAAAAATGGGGTCCCTTGGCGCGGGTAGCCCCGCGAGGGGAGCGGCCCCGCGGGGGGCGTTGATGAGGTGTCACTCCGCGGCCCCTCGCGGGGACGGGGGAGAAGTAGGCGAAGAAGGACCGGCGGAGGCGACGAGGCCGAGCGGCTCGCCGGCGAATCGCGTGAGGTTTACCACGTGTGAAATTGTGGGGACATCACAGGGCCAGAGAGCGCTGGTGCGCACCACGTCCCCCCCCCCTCCCCCTGCCCTCAGTTACAGGCCGGCGACCAGCCAGCGGCCCTCTCGGTTACATCCGCTAGTCTCTCCCCCGGTTACTCCTTTCTCCCTCCCTCCCTCACCTACCCCCCCCCCCCCTGTCCGTCCCACCCGTCTTGCTCCCGCCGCGGTTCTCGTCGGCATTGATCCATCCACGTGTTGCGAATAAAGGCTTTCTATAAACAAAATGCCGGCCGGACAGTGATGCGGCTCGGCTGGTTCCGTGCGGGCGGGTGGGCGGCGTACAGTGGGCAAGAAGTCAGGCGGAGCCGGGAAAAATCTCGGACGCTTTTTGAGCTTCAGAGTCGCTAAATAGGTCTCGAATTGAACGCGGGGAGCCAACAATGCATTGCTCTCCGAACGAGGAATCTATTGGTGGGGTCACACGTTTGGTTCGAGTCCTTTTGAGCGACTCTGGAGCTCAAAAGGCGTCTAGAGGTTTGGCCGCCTGCGTCGGTCTTCTGGCCCACTGAGCGGCGGGGAGCCGAGCCGAGTCTGGAATTGCGTGTGGGAGTCGCAGCCCTCGCAGCGCCGCGTAAAGGGATTCTGCATGAGCACGCCGAGGCGCACCGAGGCCACCCCGTCCGCGCCGCGCACCACCGCAGATAAGGTGCTTTGTTTTTTTTCCTCCGCCATCTTCTTGTTTTTGCGCGAATTGTCGTTTTTAAACCGCAAAAGGGCAAACCTTGTCTCGCTGCTTGCAAATGGAATTGCCGCACAACGAGCGGCCTCCTCTTTTAAGCAAGCGGACCGGTTGGCCGAGGGCCGTGCCGAGCATTCCCGTTGTCCTGGTTCTCTGGACAAATAATCGATGCATGAACTGACATTGCCCATAGAGACGAAGGAGTCTACGACAATATCGAAACTGAAATGTTCACCTTCCCCTCTCAGCCGCCCTATGGTGGTCCGTGTAGCAGGTCCACACGGCCGTCGGCCAGGGAGGCAGGCCCATGGTAATCCGTATGCATCTCCTGCCGTGTGCTGTACTTGCAAATGAGCTGGGCTCTAGGTGCGCGGTGGGGGGTCTGGGGTGGGGGTGCGGGGTTGGGGGGTTCGGGACGGTAACAGCGTTGTGCCGCACACAGGGGGGGGGGGAGGAGCCACTAGCACCGGCCACTCTTGTCGAACAGGTAGACCGACAACAAAGCCAAAGGAAAATAAACACGTTGCCGCACAAAAAAAAAACAAAGATTTTTTTTATAATACATTTTATGCATTTTTGGACGAGAGTCCTAGCTCTATTTTTCACTACGCTACTCTCCATTTTCTCACACACAGACACATACACACATACATACACACACACACACACTCACACACACACACACACACACACACACACACACACACACACACACACGCACCCACTACTCATTCTCGAAGCAGGGCTAGCAAATAAAGGACGAGTGTTCAACAATGATGGCGGACCTGAATAGAACCTGTGATAACCTTGTCGTTCTTTTTCTCTTTTCCCAGGTGAGTTTTTCGATTGTGCCTCTGCGCTCCGGTGATCGCATTCGTCTGTCCCCTCCAATAAACGGTGAGTATGATCCTCATCCGCGCTTCGCCGAGGGCTTTCATGGACACCGGATGAAAAGGCCCGGCGGAATAAATCGACGGGAAAAGTGGACTCTCCACGCCACAAGTCAACGCACCCAAAAAAAAAAAAGAAAAAAAAAGGAAGAAAAATAATCAAGAAAGAAGATGAAGTGATTATCCGGAAGAACAAAGACGGCAGATCCAGCTAGAATTTTGGCCGCCTCAACGGTCCTCTGACCCACCGCGCAGCACATGAGTGGTGTGGGCCGCACCACACCGCCATCCCTGTGGGAACCAAAGCAGTTCGCCTCCACTGTTGGAAAAGGCGCTGCTCCCTTGTTCACCACCGTCACCGCAGCTGGCGCGGCCTCGCGCCCTCCCAGGCGGCTCTCGTGTACTTGCCGAAGACGGTTCAGTTGCGCGTCGCGCGCGAAAGGCAGGACCGTCGCGGAATTCCTGGTTGGGTCGTTGGCGGGCTGATGATGTTGCTCGCGGCCCCACGGCCCCCGAGGCGGGGTCTTGATGTAATGGGACTCGCCTCGCCTCCCTTGTGTGCACCCCACACGTCGGGGGCGTCGGGGGCGTCGAGAACGTCGGGGGTGGCGGCAGGTGGACTCAGGGCAGCTTGCACGCCCGAAGTCAGTCTAGCAAGTTCCACATGCTGTTGGCAAGTTGCTCACACTCCGAAAAAACATTGCTCCAAGAGAAAATTTACTGGGGATGAGGCAAATTTTCTAGTCCTCAGAAGAGAAACAGTGTAAAATCCTCTTGTTGGGTGGATGTTTCGTCTCTGTTTTCACAAAAAAAAAATAAAAAAAAATAAAAAAATATAACCCTATGTCCCGTAAAGTGTACCAGTCTACTTAGCTTGTGACCCAATCTCTTGCTGTGGCACGACAAAGGAGAGTGCTGCCTGCCTCCCACATGCGCTTCGAGTCTTTGTGTGCGCGTCTTTTGAGGCTGACGACTGGGGTCATTGCATTAGGGCGCCTCTTAGCAGGGTGTTGCACCATCTTAACGAAGCCCCACCCCCTCCACTAGTCTGCGAGGCAGATGAACCTCCCCTCCCGGTCCCCGGACTCTGTCAATGTCGTAGGGCTGTGAACCCAGAGGTACTTGCGTCGCTGCTGGTAGGCGACATCCGACAGCGTTTGGCGGAAAAAGGAGGCAGGCGCATTGAATTATGTGCGTCCTTGGCTGGACCGCCTGCGGGGGACGGGGTAGGCAACCCGCCGACGCGGCAGCTCCGCAGGGCAGGCTACCCATCACTTCGCAGGCGCTCCGAGGAACGCAACGCGCTTAATCTAACTTAAGGCCAACTCAACACGCGCCGGCCGACGAGATAAAATGTGCAGCGCTTAGCTGCGCGCGACTTTTGTCAAGTGGTGTAAATTAATGCAGAAGCATTCCATTCCGGTGCAGTGCACCGAAGCGAAGCGAGCGAAGCCCGTGTGTCCTGCTCGCACAGCGCGCCAGCGCCGCGTCCGGCGTCCGGGCGGGGAGTGGGGCGCGCGGTGGGGGGCCGCGGAGTGGGGGCGCCGTGGTGGGGGCCTGGGGGTGGGGGTGGGGCTTGCGCGCGCCTTGCCGGAGCTTTTCCGTGAGCGCATTGTTGCGTTGGGCCAGGCCGTGGCTCTGGCCGCTCTAGCCGTGGCGGGCGTCCGTCAGTCGAGCTGCGCACCGCCACGGTCGTGCACGCCGCCAAGACCCTCGCTAGCACGCCGCCGCACGCCGCCGCTCGGCCCGAACCACGCCGCGAACCACGCCGCGCGAACCACGCCGCCGGGCAGTGACGCGATGTGACAGTGTGACAGTGCGTCGCGATGTGACAGTAGTGCGTGTGTGACAGTGAAGTGCAGGCCGCCGATCCAGTGATTAAGGATACAGCTCGTCGTGACGTTCGCGGCGCTATAAGTGCCAGGGCACACAGGCATGTCCCCCTCCACGCCACTGCACGCGTGTCGCTACGCGCGTGAGGATTCGCAGCGAGCGCACCGAAAGAGCGTGGACCGGCATCACCGCTGTGCCCGACGCCAGTGGCGCAGTCGCTGCACTGCGGTCTTCTGACCCACACTGTGTGCGGTGTGCTTGCTGCACTGAAAAAAAAAAAAAAAAAAACTGGCAGAAGAGCTCAAACACAACAAGGAAAAATCTGTTGTGCCAGTCGGAGACGCACACACGCACCGATGTTAATCCGTTCACAAGACCCTCGTCACTCACGGAGGACGCACCAAAGCTAAATTGGCTGGTCGGCCCATCGCGGCGGTGCGGCGTTGGGTGCACAGTGTACAGTGCTGCTGCCTTTGGCGGCGTGAACTGAGATTGTCAGCTGGCCCACTGTACTGATTTTTCAGTACGCCGCACATTGGGCCAGAAGACCTGCGCAGGAGGCCAAACACCAGACGCGTTTTGAGCCGCAGAGTCTTGGAATAGGACTTGAACCGAACGACGAGATACCCCACCAATGGATTGCTCTCCAGACGAGGAATCCATCGGTGGGGTCACTCGATCGGTTTGAGTCCTATTTAGCGACTCTGGAGCTAAAACCGTGTCTAGAATTTTGGCCACCTGCCCTGGTCTTCTGGCCCACTCGCACGGCCGAGGTCGTTAGAAAGAGGCTGGGTGTTTACCGGCCGACGTGAGTTACTCGCTAACGACCGGCCGCCGCCGTGTAGCAGCCACCTTGTTTCTGAGATAGCGGCGAGATGAGTGCTCTCGACAGCGCCAATCTTCGCCAAGCAGCAGCAGTTTACATCGGCAGTGATACAGTATCGATGACGTATCAAAGTGGCCATGTCTATTCCGACGGATCCGTCGAAAAAACTGCCGCAAACACGAACAACTGTCACTTTGCGGACGGAACGCCAGAACTCAAGCGTGTTGAAGTGAAATAAACAATCACTGACTTTTTAGCTGTGTCGAGTGAATCACGTAGTGAGTCCACGGCGCCGGGGGACAGGTCCAGCTCGCACTGACGGAGTCTGCCCTTGCCAAGAGCACCATTTTCCGAGAATTTGCCGTGATGTCCTCTTCAATTACCTTTCTCCTCAATGTGGGAAAAAAAAAATACGTGTTTGTTGCTCTCTTGAGAGTTGGCGTTCTGGCCGCATGTCCATATCAGACGGGTCTCCGTGGGCGTTTCACAGTGGGCCAGAGGACCAGCGTTGTCGGACGTTGTTGTGAGCCTCCGTGTGTGTGCCTCCGAGTTTATGTGTGCGCGTGCGTGTGTGTGTCTGTGCCGGTTCACGCTCGATCGGGTCCTCCGCTTACCAGCTAGTCCTCTTGTTCACCATACTGATGTATTTTTTACGCGCGCCGTGGGGCCGTTGACACGATAATCGAGAGCTGGGAATGAGCGCTTACAGCGTCGTAAACGTGGTGGCAACAACATACCTACCGAACCGCAGACCTGCGCAGCCGGCACTCCTCACAATGAAGACAGAAAATTTGGGCTTTGACAATCATCTTCCACTTAGCAGCGGGGCACACTGAGAGAGAGAAAGTCCGGCGTTGTAAGGCAGAGGGAATGGGCGAATGCGGCTCCATTTCTGTTAATTCCATCTCAATTTCTGCACACCCGCATCCACTGCTCTGCCGGGCCGGGGCTGTTCCTGCTGATAGCAGGCGGACGTTCCAAGAGGTTCCCTCGGTTTCCTCCCGCAGAAGCGCGTCGTTCCACCCCATGCAGCAGCCCGACGGCTGGGCAGAGTAACTATCAATCACCCTTACGCGTGCTGCCCCCCCCCCCACGCCTGGCCTGCTTCCCAGCCCCCCCCCCCCCCGGCCCCCTTGGGCACCTGCTTGGCACCTGCCCAGGGCTGTACTGCCTGCCTTCCATGTCTTGCTCATCCTGCTGCATCCTCAGGTGAGGCCGGCCGGGCCGCCCCGGGCGCATCGAAAATAGCGCCGCGACGCGCCGCGACGCGCAGAGGGGCCCGCGTCGGGGCGTGGAGGCGCGGCGCCCTGGCACCGGGGGGCCCTCTGAGTGATGGTCCGTTTTTGAAAAGTTTTCCTTGTTGTTTTTGCGCGTGCAGGCCCGCCGCCGGCCCGCCGCGGCCACCCCTACCGCCGCCGCCGTCCTTGCGTTAAAAAGAGACGACCGCCTGACGCAGCCATCAATTATGAGGCGGACAGGGAACAGGGTGAGAAATTCGGCGCAACGTGGACGGCTGTCTGCTGTTCGCAACACGCCGATGCACTCCTCGGCTTCTCCGCGCTGTGTGTGCGTGTGTGATGGAGAGAGTGGAGAGAGCGTGTGGGCGTATTTCATGGCCGTCCTGATAAAAATATAGTCGACGCTGCGCAGAGAAACCGTATAGTGCGGTCGCGGCGTTTCCGCCTTCCTTTCTCGTCGGCAAAATTTAAAGAAATGTTTTCCGCTGAGGGGCGCCGGCGCCGCGTGTTGCCACGTGCCGCCGAGACATCTTCATCCGTCTTCCTTTGGACTGCCTATTGTGGCCCGCTTTGCACTGGGCATCCCGGCGGCAGGGCTTGCGGACGGCTCTCGCCCGGAATGCCAACGAATGGGTGACCAGCATGCCAGCCAGCCAGCCAGCCAGACAGCCAGCCAGCACGCCCAAACCACTACAGAGAGGCCCTCGGTTTGCCACCCCGCCGGGGGCCTAGTTACGCCTCCGTCCAGGGGGCCCCGCTAACAAGAGAACATAAGTGCCCTCCATGTAAAGTTGCCCCCTCCCCAAGCATTTGCAAAATGGCATGATGAAGTGGCCGCCTCCCGCGGAGGGCTCGGCGGCGGGCCGCTCCAGGCCACTCCAGGAGCCCCTCCAGCTCCAGCGCTCCAGCCAATTAAATCCGCGGCTTTATTTTGCCGGCAAAACGCCGGGAAGCGCGCTAGGAATTTCGGGGCAGCGTGTGTGGAATGTTGGTCTGGTCTGGGCGGCGGGCGGCTCGCCTGCCCTGCCACTTGGCCTGCACTGCAACACCGCCTTTGCATACAAGCGGTGCACCTCGGCCAGGCCCACTGTGCCCGCGGCCACAGTGGGCCCGTTGAGTCAGGAAGTGACGCGGCCCGGCGGGCCCGGCTCGGCTCTACTACGCGCCATTTTAAAGAAGTCGTTGGGTGCGGTGGGATCTTCATCTCCTCAACGACCCCCCCCCCTCCATCCGTTCGAGATGTTGCGGTTTGAGATGAGCCTGCTGCCTGAACATGGACCGCAGTCCTGGCCCGGCCGCCAGAGGGCCGGCAGTTGAATAGCATAGTGAGTGAAGGTCGGGGTGTACACTGTTGAATAAACATTTTCCGTCCACAAAACTTTACATCCGAAAAAAAAAATCCCGATGTTTGAATCGATAAATAAAAGTTTGGTTTGGAGTTTGGTTCGTTAGCAGTGTGCCCGCGTGCGTTCGTCATTACGAAAGGTGAGGTTGGTTCGGCCTTCCATAAATTACGTACCGGCAAGGCAAGGCCTGCGGCACCGCGTATCCACGCCCCGCCCGGCGGCTAGCCACCCACGGCCCGCATGCCGGCTCATTTTCTGCCACTTTTCGCGTCGACCGAAATGGCGCTGTTGTTGACCTGTGCTAGAAACAGTGACAGTATAATTTTTTTTTATTATTTTTTTTGCAGTTATTAACGCTGTGCTCATTTACTTTCCTTTGAATGTGGCCAAGCTGCTGGGGGTGATTAAAAACGCGCTCTGCCCTCTAGCGTCGAGTCCATCTCCCAGCAGCCGGGCCAGCAGCCACTCCCGCTCGCCGACCGTTTACAGAGAAGCTTCTTTCGCGAAATGTATTTATCGAGAGATCTCTTTTTATAAAGTGAAGAAAACCAACCGAGACTGCTGCGCTCCAGGGGAAATGCAGCAATGTTCCCGGCCGTGGGGTCCATATCATCTCACCTACCTAAAGTAGACCGACAAAAATTAGACCGACCTATTTTTGACCGACCTTAATGAAAATATTGAATAAAAAAATTGAATAAAAATATTTGCATTTTTGACCGACTTAAACTGGGGTCAGGTCATTGTGTAGTAAGAATTATTCAACGCCAAAAAGGATTGAATACGATCCTCCCAATGGGAGTTTCCGACCAGCCACCGAACCATCATGTTGAAACTCCTCTTGAGGTATTTGCCAAGAAATCTGATCCCGAAAAAAATGAGACATTTTTGCGGTCCCGAACCCGGGCCCTATTTCTTTCCAGCTGAAGCACTTCACCACTGAGCCACCAATACGCCATGCCACCCGTCGTGCCAGCGGTCATCTTGAAACTTCTCTTGATCTGCCTCCCCGAGAAATAGGTTGCCGAATGATGATGCTTAGCCAGCCGTGAAACGGACAGCATTGAAGCAGATTTGTTCGTGCGCAGATAGGCATACACACTCAATTCTATTTATCGTACATCCTATCCCTCTGATCTGGAGTTTTGACCGCCTTGCGCAGCTCCAGTGCCTCGGACGTGCGAACAGCGCCGACGTGCGAATAGCAGGCAGCTGCGGAGCAGCAGCTGTGGCCTTGGGCGTCGCGTAGTCACACATTGGGGCGCCAGTGTAGCTGACTTTACGCCCAGTTAATGAGGCAAGGGGCCATCGCCTACACTGCCAGAGCAGTCACTCCTTGTGTTGGTGTGTGGCCCACGGCCGGATCAGGAAGAAGGAGAGGCATCTCGGTGCTGCTCTCTCTCTCTCTCTCTCTCTCTCTCTCTCTCTCTCTCTCTCTCTCTCTCTCACTCTCTCTCTCTAACGCACTCCTCAACACACACTTACACAGAGACGAGCGTCTCCAGGGAGTAAGGCCCTTCGTTTGGTGTGGTTTCGCCCAGGGCCCTAGCAGCCTCCGGCAGCAGGCAGGGCTTAGAGGGACGTGTCCAGGACATTGCTCTTGGGTTCACTGTGTGTGTGTGAGTGTGTGTGTGTGTGAGTGGGTGGGTGGGTGGGTGCGCGTTGCCACCGTATGAATCAAAAACAATTACTCAGCTGCACTGTGGGTGTTCATTACAGGCGATTACTATGCGTGTTCATGCGCACCCGGGATTCACGCCATTTCTGCACGTCCGGCCTTGGGACTCCCCGTTATCTGCTCCGCGCTGCTGCTCGGACACTTTTATCTGTGCCTTCTTTGCTTTTATTCTTCGTCCTTTCTCTTCAGTATTTCTCACAAATGTTATTTTGCTGCTGTTTTTACTCCTTTTTCCGTCGTTCCGATGTATCCCTTTTGTTTAGGTGTTCTCCAGAGAGGAGGAGAGACGAGAGAGGAAGAGAACTACGGCCAAAGCGGACAGAAAAAGGCAGACGATGATCCACATGTCGATCTTAACGTTCAGATTTTAACGGAATACTTGCGCGCAGTAGCGGAAATCAGTGGCGGGCGTCTTCGTTTGCTTTGTGCTGCATCTTGGACCGGCCTGGACTGGCCTGGCCTAATCGAAGGCCCACTGGCCCAGCCCAGAGCCGGCCAAACCCACCGCCCTGCTGCTCAGCTAAGGGCCGAAGGGCCCCTGGGGACTCAACGGCCAACGGAATTGTCAAAGGCCGCGGGTTGGGGGTGGGTGGCCCACTGTGGGGTGGGGTTGTTGGGAATGTGGCCATTGCTGGTGTTGTGCCTGGATTATAAATCACACGCGACCCCGCCGCGGTCCTCACCCCCTCCCCCCCTGACTGCGCGTCAACCTTCCCCGTTCGAAAGTGGCAGATCCAGAGCCGGCCTGAAGGGGGGGATTGGCATTTTTGCCTACTTACAGGGGCAAAGTGTTGCGTTTTGTCCACCTGTCAGGCGCCTATCTAGAGGTCAAGGGTGGGGGCCATTGTCCTTTCGCCCCCCACCCTACCCCACCCGCGGCGCTCGATCGTCGCAGAGCCCGGCGACGAAACGGCGGTCGAAACACGCGCACCGCCAACTTGGAGAACGGTTAGTCTAGGAGTGTGTTCGCGAGAAGCAGTTTGGCCGGCAATTACGGGACTGTACACCGACGATGGCACGCACAGGTCGCCCAGGACTGCTAGGATGGGGGAGGGGGGGGGGGAGAGGGTCGCCACTATCAGCTGTCATTCCCAGCCAGGCGCTGTTGCCGATAGCACGGCTCACTCCGTGGCCCGCGCGCGTTATGCAGCCGTTCCGGGATTATTTTTTTGTTTTTCGCTCCCTATGCCCGCCGCTCGGATTTCCGGTTTTGGTGTGTGGCCGACGGCGCCGCCGAACACACTTACACGCTCTCTCTCTCTCTCTCTCTCTCTCTCTCTCTCTCTCTCTCTCTCTCTCTCTCTCTCTCTCTCTCTCTATCTCTCTCTCTCTCTGTCACACACACACACACGCCTCCTTTTCGTCGTCGCCTTGCTTGAGATGATGAATAGGAAAGCTGCTCCCCTCCGCCGCGTCCACTTCCGCTGCCATTTTGACTGCAGTAATAGAGCCGTTGGGGCCGTTATTAGGCTTGTTCATTGTTTTCCGGTTTCATTATTATTTTGGGCGCGCCGACCGCAGCGGTCCGTCGCCGAGTGCAGATGGGAAGCATGAGTGGCAGTCGATTGCCGTTGTTCCGATACGGATCCCGTTTTCATCTCGAAATCAGTAATTGGACCCCAGCAGCAGCCTGTCTGATTCAGCCAACGCCCACGATGACGATAGTTAGGTTAACAAGCAGAGCTTTTTCTTTTACTAGCGTAGAGCTAAAGCCATTTTATCTCGTACGTTAAATTTTTTTAAATGTTTCCCTTGATCCGCATGTTTACCCGGGTGTAAAAGGCATCTATAAAGCCGTTTTAAAACGTTTTAAACGTGCTTTGTGATACCGTCCTTGCAGACGTTTCTTTTTTTTTTTTTTAACGTTGTACGCACAAAACAACGGCCGATTTTTTTTTTCGCAGTCGCGGTGCCGTAATCGCCAGTCAGTGTGAGGCGACGTGACGCGGCTAAGCGCGGCGCGGGCCGAGAAAAGTCAATTTGAATATTTAACAACAATCTTGAAGATAAACGGTCCGAACCGGTCCGAGCGCTTCGCGGATCGCGGAAGCGATTTCGCTGCTGGGGACCGCCTGCCATTGTGTCCTACACTGTCGATATTCTCAGCTTCTTGCCGTCATTTTGGGTGCATTCGTGTGCCGAGTGGGCCGGTCAACAACTGGCGTGTGCTCGTAGAGTGATGATTCATCCGTTTGCACCGACGTGAGCCGTCTCACAGTAGTGGGCCAAAAGACCGGCGCAGGCGGCAAAAATTCTAGACGCGACTCGAGCTCCAGAGTCGCTAAAAGGAACTCGAGCCAAACGTGTGACGCCACAAATGGATCCCTCGTTCAGAGCGCAATCCGTTGGCGGGTTCACACGTTCGATTCGAGTCCCATTTAGCGACTCTGGAGCTGAAAATGCGTCTTTGCCGCCTGCGTCTTCTGGCCCACTGTGAGCTGGCTGCTGTTCACGTGCAGTGGCGAGAAACGTATTCCGCGGAAAAGTTTTTTCGAAAAGCGCGCTCCGCACACATGCAAATATTCTTCGATCAGCTGATCCCGACTGGATGCCAACTTGTCGACACACTTGTCTTCGGGGCCCAACTTCCGTGACTGCGGGCGGCGCGCCGCGGGACACAACTTGGCCGCGGTAGTTCGGCAGGTCGTGGACGCGGAAGGAAGGCAGGGCGAAAAGGTGAAGCGACAAGCACGGCGACGGCGGCAGAAAAAGCGGACGGGGAAAACTTTTTAAGGTTGGCCCACATGTTTCCAGCGTGGCCCATCTCACTGTGGCTAATCACGAGACCCTTAACTCCGCGCCGTGTATCTCATCCCCATCTCACCCCCACCCCTTTCTCCGATACTGCTGCCATTCCGCCAGAAACCCTGCCATCAGGCCCAGCCGCTGGTCTGTGGGTTATCGCCCAGGATCTTGACGCCCCCCCCCCCCCCGGCTCCTCCCTGGACGGTCACCGGGCCTGTTTGACTCCCGGGACCCGGCAGCGCCGCTTACCTGTACTCCACTGCAAAGCCCCCGCACCAGGGGTCCAAAGCAAAGTTTGTGCGGAGGAGAGGGAGGCCAGGCCAGGCCAGGCCAGGGCCCCCATCGGGGTGCAGCAGCCCGCCTTTGTGTGTGTGTGTGGGAGAGAGAGAGAGAGAGAGAGAGAGAGAGAGAGAGAGAGAGAGAAGGGGAGACAGAGAGAGAGAGACAGAGAGAGAGAGAGAGAGAGAGAGAGAGAGAGAGAGAGAGAGAGAGAGAGAGAGAGAGAGAGAGAGAGAGAGAGAGAGAGAGAGAGAGAGAGAGAGAGAGAGAGAGAGAGAGAGAGAAAGAGAGAGAGAGAGCGAGGGGGGGAGAGGAGTGGGCGCTTAGCAGCGCGGCTGCAAACAGCGCAGGCAAGTACTTGGTTGTCGCCGTGACGGATCGCGAGGCACCCGTGTCGTCACGGAGAGGCGGCGCTCTGGTTCCGCGCGGCGTGTCGTCGCTCTGTCTCTCTCTCTCTCGCACCCACACGGCGGCGGCCGGCGCCGGCCCGCCAGTGCGACAGAGACACGCGCCACGTGTGCGCTGGCGAGCGCCGCGCCGCGCCGCGCCGCCTCCTCCTCGGCAAGACAATTTGTCGTGCACTGATTTCCGCCGCCTGCAGCGTGTTTTCGTCGGTCCGCACACTGCAAATACTCCCGACAGCAACGGCCTGCTGGCCGCGGGTGCCGCCGCCGGAAAGCAGAGAAGCAGGCAACGCGCGAAGCGTGTTCGCTGTCGTCGAAATTATGTTACGGAATGGTGGTAGTACACTATATCCAGTGCAAGCAGCTGGACGTCGCGAGGCGAGCCGGGGCGCAGTCGACACCCTTCCAGCCCGCCAACCGAACGGCAAAAAAAATCTTCCCTTTTACTCACGTCACTCCGCCTTTATAACACTCATTTTTCTCGGCCGCTCCCGTTCCACTGGAGAGTGCCTTCTGATGCATATAAATCTGGCCGGGGTGGAAGTATCGTTTTCGACCCTACGGGGCCTCTCTCTCTCTCTTTCGCTCTCTCTCTCTCTCTCTCTCTCTCTCTCTCCCCCTCTCTCTCTCTCTCTCTTTCTCTCTCTCTCTCTCTCTCTCTCTCTCTCTCTCTCTCTCTCTCTCTCTCTCTCTCTCTCTCTCTCTCTCTCTCTCTCTCTCTCTCTCTCTCTCTCTCTCTCTCTCTCTCTCTTTCTCCGCCCCCAGAGGCTGTAACGCCAACCCACTTGTAGGGAAGGTGGCCTGGCGGCCTCGAAGGGAGGTTGGCTTTGCCCCTGTGACATGCTTCTCGTGCCTTTGCCTTGTGATCATGGCCTCAAACGGATGACTCATTCATAAAAAAAAACAAAAAAAAAACATTTTTTGGTATTTTTCTCTCTTTTTTTTTTTTTTTTTTTTTTTTTCTTTCTTTTTCTGTCTTTTCGGCGTCGCCTTTAGAAGACGGTGTCGGGGCGCCGGTGACGGCTGACATTAAGGCGCGGCGGCGGTGTGTGGCTGACATTTGGGTGCAAAATTAAAACCCCTTTATGCAGTCCCCGAAATGGCAAGACATGAGGAGGCGGCGACCTACCGCGTCAAGGACAGTGGCAAGGATATTACGTAACACACACTGCAGAACAGACAGGCCACACTGCAGAACATAGAGGCCACTTGTTTTCGGGGAGTTCTCGACCCAGAACTTCCAACTACCAACTTTTATTATTTTTCACTGCCCTCCCCAGTGTGCTTCAAAGCCACAGCAATGCGCGGTGACCATAATGTGCCGTGGTGGCTGGAAGCGTCGACGCGTCGGCCTCCCGGTGCGAGGATCGGCGGATCAAATCTTATTACTTCACAACTTTTTTTCTCTGACCGCTGCTCATTGTCGCGTCAAGAACCCGCTTCAATCGGCTTCAGACATGAGCCGTGGTGGCTGAGGGCGTAGAGGCGTCCGACCCCAACCGTATGGTCTGGGGATCGAATCCCCAAATTTCCTTTCATTTTTCGACTGGATTCCTCCCCACTGCGACTCAAACCCGTCGTCCAACACTCGGCAGACGTGCAAGTCAGGGTGGTGTAGTGGTCTAGGCTCAATCCAGGCCATTACACCCGGGTGTCTAAAAAGCAGTCCGCTTCGGCGGATTGGCCTCGGCACTGGTTCGATCCCCGATCGAGCCAGCCACTCGAAATTGGTCGCGAGTGGGTCCATTCCGATTCGTCGGATGGAGTTGATAAGTCCTTTGAAGCTGGCCCACTGACTGCATGTTCGGGTCTGGGAGCGCCGGACAGCGGGTGTACCATTTGGGTACCGACCAGCCTGCGCAAACAAAAGCTCCCAAAACTACTCTCTTTCTTTCTTTCTCAGTCTCTCTATCGTCTCTGCCTTACTCTACTCTGCCCATGTTGGGCCGTGTCGGCGGCTCGGGTCCTACTGGGTCCCCCGGCGTACGATATCGAAGTCGCTGGATCGGATTAACCCCAGTTACCTGATAGCACCGGTTCCCATCCCGAACACCGAAGTAAAGCAGGAGGCCTCCCCATTAAGACTGGGGAGGGGGTGTAGAGTTCCATTTTTTTAAATTTATTTTTAGTTAAACACGATTGCAATGGACGTTCAAGAGTTAAGGTCAAGGACCCTAAATGCATAAATTATTTTCATTTTGGTTTTAGGTTTTTTCACTTTTTTCGGCGTGTCTTCCCATTTGTCGCCCGCCCTGCAGCCGCGCTCCGCTTCCACCCGTTTGCCTGTAACTTCGTCTCCGTCCGTTCGTTCCATGGCGGAAAATGGCGCGCCGGTTCTTTTGGACACTACTTGCCGGAAGCAGCTGATGAGAATGGAAAGGGGGAGGGGGGGAGCGGTCAGTACCGCTGCGACACCTCGCCCTGAGTGCCCCTCAGATGGGAGGCGGAACCGAGCACAGTGGGCCAGAGGTCCGGCGCAGGCGGCCAAAACTCTTGAGCTCCAGAGTCGCCAAATGGGACTTTAACCCCACCAATGAATTCCTCGTTCGGAGAGGAATGGCCTACGAGCGCTAATGATGATGATGATGATAACGATGACCGGTCTTCTGGACCACTCACTGTGCCCTGGAGGGGTCATGTTGCTTTTGTTGTTGTTGTTGTTGTTGTTGTTGTTGTTGTTGTTGTTGTTGTTGTTGTGGGGGATTGCCCCCCTTTTTTTGCTCTGCCCTGACGATGACGGAAACGGCCAGCCAGCCAGCCAGCCGGGCAGAGTGATCGTTGCCGGGCAAAGTGAGCTTCCAAGTTGGAACTTCCAACCCAACTCGGGCCGCCCAAAGCCCCGCCGGGGCGCTAGGTGTATGCATGGCCGTGGCGGCGGCGCTATCAATCACAGTGTAGGCCCCTTGCCTTGAGTGAGATGTCTCGGCCGGGCTGCTTGCACGCACAGTGGGCCAGAGGACGCGGCCGGTCGAAACTCGAGGCGCGTTTGGCGCTCCAGAGTCGCTGAATGGGACTCGAACCGAACGTGTGACCCCACCCATGGATTCCTCGTTCGGAGAGCACTCCATTGGTGGGGTCACACGTTCCGTTCGAGCCCTCTTAAGTGACTGTGGAACTCAATTTTGGCCGCCGGCGCCGGTCTTCTGGCCCACTGCGGCTTTGCGCTGCCTTTTTACCGCCTTTTCTCCTACCGGTGCGGTACATGCCGCGGCCCAGCCCATCGTCCTTCATTGTAATTTATCGCTTGCCCTTTGTCCTTTGAGCCGGCGTGTCGAGTCCCGGCAGCGGGCCGCGCAGCCGCGCCCTGAGGCACCGGTATCCGTTTCAAAGGCAGTGTCCTTCCGGCCCACTGTGCGGCCCATCCCCCGCCGAAGGGCGCCGAAGGGTTCGTCTTCTCGCGCCGTTGTTGTCGCCGGATTCTTCTGCTGCAAGCGGAGCGCGGAGCGGCACGGAGGGCTGACAGTTCGGAGCAGCCGAAAAAACGAAAAACTAATTTGCCAGTGCCGGAGAGGAGGGGCGTCTGAGTTTTCGATTCGTCGCAGCCATTCTCTCTGACGTCGGCGTCCTGACCTGCCTTCCAGTGGGTCGGGCTGGTCGGGCGGGGTGAGTAAGGGCGGCACGATCCAACTGCAAAGTGAACAAGTTGGGATGACCGTGCGCAGGGCGCAGGGCTGTCAAATTCGCCTCTCTCTCTCTCTCTCTCTCTCTCTCTCTCTCTCTCTCTCTCTCTCTCTCTCTCTCTCTCTCTCTCTCTCTCTCTCTCTCTCTCTCTCTCTCTCTCTCTCTCTCTCTCTCTCTCTCTCTCTCGCTCTCGCTTTGATGGCCGTCGCGGTGGACAAATGACGGCGGCGGCCGGGGCGTCAACTCGCTCCAAATTGATGGAATTGATGATGGTGTCGCGCCTAAACGTCGCCCCTGGGTGCCGGCCTGCTCGCGGAGTCCGTCCGCAGTCTGCTCAGCCTGCTCAGCGACTGACTGCTGACTCCATGCAGGGCGCGCGCGTTTCAAGTCCGTCAAGTATTCCGCGCACAGGCGGCTGCTGCCACCACCGTCCTGGAGATGGAATGCACCCGGAAAAATGTTTCCTTGAGTCAAGTAAAATTCACTTAATTTTTTTAAGCATTTATGTGCCGAAGTACAGTTCTGCTTTGAGTGAAGCAGAAATATTCTTGATAGGGTTAGAGTTGAATGAATGCAAAGCCCATTAGTATTAATCTGACACTCAGTTGAGCGTGAATCAAGTGGTTTTAATCAAGGAAAATATTTTACTTGATCCAAGAAATCATTTTTCTGGGTGTGCGGCGGCGTGGCGGCGCGGAGGCTGCACGCCTCGAAAAGCGTCCAATGTGCAGGTTTGGCCCCGCCGCATTTGCCGCGTCAGCCGAGGTTGTCTCTGTCGCACTCATGGGGCGCACAGTGGGGCTGAACACGGCGCGAGGGAGACGGCGAGAGTGTTGCTGCGCGGAATAAAGAAAAGGGGCTGCAGTGTGGTTGCGCCGCGCCGCGCCAACGCCAGCCAATGGCATGGCGGATTAGTCGCCGTTGAATTATTGGGGCCGTCAAGCCGACGTGCTAACCGCACCCCGCCCCGCCGGCCCCGCCGGCCCCGCCCCTCGGCAGCCCTTATCCGGCATCCCCTGGCCACACCCGCTGCTTTGATTAGGAAATAAATTGATCCCGTCGGGGTAGGGGCGTTAGGGCGCGAGCGTGGTGGCGGGGGCGTGAGGGCGCGAGCGTGGTGGCGCGGGCGTGGTGGCGGGGGCGTGGGGGCGGGGGCGTGGTGGTGGCAGGGCGGGGGGCCCACTGGGGGCGTCCCCGAGGAGGCGGCCATGTGGAATGACCAGCCTTGGTCTGCCCTGGGCTCCAGATCTCCAGAGGGTCCTTGTGGATCCCGGCCGTCTTTTCTCCGGCTGGAGCCACTTGTTCGATCACAGTGGGCTCGCTGCCCCGCTCGCCCCGCCTGCAGGCCGCGCAGTGTTCCGTCGCTCCGTCTCTCTCGCACGCCACGGCTTGCCCCGCGAGTGCGAGAGAGACGAAGCTGGCGGCCGCAGGCAGCAATCCGCAAGGATTTCCCTCCCTCCCCCGCGGCCCGCGCAGCCAGGCCCTAGCCTACGCGGCTTTCGGAGTAGAGGGCGGTGCGGACGTTGGCGTTGAAACCGATCAAAGCCGTGTTTCGGTGGTCCAACAAAAAAAATCTTTCCAAAGAAATTGATTTTGAAGAAAGAAAAAAAAAAAGAAAAAAAAAAGACTTAGGTGGGATTTTGCTCCACCGACCAAAAATTTCCAAAAAAGTTGATTTAGAAGAAGAAGAAAAAAAGACTCGGGTGGGATTTGATCCACCGACCCCGGCATCGAGTCATGACGCCTCTACAACCTCGGCCAACCAATGCTTGTGTTGGGAGCGGAGACAGGTTGCGAACCAGTGGTTTATTATCATTCCTGCGCGTTTCGTACATCAACCGCATGCTCAAGGTTCCTGCGGCGCGACGCGGCACGCTCCGGCAGGATAAAGCGCCCACACTGTTTGACGGTGCCGCTGCCGCTGCCGCCTGCCCGCCTGCGGCTCATTCGGAAAATCAAATACGCAGCCACTGGCAAATATGTGTCTTGATTGAGTGCGAGAGAGAGAGAGAGAGAGAGAGAGAGAGAGAGAGAGAGAGAGAGAGAGAGAGAGAGAGCGAGCGAGCGCCGCGGGGTCTCCTCAGTGCCAATCACAATCAGTACGGAGCACACTGCCGGCGAATCTTGGCGTTGTCCGTCCATTTGCTATCGCAAGGACCACAGGGAAAACAGAGACTCAAAGCAGTCTACAACCCATAGTTTTGGTCGATTGTTTGACTGTGCGCTGGCAGGCCGTCGTAGTTTCGGCGCGAAAACTCACGACACCGGCGTGGGTCCGGACCAGGGAGCTCGCTCTCGCTCCTCGCTCCCGACCGCAGTGCGCGGCGTCCACGCGCGGGCTTGCCGCGCAAACTGCCCTAGGTTGGTAGGACTGCAGCAGCGCCGCCAGCAGCTGGCAGCACTGTCGGCTATTTTGGCGGCCGCTATAAATCTCTTGATTTGAGCCGCTCGCTGCGCTGACCTAGGGCTGTCGCCCTCTCTCTCTCTCTCTCTCTCTCTCTCTCTCTCTCTCTCTCTCTCTCTCTCTCTCTCTCTCTCTCTCTCTCTCTCTCTCTCTCTGTCCCTCTCCCTCTCCCCCTCCCTCTCTCTGGGGCACAGCGCGTGGCGTCAGCGCAGTCACGGGCTGACGCTCCGCCGTACGGGCAAACCGACTCCAAGTCCGACTCCGACAGGTCATGTCAAAGAATAAATGAATTTAGTTTTAGGTGTCAATGTCTCGTGAACAGTGCGGAGCGTTTCAAACGCTGTAAACTCGGAAAGTCATTTTTTGATGCATGGCCTATACCCTATCACCAGAAGACACACACTCCATAAGTTGCAAGTTTGTTCTAAAGAAAATTTTTGATATTTTTTTTTTCACTTTGCTTCTGTTTTGAATAGCGGCGTGTCACGCCCTTAAGTCGGACCTCTCACTTCCTCAATTTCCATCACGCCGAGGATGGCAAGCCTTGGCGGCAGATTAGCCGCAGCGCTGGGTGTTGACACCATCCTGTCGTCTGCCAGCGTACGTGCGTGAGAGGGAGGGAGAGAGAGAGAGAGAGAGAGAGAGAGAGAGAGAGAGAGAGAGAGAGAGAGAGAGAGAGAGAGAGAGAGAGGCCACGGACGTGTGTGATATCCTGCGTCATATTACTGTAAGGAGCAGGCTGCCGGCGCCAAAAACTTCCCAACATTCCTGAAGTCACAGGCCGGCCCCTGTCGTCACCTTGTACGCCTGCCGAGGTGGCCAAGCGAGGCGACGGAAGGTGCGAGGGAGTCAGAGCGCGGCCGCGAGATTCAAATTTCTGCTGAAAACATCGACATAAAAACGTCATGTGGCGTGCCTTTGAAGTGTGCCGTGGCGGTGGGGGTTGGTGTTGCGGGGTGGAACGCGTGTTCGAACGTGCTATTCTTCGCTTTGAGGGAAGTCCAATATTCGTCCATGAAACCTACCCAGACGTTTAATTTTATTTTAAATTAATTTTTGAAATTACATTTGAGACACGCACCGAAAGAAAACTGTTGCCAGCTTGGTTAGCATCCATCGCAAGTTTGCCTTGGCGTAGCAAATTGGTCGAGGAGAGTCCCCGAGGTAGCTTCCCAACGTTTAAACAGAGTCCATCTCTCTTGCACAGTGTGACGTCACACCAGCGCGAGAAAGTTTAAAATAAATGGGAAATTTATCACGAGCGCGCGCAAAAAAATAAAAATAAAAAAAAAAATTGTGCGCTAGCATTGAGGCCCGTGTTGCCCGACGGGGTCTATTTCTATTTCCACCGAATCCGAGTCGCCGCAACTCCGAGTCGTGGCCGTGACGGCATCGTCACTTGGATCGCACCAGCTTCCCTACGAGCTAGAGTGGCCCAGAAGACCGGCGGAGGGCGGAGGTGCCCAAAATCCCGGACACGTTTCGATCTTCAGAGTCGCCTAATGACTCGAACTGAACGTGTGACCCCACCAATGGATTCCTCGTTCCGCGTCCTCGTTCCCGGAAAGCGCCATGGGACGGACACGCGGCGGACAGGGGACTAAAGCACGCGCTGGGTAACCGCCTGAAAAGGACCCGGCCGTTTACGAGCAGGATTTATTGCAGGCTGCGCTGAAGCGACTATACGTGATGCTGCAATCATTGTGCACCGCCTGACACGGCCGCGGCCTGCCGGGGCCCGCAGGCTGACGACACGAAAGCCCAGATTCTTGACGGCATAGCGGGGCCAGCATTAACGCAGCGGCCCTTTGTTGTCGGGGCCGCCGCACCGCGCCGCACCGCGCCGCACGCCGGCTGGAGGGCCACTCGGCTGTTTTGTTGCGTGATGGCCATCGCTGGCCGCCGCACAGTGGGCCAGCCATCGGGAAGGGCGCCCAGCCCTGCGGGTATCCACCACCAGCCCCTTATTTACAGTCGCCTTCGCGCCTTTTTCCAAAAGGAACTGTCTGCCTCTCTCTCTCTCTCTCTCTCTCTCTCTCTCTCTCTCTCTCTCTCTCTCTCTCTCTCTCTCTCTCTCTCTCTCTCTCTCTCTCTCTCGCATTCCACCTGTCCCTGCTAAGCAGTATCTATCCTCCCGTGTTGTGCATCCCGACGCGCGCGCCTCGCAGCCTCAGAAATAACCTGGGAGCAGAAATAAACGACCCCCGGCTCACATAAATGAATGAAATACACTGCGCGGCGGGCCCGGCCCGGCCCGGCCCGGCCCGGCCCGGCCTAGCCCGGCGTGTGGCCGCCAGTCTTTGCGCGGCAGGCGCCAGCGCAGAAATACGACGTGCATCTCAGCCATCCCTGCTGCCCGACGGGCGCGCCGGTATGCCGCGATGCCGGGCGATGCGGTGGTGACCTTGAGGGTCGTTATCGAAGTGGACACGCAAACATCTCGGCGCGGACCGCGTGATGATTCTTCTCAGTCAGTGTACACACTATTTGCAGAGGTCAAGCATCTTTTCGTGCTGTCGTGCATTTCCTTCAAAATTATTTTTATAAAATTCTTCCTTTTTTTTTTGTTATGTTAGAGCAGCCATTCAGTGCTCTGTCCAGGAGAACACACAGACCACGCCGGTGAGGCGCTCAGGCCGCCCAGTGCCAACGGACGACTGTTGTTCTTCCCTCTTGTGGGTAATACCTCCACGTGATGGAGCTGTATCAACAGAGAGAGAGAGAGAGAGAGAGAGAGAGAGAGAGAGAGAGAGAGAGGCGGCCCGAGTGTTTGTCTGGCCGTGTGAGTCGCCATTGTGAGTGGGAGAGGGACAGAAACAAGTCGTTTTGCGAGGGGGTGGGGTGGGGGCAGTGCCATTGTGTGCCTCGGTGGCCCAGTGGAAGGGAAGAATACAAGCACTGAATGGAGGAAGCGCCGGGCAACTGGCCAAGTCGAGCCTCATTCAACGGCCGGGCAGAGCCTCCTCCAGGGCTAGGGCTCCGCTCCGGACCCTTCGAAGGGTCGCGCCCGGAGCCCTCCCAGCGGGGACGCGGTACGAAAATTTGCGGCGGAGAGTGTGATTCAGAAGGCCCCGTTGCCAGTGCGGTGCCTGTGCGCCGCAGGCGACGCTCCGCGGACCCTGTTTTTCCAGCGCCAATGTTTTCGCTCCGCGCAGGTGCGCTGTGTATCGACTCCCTCTCTTTATCGGCCCGGCGGCCCGACGCCCATCATCGGAATGCCATCGCCGCAGCAGTTACAGCAAAAAGTCAACCGGGGGCCACCCATGATTCACGAATAATCCCAACAGCAAAAGTGATCCAGGGGAAGGGGGAGTCTAGGGCACTTCCAGGCTTCTTTCACCGAATTTTTTTTTTTTCGTAAATTTTTGACGGAGCTTCGGAAAGCACTTTTCGAGACTTTCCAACTTATTTTTAAACAGTGCTGCCAGTGCCACCCCGGACCGTAATCCCTGCGCTCTGAGCCTCCGGAGTGTGCTCGTTCCGTGACCGAGGCGGGGCGGGGCGGGGCGGGGCCGAGCCCTGACCTAGGCCACGGCTTATCCTGACGGCTGTCCTGCGGTGCGACGAGTGGAGCCTTCGCCCCTCTTTCCCCCTCTCCGGAGATACAGGGTGACGGTCCATTCGTCACAGCGGGCCACCCTTCCCTACTCCTGCCTGCCGGTAACTCGTCCGGCCCAGCGTGGGCGTATTGTTCACTCGAGGCACAATTGCGCTAATTGCACACCACCTGGAGCCTAGAGCTCGTCGAAACGCGCCGGGGGGCGGAATCGTCATTAGTCCTTCATACGAGGGACCATCATCATCATCATCATCATCATCATCATCATCATCATCATCATCATCATCATCATCATCATCATCATCAACAACAACAACAACAACAACAACATACTGGCCAGGGGTTGAGGAAGATGCTGCCCACAGTATGCTTCGCTTAGCAAACACGGCACTCAGTATTTCAGGGAAGCATTACCTGCCAGTTCGGTGGCGCTCCTCGCGTCGCCTAGGCGTCGCCTAGGCGTCGTCGGTTCGAAGGTCCCGGTGCTGGGCGTCTGGCGGCGTCTCTCTTTCATCCCTCATCCTGATGGTCTTAGCTCCCCCCCTCTAACCCACCCCCGCCGCCCTGGGAGGCTGGGAGGCGCGCTCCTACACCTACGGCCTCGCCTACGGCCGCCGGTCTAGTCGGCGCGGGACGTCCTGCTGGTGTGTCACACGCCGCGTCGCGAATCGTGCCGTTTTTCGCGAGCGCCATGATGGCCTAGGTTGGTGCTGTGACACAACGTGTTGTTGTTGGTCTTGTTGTTAGTGGTGGTGTTGTTGTGGCGGTGGTGGTGCAACGGAGGACTCGTCTCGTCGCACAAGCGCTGGCAAGATTTTTCGCGATGGGGACACCAGAAGCCTCATCAGCTGACAGGAGCCGCAAACAGAAATCTGACGCCAAAAAGGCGACGCGGAGTGACCGCTTTTTCGCACAACGTTCTGTCGGTGGGTGGCTGCCTGGCTGCCTGGCGGGGCGGGCGGCTTGGAGGCGGCCTATTGGGTGGGACCCTCATGTGCTTACTGTGCAAGCAGCGGCCCGGACCGCGACAAGAACGGAGGGAGGGGAGGGGAGGGGGGAAAGGAGGGGAGGGGGGAAAGGAGGGGAGGGGAGGTCGCCGGTGTGTTCTCCAGCCGTGTAGTGCCCTTGAGGAGAAAGGACCGCCCCGCTGCAGCGCGCTGATGTACTACACTTGGCTTGTTTGATAAACCGGCCGCGCGGTGGGGCGGGGCGGGGCTGGGCGGGGTGGGGTGGGGTGGGGTGGGTGGGGCGGTGGTGTGCCAGTAGCCGCGCGCGTTAAATGGGGTCCGAAGCCCCACCCGTATTTCACGGCGCCACGCAATCAGTTATTAAACGGAGTCTGAACCCAGGTCCAGATGGCTGCGACGCCACTGCACCAAAACACAACTTTTAATTCATTTGGTGTTGGTGGTCCAAGCAAGGGGGACACAACTCAAAATTTTTGTGTACGTTGTTTTAAAATTTCATGATTTTTTTTTTAATTTT
Organism: Stenchaetothrips biformis; assembly: GCA_030522485.1. Classification (NCBI taxonomy): domain Eukaryota; kingdom Metazoa; phylum Arthropoda; class Insecta; order Thysanoptera; family Thripidae; genus Stenchaetothrips; species Stenchaetothrips biformis. Next base: position 3,778,302 of record CM060100.1, read on the forward strand.
TTGAAATTTTTGGTGTTTGGATATGGGAAACGGTGTTCCCGGGCGCTGGCGGTCGTGTTTAACTAAAAATAAATTTAAAAAAATGGAACTCTACACCCCCTCCCCAGTCTTAATGGGGAGGCCTCCTGCTTTACTTCGGTGTTCGGGATGGGAACCGGTGCTATCAGGTAACTGGGGTTAATCCGAGCCAGCGACTTCGATATCGTACGCCGGGGGACCCAGTAGGACCCGAGCCGCCGACACGGCCCAACATGGGCAGAGTAGAGTAAGGCAGAGACGATAGAGAGACAGAGAAAGAAAGAAAGAGAGAGTAGTTTTGGGAGCTTTTGTTTGCGCAGGCTGGTCGGTACCCAAATGGTACACCCGCTGTCCGGCGCTCCCAGACCCGAACATGCAGTCAGTGGGCCAGCTTCAAAGGACTTATCAACTCCATCCGACGAATCAGAATGGACCCACTCGCGACCAATTTCGAGTGGCTGGCTCGATCGGGGATCGAACCAGTGCCGAGGCCAATCCGCCGAAGCGGACTGCTTTTTAGACACCCGGGTGTAATGGCCTGGATTGAGCCTAGACCACTACACCACCCTGACTTGCACGTCTGCCGAGTGTTGGACGACGGGTTTGAGTCGCAGTGGGGAGGAATCCAGTCGAAAAATGAAAGGAAATTTGGGGATTCGATCCCCGGACCTAATGGTCGGGGTCGGACGCCTCTACGCCCTCAGCCACCACGGCTCATGTCTGAAGCCGTTTGATGCGGGTTCTTGACGCGACAATGAGCAGCGGTCAGAGAAAAAAAGTTGTGAAGTAATAAGATTTGAACCGCCGATCCTCGTACCGGGAGACCGACGCGTCGACACCTCCAGCCACCACAGCACGTGATGGTTACCGCGCATTGCTGTGCCTTTGAAGCACACTGGGGAGGGCAGTGAAAAATAATCCAGGTTAGGTCGGTCCTGGAAAGACAATTTCGTGATTTTATTTTTACGATTAATCATTAAAAATTTTCAAATTTATAATAAAACTTTTCAAATTTTTTGAATTTTTCTTAAATTTAATTTTTGGTGTACATGGTTTTGGCCAGTTATTTTCCCCTCGGGTCCAAGACCTGAATAAAAATATTTATCACGCCATCACATCGCACGGTGTTGGGGGTGGCAGCGCACCGTGGGCCGGGACCCAACTCGCGGCGTGATCATGCAGTGTATGAACAACAACAACAACAACTAACTACGCTGAGGGCACAACTCAGTGGACGAGTTGTAAACAAAATGAAATTAACAGATATGCCGCGTGCGTTTGCGGCGAGGGTCCCCGTCCGCCCCCAGCCAGGTCCCCTCCACGCTGCTGCTGCGGTCGCAGAGGGCGCTGGAGGGCCCCCGGCACGTAGGCCGCCGCCGCCGCCCACTGCACGTGTGGGTACGGGTTGCCTATCTGCGTGTGTGCAGGCGCTCCCGTGTTCGTTAGGTGGCTGCTGTATTCTTCTCCACGCGAGGAGTCAGTGCGCCGCCTCTCTCTCTCTCTCTCTCTCTCTCTCTCTCTCTCTCTCTCTCTCTCTCTCTGTCTGTGTGTGTGTGTCTGTATGTATGTGTGTCCGTGTGCTCACGAGCGTTTCTGCGTGAATGTACGTGTAACCGAATTTTCATGAATACGAGTGTCAGTGTGGGGGTATCGGTATCTGGTATGCGAGCGTGCGTATCCGGCTCCGCGGCTCTGTGTGTGTGTGTGTGTGTGTGTGTGTGTGTGGGAGAGAGAGAGAGAGAGAGAGAGAGAGAGAGAGAGAGAGAGAGAGAGAGAGAGAGTAAGTGTGTGTGTGAGGCGCTTATCAATGCCACTCGCACTCCCGTCTTCGTTCCCTCATACAAATGCAATTTTGTCCTATCGAAAACGTGTTGCCGGTGGGCACTCGGTTCCCTTCCCTCCCTCCTTCTCCCTCCCTCCCCCGCACCTGTTCCTCTTCGCTCTTCACGTCCTTTCCGTTCCGCCCCGTCCTTCCTCATCCCCATTCCCTTCACATTCGCCACATAAGGCTGACCGCGGTGAGGGGGGGGGGGGAGAACACTGTCGGCGGCAGTTCGGATCAAAATAGTGCTCTCTCCATATGGACAGCGTTTCCGTGTTTTAAAATTCAATTTTAATTTTTTTCTTTTCTTCGGCTTGTGACGATGTATGCAAATGCAAGACGACCGCGCACGCTAGCCTCGCGGCAGGGTGTGGTGACACGCTGACTGACGCGTAGCCTGCTAGCAATGGCGACTTACCCAGCATTGACCGTGACACTGAGCTTCGCCGTCAGCGTGGCTCCCGATGCCCTCCCCCCCCCCTTCTCCCCCCTGCGATCAATCTCCCTCCCACTGTGTGGGCGCGCGACGGCGGCTGGACCGCAGCCAGCAGGTGCCAAGACGCCGCAAAACACTTTGCGTATGACCTTAATGTGCGGCTGCGGATCCCCAACAGACTAGACTCGTAAAACAAACGCCTTCTGATTCCTGCGCTCCGTGGCGTTGACGACTCGGCTATCCTGTCTTGTTCGTGGGACTCGGTGAGAACACCCGCAGCCCTGCCGGGTCTTCGAGTAGAACGGTTCATTCTCAGCGGAGATCACTATTTGCTTTTCCTGAAAATTCGCAACTCCGCTCGTGTGACAACCGCACAGTGTGACAGACACAGTCGAGGCGTCCGTTGGCGTTCCGCACGTGCCGTCCGGCGAGCCTCACCTCGGCAGACTGTCCGTATGAAAAATTATCGCGCGTCCAGCAGCGACGGATTCCGACACACAGTGGGCCAGGAGACCGGCTTCCACGGTGATGATGCCGTCCCGTCCCGGTTGGCACCGCAATGGTGTTTGCGCGGTGCCTCGCCGCTCCCGGCGCGGGAGCGTGCCAAGTCGCGGGCGTTATCGCCGGACTAAATCAAACGCGTAATCGAAAAGGGATTGCTACCGATAAATTTCTCATCCGCATCATCGTCTTTCGGCCGCGGGCTCGGTGCGACCAGGCTTCGAGGCCCGACCCGGCGCCGCGTTCTTGGCACACATTTTTCCGCGGCTTCAGCCCTCCTGCATGTGCGCGAGGGAAGGGGCAGGAGGCGGGAGGAGGGGGGGGAATCACCCGATGGGCACCATTTATTTCATCTTACGGTTAAATGAAAACGGAATGACACAAAAAAAGCGTTGAAAAAATAAAATAAATGGGGAAGGGCGCAGAGCGTGCCGCCTGCCGTCGCCGCACGTCCGTCTTCCCCCGCGACGCGCGTCCTGAAAGCGCGGCCCAGCAACATATGTCTGGCGTTACCCTGCATCCGCATCCCCCCTCCCTTGGCACCCCTCTTCCCTTTGCCCCCTCCGCGGAAATGGACGACCCCAATAAAAACCGCGCCCTGATCCGTCCAATAATAATTCCGGCTGCCTCATCCCGCATTCATTTAAACCCCGTACATCAGCCGCGCCTCGCCAGATGCGCGGCGTCTCACTCGGGGCGTATCTCGCCCTGAACTGGGTAGTACTTACGCGGCGCTTGCACCGCCCCCGCCCTGCCCCCGCCCCGCCCCCGGCACCGCCCCCGGCACCGCCCCACAGTGGACCAGAAGCGAGTGGGCCGGTTATATTGCAACTTGGCCGGATATTAGAGGGAGGAGGGGCCGGGCCAAGTTGGCCGCATTCTATCGATACTTGAGGGAACTAACTTTCGGGTGAGGAAAGGCGGTGTGTGAGTGCGCGCCCCGGAAGTGGTCCTACACCGCGATGGCATGGTCGTTGGCGGTGCAACATGTTCGTGGCTCCCCGGAGTCGAGGCGCTCGGACACGGCTGGTGAAGCAATGAAGTAGGGCGGCGTCGTGTCCGCTGTGCTCTCGCAGAGCCCGCCGTGGTGAAGGAGTGCCTGATGATTGGACGCTCGTTTCGCGATGGCCGGGCGCAACTCTGTCTCTTCTTCGAAACTGCGGCCTTGCAGGCTTCCCAGTTGGGTAAATTCGTCGCGACCGATCCGCTCGTTCCACCGGGCACTGCACCTGGGAGGCAGCAAGCGACGCCAGTTTTTTGGTAAATGGGGCGAGCGCGGTTGACGCTGAGTCTGCTCAACACGGTCCCCATGCTATCCGTCTCTGTCACCCAGACCCCTCTCTCTCACTCTCTTAGTCGTTTGCAGTCCGTGTCCTCGGCAACGGCACAGAGTTCCGCGACAAGTTATACTGTCTGCATGCCCTTTCCCTCTTTTCACCTTTTTCCCGGCCTTCTGGCGGTGCCCTCCCCCCTCCCCTCCCCCTCCCCTCCCCCTCCCCTCCCCTTCCCCCTCCCCTCCCCCGCCACCAGATCCACATCCCTGCGGCACTGGCGGGTTTCTGCGAATTCCCGCTGTCTATTTCGTCGCCCTGTTATGGTTTGGTCCGAGTCCCTTCCCAAAAAATACTGATTCATAAAAGGTTTCGCAGCAGCGAACGGTGGGCCAGAAGACCGGCGCAGGCGGCCCCACTGTGCAGCGTAGAGTCCATAAAATTTAACAGAGTTGAACACTGCGTAAAAAAACAGGGGGAAAAACGTTGTCTTGTTTGCGACAGGCGACCGCTCCGTTCGCGGCGACGCAGACACGCTTTTTTTTCAGGCTGCCGGAGTCGCGTCACGCGTGAAGGGCCTGTCATTAGGAATGTGTTACCTGTCCCGACCGCTTCTTCTCGCAAAGTGAAAAATGTCTTAATGGCGACGCTAATCTGTCCGTTTTGTCTCGTCTGCCGGCCAGACCACACTTCTGGCCGTTGTTGTTGTTGTTTCTCGAGTGACGTCAGCAGACTGCGAGATGCTGGCGCGGAGGACCAGCTTCGCGTGTGCGCGTCTGGTTAGCGCCCGCACTCTCTGCGGCCCGGCCGGGACGGTTCCGCTCGACCGAGAAGAACAACAAAAGTTACCGGAGTTTCACCGTTTTTAAAAACTACGCGTAAAGCCCTGTTAGAGCCTTGTTTGTTTGTTGCCCCCACATTTTGCTCGCTCGCCGGAATAGTGTCCTCCTCCGCGATGTCCGGGAATCCGGGGGAACAGGCAGAGAATGCTGCTTCGCGCGACGAATAAGGACTAACAACCGGAGCGGCGGCGGCCGGTGAAAAAAAAAAAACACAAAAAAAAACACGCACGAGTGTAACTTGGACTGAGAGTCAATTCTGCTTTTCTGCCACGCTCAGACGCTTTTATTTCCGCCTTTCGTCGAAATAATGATTGACAGAGGAGCTGCAGCAGCAGCCAGTTCAGGCGCGTGTGCGCGTTGTCTGGACGCGAGCATCGCTCGCCGGCCGGGGGGTCTCCACCTCATGTATACGCGTGGCAAAATAATGTAATTTGCGCGCAGTCTTCTCTCTCTCTCTGTCTCTCTCTCTCTCTCTCTCTCTCTCTCTCTCTCTCTCTCTCTCTCTCTCTCTCTCTCTCTCTCTCTCTCTCTCTCTCTCTCTCTCTCTCCCCTTGGTGCGTCGCGCGGTGGCAACAGCAGTCCGGCTGGCGATGAACCGTCACTCCTTTGACGGATTGATTCCCAGCCTGACATGGACGGCTGTCCCTTGCCTCTTCCGACCTAATTTGGTGTCTTTTCAAGGCCATAGCCCTCTCCCTGTAAAAAGAAAGAAACAAAGAATTATGCACACACACACACGCACAGACATAAAGAACAAAACAGGCGCATAGCGCATTGCGGGTAAAAATCGGGATCCGTCGGGAGTCGAACCCGCGCCACACGATCAGGAATCCACTGCGCCAGCGCACGCGGCTAGGGAGCCACGCGGCGTCATTCTCAGCTCGGATTATCGGTCGAACGGCTCGCGACGCGGTGTCTGACGGGGCCGCTCTGTGCAGGCCGGGCCGCGCCGGGCACCATGATGCGGCGCAGGAAGAAGCCCTCCGCGTGACGCGCCGCCGCACCGCCACAACAACAAGACCCTCACGGCCCGCATGCACCGGCAGGACCATGGCGACGCGCAGCAACACCCTCTAGCGGCGCCATGAGCCAGCTCCGAGAACTCCGGGTGCCGGAGCTGCGCCTACCGTCGCTGCAGCACGACGCCGGCCCGGAGGACGGCGGGGAGGCTCCCCCCCAGCACCCCCGCTCCCTCCTGGGACCCTCCCCAAGGGGCCACCTCGGCCCCCCTGGGGGCGGCACGCCCCTCGGGGGGCCCCTCGTCGTGCCCCTGGGGGCGGCCTTGATACCAGGAGTGGCGGCGGCGCCGGGGGCGGGCCTTCTCGCCCTGCCCTCTCCCGGCGTACCCAGGAGAAGACACTCGTGGATATGCAGGTAAGGTGCGCCTCCACACTCACACACTCCGTAAGGTTGACACCGTGTAGCTCACGAGCTTTCGAGAGAAAGGTGCGTATTCTAGTATTTTTTTTATTGATCATTAGTCAATCATTTCTGAAGCCGCAACCTTCGGTCCACCTCCTAGAGTCTTGCAAGTTTGGTCCAACATTATGTCTGACCCATTGGTTTCTCTCTCCAGGTACGTTACTGGTACTCCCCAGGCAGTGCGCAGTCACGGTAAGACGGTACAGCGGAGTCATTTCTCCAGCCTCGCAGGCATACATTCTCGCAACGCCAATTGGGCCGGAAATGGTTCGCGGGTCGTCTGCTGCTGCTTCCGTTTGTTGTGTTCCGCTGGTCGTGTCGACCCAATGAAGTAAGCCCTCGGGCCCCGATCCTTGGTTTGCGTTGGCGGAACAAACCCCGGCCCGGCCCGCCCCACCCACGGCCTCAGCGCCCCGGCGCTGCCGCGGGCCGGTCCTATGAGGACCTCCTCCGCCTCCCTGAGCGTGTTCCGCGCCTTCTCACTGGCCGCCCGGCTGCCTGGCGAGCAGACGGAAAAGAAGGCCGTATTATTTGCAGGGGAGCTTGACTCTGTTTATCCACGGAGCGGAGCGAGCTGTGCGTTTGAAAGACGAAAACATTCCGACCCCGCCCGCGCCGGTCGTCTGCCTCGCGGCCAAACTCGGAAGAAAAAGAGACATTGCACTCGGGCAGAAATGTGCCCGAGACGCAAATTCACGCGCTGGCTGCAAATTTCGCACGTTATGATAGGGAATGACGCCCTTGGCTTCCGTTTTCCCCGTCTGGCCAATCCGCTAAAGGCGGCAGTGTGGTGCCACCGGTGCATCCGAAGGCAGCCGGAGGGCTGCTATCCCCGTTACGCCCCGATACACAATCAGCAGGGCACGTAGCGTAGGGCGTGGCGGTCCCTGCTGCTGCCTTTCTCTTGATAAAAGCAATTTCGGATTATTCCCTCTCTCTCTCTCTCTCTCTCTCTCTCTCTCTCTCTCTCTCAAAACGAGGCACGGCTACATGCTGATGCTGCTGTGTGACTTGTTTAAATCCCTGTTAAACGCATTTGCGCACCGTGCTGCTTCCTGCCTGCTGTCCACCCCCGCTGCGCTCTTAGCGCCGAAATCCGCCCTCAGAGAGAGAGAGAGAGAGAGAGAGAGAGAGAGAGAGAGAGAGAGAGAGAATCCCCTTTTTCCGCTTTAATCCCAGCTCAGAGGGCCAACGCCCTGCGCCCCGGCCTGGTTCCGGACAACGCCCGCTGTCTCTCTCGCTCTTCTACGAGACGCCCCGCGGGTGTGAGAGAGGCGGCCGGAAGGAATCAGGTGACGACAGCCGACAGAAGGCGCCGTGGCGGCACTCAGCACAACTCCCACAGAGAAGTGGCCGAAAATTTTCCAATTTTTCATTTTCATCCACTTAGTGTGGCAACGCTGGCCTTCCTTCTCGGGCGTGGACCAGCATAGGCTGGTCAAGCCAGTCAACAGTAAGCCAGAAGACCGTTGAGTAACCTTAAGTAACCGTGAAGTAACCTTATAATCTTGTCTCCGGACGGTGTTTTTAATTTGAGCTCTGGCGACCCTAGGCGACCCCAAGTACCAAGCCGCGACCCCAAAATATTTTTCCGCGACCCCAAGGTTGGGAACCGCTGGCCTAGACGGTCTTCTGACCCACTGGGCAGTCTTCGCACGGCGCCTTTGCGTGCGGCTGCGAAGTCGATGCAAAGCGGAGAGATAAGGGAGGCGGCGGGAGTGGCTCGGTGTGGGACTTGCAGAGACAGTTACTTTCTCCCTCGCTGCACACGAGCCCAACAACTTTGTTTCTTGTTCCAGAAAGGGATGAATGTGGGCGAGGAGTTTCCCCTTCCTTCCTTTATTCTTTACGTGTGCCGTCCCGAACCACCCCTCGCGGTGATGTGTGAATCATCTCACATGCATGCCGTCGAGTATCACCACCCGCGAGAATAATTACCCCCCCCCCCCAAAAAAAAAAACAATTTTATTATTTTTTTAAAAAAATTGAATTATTTTTTTCCGTGATCATCTGGATTAACATCAGGTAGCGAGACTCTGTTAGATCGGTATCTTCTGTGCCCCGCTTTGCAGCTTGACCCACACACATTGTCCGACCCTTCCCCCTTCTGGCCGGCCCCAAACTTTTCGACCCTGTCTCGTCCTGCCGCGCCCGGTCACTCCACTGGAAAAGGGCACCCCCTTCCCTTTGTCCCTTTGGATACTCCTATCACGGCTCCGCGCCCCGCCCCACCCACCGTAGGCCAGAAAACAGTCGCAGGCGGCCAAAATTCTAGACGCGTTTTGAGCTCCAGAGTCGCTAAATGATACTCGAACCGAACGTGTGACCCCACCAAATGATTGCTCTCCGAACGAGGAATCGATTGGGGGGGTCACATGTTCGGTTCGAGTGCCATGTGGCGACTGGAGTTCAAAACGCGTCTAGAATTTTGGCCACCCGGTCTTCTGGCCTACTGTGCCACTCCGCCCCACCCCGGCCCGGCCCCTGGGAGTTGGGCCACGCGCGTCTTAAGACTGCAAATGGCAGGCTGGCCGCGACGCATCGCCATTCCAGTGCGCTCCGGGCTGCACCGGAGTCGCCCGGAGTCGCCTCTGAGTGGCCTTCCAAGTAGTTGTTTTTCACGGAAACGGTGGGGAAGAGCCCGCGTTTGCCAAGTAGTTCCCGCAAGGACTTTTCTTTCCTTTTTTTTCTTTTCTTTTTGTTGATGACTGCAAAGGGTGTCAAAGGCTGATGGATGTCGTGGTGACTCCGTCGTCCGCCAAGTCGCTGTCGTAGGGCTGCCGGATTCAATTACCCCGCGGGTAATAACCCCGCCCAGGCAAACCTCTCCACGTGAGATAGGAAATTAAAAGAAGCCTCTTGGATTGAAAATCCCCAAAAAAGTGAAAGGCAGCAGTCAGCAGTGGACATAGGGTCGACTAATTGAAACAATTGCATCAACGACGGACCCCCCCTTTTTTTTTGACGATTCATGGAATAATTAAATCACCGCCCTCTCTCTGCATGTACCGGACGTGCGCTGGTTCGAGACCCATCACCGCCCTGAGCGGGACGCCAGTGTCCAATATAAGACTTCCCCCGCTGCTGAATTTCCAGGTACAAAAAAAAAAAAAAAAGACTCTGGAGATGGACGGACACGAAAAGGTTTGACCTTGAGATTGCACGCGCTCTCCCCTTGGGATCGCTTCCCTGGAACAATATCGGGTAAAGGCCGCCAGGACGGCGCTGACGCAAGCCGCCCGGGGGTTGTAACTGACCTGTGGGGTCCTCCTCCATCCTCACCCCCCCACCCCCACCCCACCCCAGCCGAGACCTCACCTGCCCCACGTCACGCCACGCGCACCCTCCATCGGTCGGCCCTTTAATCGTGCAGATTACTCCTAATGAAACAGGGTTTCCTCGCGCTGCTCACAGTGGGACAGAAGACCGTCGAGGCGGCCAAAATCCCGGACACGCGTTTTGAGCTCCAGAGTCTCTAAATGGGACTCGAACCGAACGTGTGACCCCACCAATGGATTCCTCGTTCGTAGAGCAATCCATTGGTGGGGTCACACGTTCGGTTCTAGTCCCATTTAGACACTCTGGCGCTCAAAACGCGTGTAGAGTTTTGGCCACCTGCGCCGGTCTTCTGGCCCACTGTGCGCCGCGCTGCTCCACCGTGACGGGGTAGTGGCTGATGAATCGCCCGAGGGGCGGCCGGATTCGCCAAGTTCGCCAACAATTACCTCATTGCGCCCAATGACGGTCGCGCGCCGCACCCGCCGTCGCGTTTCCGCCGGAAGTACATGCACACTGTCGCACAGGGGCACAGTAAAATCAAAATTAAAATCCTCGAGGGAAAGAGGTGCCGCTTCATAATTACACCTATATCCCAGCGTCATCAGATTCTCGTTTTGTCCCGGCCGGGAGAGACAGCAAATATTGGGATTACCCCTCGTTATGAAAATGATTGGTCTTTTCATGAAAACAGCAGCAGCGTCCCGAGCTGATCCAATAACGCGTACGTGCACGGTGCGGTGTTGCCAGAAGGGACGCGCGAAATATTTTGAAAACCAGACTGCCTGGTCACAGGAAACGGAACCAGAGTGAAACCACACAGTGGGCCAGAAGACGGTGCACCGGCCAACGAGCCGATGTCTTGAGGAACAGTGGGCGTTGTTTTGGCACGTGCCTGCGGTGTGCTTCAGCATTATCGTTGGGACGTCAACAGCTGCCATCGGTCGATACCTCCCGGTGAGGTCAAGGGTCAAGGAAAAGGAACTCTACTCGGCCGGCGCTCCCTGAGCTCGCGTGCCTCTATAGACACCCGTGGAGGCCAGGTACTGGAGTTGCGCCCCCAACGACTGGTCGGTCGCTCGTTTTGTGACGACAACCGTAACGAAAATACGCGGTGGTTTCACAACCCACCTTACGATCGTGCTGGTTACCTTTGGAATATGACGCATCGTAGTTAGCCTCGCGATGCCCGCGTTTTATGGGCGGCGATTTCCTCTTCACAAAAGACAAGCTCTGTGGGGGAAAACGGTTTTACGGTCCTAAATGCCGCATTTCCTGTCCTGCTTTCTCTTGCCGTCGACTTTTCCTCTTTCTACTCCGCTGCGGGGCGGACAAAGACGGAGAAAGATGGCGATCGGGGAACACATGCTTCAAGCGGGCGGTCCAGGCATTGCCTCGACCCGCACAGGAACGGCGAACGAGGCAACGGGACGGCGTTCGAATAATGTCTTGTCTTAATGACTTAATCTCCTTGGTCCGGCCCTCCCAGGGCCAGAGGCTGACTTTATGGTAGTTTTGCCTGCCATGGCCTTCGCGCGAATAAATGAAGAACCAAAAAGAGCCTGGCGTGCCTGAGTTTACAGTCTTTTGAGCTTCGCCCGGGCAGATCCACTTAGATAGGGCCCGGCCGGCTGGGAGCACCAAAACAACCCTCTCAAGTGAGTGGCGCTCATCTTGGGCGAGATTGCCGAGCGAACGGTTCGCGCGGGAATGTGTTCCTACGCCCTGATACACTACAAGTGCCCTCGTGACGCCCCCCCCCCTCCCCTGCGACGGCCTCGGCGTGGCATTACCCAAACTTGGCCCGGGAGCTTTCCGTTTGCTCTGCCACCTCGCCTGACCTTCTACCCCTTAGGCTAACACCTGACACGTCCTGAGCCCACACAACCCCCCGCCCCCAATACCGTCGTGCGGTGAAGGCCCGTGCGACAGGTTCGTCAAATTCCTTCACTGTTTCAACGGCACAAGATCGGTGCTTGGACGAACTTATTTAAATTTTGGTCGTCAGATTTTGGTTTGTTTCGGTTTTGTAGCCGCGAGCGCGGCGACCGGCACAAGCTGTCTCGTCAGCCGCCCTCATCGCCCTCCGGAGCACATAACGTTTTAGTGCCTCTGCTTTACATCCGGACACTTTTTCCCTGTCAGTAACTCCGCGCCCAACCCTGTGGGGAAATCTCCCACTCGCTGCTACTCAGTGGGTCAGGAGACCGTTGAGGCTGCCAAAATCTGGACGCGTTTTGAGCTCCAGAGTCGTTAAATGGGACTCGAATCGAACACGTGACCCCACCGAAGGATTGCTCTTGGCGGGGGCGAGGCGAGGTGAGCCACAGCGCAGGATACACTGTCAGAGGCCACTTCCTTTGATTTGGTAACAGATTTCTTCCCGACGAGTCCCGAAGAAACACGTGTTCCACGAGAAAATAAAAATGCCAAAAGTCAACAAAGAAACGGCCTTGCTTACGGCACACTTTGTTACGCCTTCCATGTTAGATAAATCAACAGACCGAAACTGAGCCCTGCGATGCAAGGTCCCAACAACAGTTTCCGTTACTCGTTACGTAATAGAAACACGGGCGGCAGCGAGTGGGCGCGCGGCCCGCACTTGCGGCGCGCTGAAGTTGGGCGGCGCCCGAAGGTAGGCAGCCCATCGCGCGCCGCGGGTTGGCTGGCTGCCTGCGGCCCTCCTCCGAGGCGGCGCACAGTGGACCAGAAGACCGGCGGCGCAGGCGGGCAAAACTCTAGACGCGTTTTGAGCTCCAGAGCCACTAATCAGGACTCGGACCGAACTTGTGACCCAACCAATGGATTCCTCCGTCGGCGAGCGATCCATTGGTGGGGTCCGTCACACGTTCGCTTTGACTCTCGTTTAGCGACTCTGTGGGAGCTCAAAACGCGTCTAGATTTTTGGCCGCGTGCGCTGGTTGGCGCCGATGCCCTGCGGCCACCTTCAAAGGGGTAGCAGCCGGTCTTTGATCCGGGAATACGGAGCAGCCTGTCCATTCCCGCGGCTCCTCGTGGCGGTGGAGCTGCGGAGCTCTCGAGGCTTCTTTTTATTGACATATTCCAGCCGGCCTCGTCTGGCTGCGTCGAACAAGTTGTCCGCAGATTTGAAGCGGCCGGCACGCCAGGCAGGCAGGCAGGCAGGCAGGCAGGCAGACAGCTGCCCTTGGCCTTGGAAGCGGCCTTAGCTCCACCCTCCAGCGCCGCCGCCTTGAAATTTGCCAGAGCCAGCGCACGCTTGACACTACTTTTCCGCAACCACTCATTGCCTCCCCTTGCCTTCTTCGTCCACTGTGTCCTCTGCCATCATTATCTTGCTCTGAGCGGCCCTCTCTCTCTCTCTCTCTCTCTCTCTCTCTCTCTCTCTCTCTCTCTCTCTCTCTCTCTCTCTCTCTCTCTCTCTCTCTCTCTCTCTCTCTCTCTCTCTCGGCTCACACAAGGTCATAGCGCTTCTAGGTGTTCCGAGGCCCGAATCAAGGCGTCGCTGCCAACTCATTACTTACGGACAATGGGGTGCAGACTGTGTTGGCACCTTTTCCAGCCCTCTCACTTTTTCGAGGGACCGCTGCCTGCTCGCGTTTTGAACTTGTCTGCAGTGAAAATAAAACCTTGCTTAACTCAAAATTATTTTCTTTTTAAATTCAATAATTATTTTTTTTTGTGCATAGAAGTTAAAAAGAGAGGAGCTTTTAATATCCTCATAAATGGGTGTTATTTTGCGGCTGCTCGCTTCTTACACCCCAGCAGCCCATTGGGCCCTTTGCTCTCGTTGGCGCTTGTCTAGCGCTCGTTTCTTCTCCTTCTTGTTTTCATATTTTAGCTTTTGTGTCGCTCCCTGCACCCTTCCGCCGTGACGCGCTGCGCTCCATTCCGCCAGCAAATCGTATTCTGGATATGGTAATGATGTCTGTCTGTCTGTCCATCCGTCTGTTCGCCCGATAGCACTGCCGTTCGTTCGTTCTTCCGTTCGTGTTCTCCATAAGGAAACAATTCAGCCACGTGTGTCACAGGTGAATTAAATTATGCATGACATAAATTTACTTTCATGGCCGATGTTGTGTTTCGTACATTTCTTTGTTTACGCCCAATGGCTCCTTTTTTTTTGCACATCGAAACCCCCTGTATATTTTTGCGCGGGAATAGTTTTGCAGGCTGATTCCAACGTCACTCCAGGCTCTGTCCCGTGGGAGTGCGAGAGAGACAGAGCGTGAGGCCTCTTTGGACTTGCTTGCTGCGGCTAATGTGATTCACGGCGATGCTCCTGAGCCCAGCCACCTTCCCGAGTCACTTTGAGCCTCTGGCGTTAATCCATTTTCGCGCGCAAACTAAGTCAACAACAGAGAGGCCGCTTGCGATTGGCCGGCAAAGCCGTTTGAGTGGTAGTAGAAGAAGAAGACGATGAAGAAGAAGAAGAAGAAGAGGAAGAAGCGAATCGCGCCTCGCACCCCACCTTTTGGCCATTACGGTCCAGACTGCTCATCTCCACCATAATGAACCGTTAACAGCGTCGCGTTATATCTCTGAAGATGCAGCCTCTTGCCGCCTCGGCCGCCGTCCTCGGCTCGGCTCGGCTCGGCTCGGCTCGGCTCGGCTCGGCTCGGGCGCGGGTAATGGTTCGGAACAAGTCAGCAGCGCGCTGCCGGTCGTTGGGGCCCGGCATCAGACAAGGATGCGATCGCTCTATTTTTCATCCTTTATTGCTTTCAGAGGGCCTCTCACATTGAGCCGACCACTGTAATCACCCGCAAGCTTTAAACCGCCCCAGGTGCTGCCGGGCCCGGCTTATTCCCTTTCATCTAAATTCTGCCCTCGATTCCCTGTCGGACTTTTCTGTGCCACCGCCCTAAAAATGGGTTAAAAAAACTTTAAATAAGGAAAAGAGAAGAACGTGCAGGCCAACAGGCAGCCGCACCACCCTCCGACTACTTTGCAACTCCGTGGGTGCGGCGCTCAAAGTCAGTTAAGGGCAGCAGTGAGAGTTGCAGACCCGGAACTGCATTTGCGTAGCCCCGGCGTTCAGAGGTCCAGAGGACCGGCGCGGGCGGTCTAAACTCTGGACGCGTTTTGAGCTCCAGAGTCGCTAAATGGAACTAGAACCAAACATATTACCCCACCAGTGGACTCCTCGTTCGGAGAGCGATTCATTGGAAGGGTCAATCGTTCGGTTAGCGTCCCTTTTAGCGACTCTGGAGCTCAAAACCCGTCCGGGATTTTGACCGCCTTCACCCGTCTTCTGGCCCCCTGTGCGGCAGCTAGGCGGGCCCTTCGCCCTTCTAGCAGTGGACTCCACGTGGCGAAAGAGAGAGGCGTGCGGACAAAAGGGCGAGTGGGCGTCCAATCCGGAGGGTCGGCGGGGCTTCGCCTCTGAGCCCCTCGCTGCACTTGGGGGCACAGCGCCCCACGCACCCCTGTAAGCCCCCGACACGTGAAGGCCGCGTCGCCGAGCAGGTGAGCGGAGAGACAGGAAGTCCTGCGCGGTCCTGCCCACTTTTAGACGGGCACACGAACAATGCGATTTGAAACACCCACCGTTTGTTTTGATGAGTGAGGCGTTCGCTTCAATGCGTTTCTCTTTCTTTTGCTTCCAGGTGAGTGGTCCGCGCCGCGGCCGCGCGCGTGGTGCGTGTCTCGATCGGGTGGTTCGGTGAGCCCCGCTGTCGTCATTTGTCTGAATTTTAAAAGTTTTGTGAAAATGAGACCGTCGGTAAGACGCGGTAAACATAGGCGATCTCCTCCATGGGCCAAGTCGCGTTGGTGATCATATTGCCGGGAAAACGAGAAAAAAAAGAGAAAAAGAAGTAAAAGGCGAACAAAGTGCCCCTTTTTGAATGCATTCAGCGCCATTGGGATTCCCTTCCTTGTCCGCTCGGAGACAACGTCTTTTTCTCTGCTCCGCCCACCAGAAATAGAGGCTGTGGCGGCGTCCGAGTGTCGTGCCGTCTCCTTCCGAGAGAGAGAGAGAGAGAGAGAGAGAGAGAGAGAGAGAGAGAGAGAGAGAGAGAGAGAGAGAGAGAGAGAGAGAGAGAGAGAGAGACGCGCTGCGGACCGGCCGGGCGGCGCGGCGGCAGCGCAATTAACGGTTTTAACTCGAGTTCCATACTTTTGGCAATCTGTGGGTCCCTCCCTTTCTTTCGCGTGCTTCTGCTCCAGCGCCTCGTCAAGCGCGCTCCACCAGAAAGACGCGTTCGCTGCCGTCTTTCTCGATGAATTGGACTCCATTCGACAGTCTGGTAACAACAAAAAGGTTCAACTGACCTTTTTTTTTTCTATTCCGGACTTACCTTGCGGTTTGCCTCGGGATACTTTAAGCAGCTCGTCTAATGCGGTGGAACGGTCCATTGCCTTGATTCACTAGTGGGAGGGGCGGGGCGGGGTGGGGCGGGGCGGGGCGGGGTGGGGCGGGGTGGGGTGGGGTGGGGCGGGCCGCCTCACTGCAGAGCCGCCCGAGATAACTGTCGCAGTCCACCAAGTTCGGGCCACGCGCACCTTTAAGTGCAACCCTCTTATCAGCAGCATGCGGTACGGGGTGCTGCGTCCCTGTGCCTAGGGCTGGGGGAGGGGGAAGGGGGGGGGGAATCGCTTGATTTATCTGGCCAAAAACCAGCACTTGTCCACCCTCGCTCCCCTCTCTGTGGGTGGCGAATGTCGGCCACAAGTGAGGCTGGTCAGAAGGGGGGGAGGAGGGGATAGGGACTGAATGGGGCGCTATGCGATTACGGCGTTATTCGCGGAAAGTTCTGTTGCAAAGTTAGCGGAGCGGTTTTGACGAACCCGCTTCAGAGTTCAGACTGGTGGTGAGCCGACATAGCAAACGTACCCGCTACATGGGCCGAGAAAAATCGTAAATGAAACTTTATTGGGTCAGTTCGTGACCCAGTATTTTCAAATTAACATTGCAAAATTCAAAGTATCAAGAAAGTATTGAATAAAGAAATATTAAATGACGAGTCCCAGGGACGACCTTTCATGGTTGAGGCGATTCAAAATTTTCGCGCGACCACTACTGCCTTCCGTGACCAATCAAAAAGGCAGGCCGGCGGGTGAGGCCCCCTTTGTGATTGGAAAGCAATTTGCGCCACGCTTAATACTAGGGATTGCTCGTGTGCAGAGGGCGTGGCGCCGCGAGCCTTAATGATCGGGTCACCCTGACCGTAAATCCGGGCGGCCCTTCGGTAAGGGAGTGGGCAGTGCACTGCCACGAGAAACACCAGAAACGCTTTCCGTTTTGCGTGGACACCGCGCCCGATTCGAATGTCTCGGAATATTCCCTTTTTTCGCAAGTTTTACGAACATCTATGTTGGTTCTGAATTTTTGTGACGACTTGGAGTGGTCTTCATGGCCATACTTTCATAGCCATACTGCCGGCAGCGCATTATGCAGGCTGCCTGCCGGAGTACATACAGCCCACAGTCCGGAATTTTCGCCGTCTCGACGGTCTTTCTGACCCACTGTGCTGCCGATCCATTTGGCTGCCTCCCCCACCGCCTCCTCGCCCCGAACGAAGAAATAAAGTTAGCTGCTATAGCTTCATCACTCCCTGCGCCATGACTGCGCCCACCCCATGGCCCCGGCCGGCCACTAGCTCGCTCACAGGCACGTTCACATTCACGTTCGCCATCATGACCACACGCGCTGTGTGGCGTTTCGTTTCACAACATGGTGTACACATTCTTGGGACCAGCCCACGTGCACAGGGCGGCAGGTTCATGCAAAGTTTTCCCAACAGCGCTGCCGTTTTGCATGCCGCTGTAGTTGGCGTCGGTTTGACCGGCCGCTCTGCAGGTGGCAGTTTCACATGGCATTATCAGCCATTCCGCTCGGTGCTCGTTTCGAGTCGCCTTTGCACGATTGGCTCTCCAACTTTTGCCTCTCGCCGCGTGAGTTCCTGTTCTATTCAGTCCCACTGCCGCGCTCGCTGTCCCTCACGGCAGCACGCAGGGAATTGCCGTCGTCAATCCACATTCCGAGGAATACCGGCGCCCTGCAGGTACAGAATGACACAGTCCTTCTTCTGGTTGAGCCCTCCTGCCCTCACCGCACCCCAACCACATAAATTTAAATCAGTTAAGACCGGCGTCCCTGCGGGTGGGTCCGGGACGCCGGGTCGGTCGCTCCCCGTCTCTGCCCTGCATCTCATCTGGGCTCGCTCGCCAAATCTACTCCCCCCTCCCCCGGGCTGCCAGGTCCGGGCCTTCCAGGGCCACCACCTGACATCGAAGCTAAAGCGTTTTTGGTGGCGTCAGCAGCACCGTGGGAGAGCACCTGCATGCCCAACCCGGTTTGTTTCCTTCCTGGCAGAAAATTGAGTTGCGGTGCCATGCAAAATGCAAAGGGCGAGTCTTTTTCTTGCTGCCCCTTCCCCCCCCCCTCGTTTTAAGCAGGAATTTCCCATGCAAATCCGGCTGGCGTCATCGTTGGTCCGACTTTTTGTAGTGTGAAAGAAGGCTGGGTTAATCGTTGACGATCGCACCATGCAATTAATGGCTGGCCCATAAGGATCTCCGGACCATCCATTCCGCTCGCCGTGCCCCTCCCCCTGCCAGTGTCATTTCCCTCCACCTCCACGCATCCTACTGTGCAACACGCCAAGGAATGCTCTCGGCTCTGATTGTGCGCAATGCGTCTGCCTGCTCGGTCGTGCTTCTTCCTTTTGCCAGCCCAACTTTTCACCCGTCTGGCTCAGATCCTGCGTGGAGTACGTGGTAATGTCACTTTTTTCCTTTGCCCTAGCGACACAGTATTCCTGTTCAATGCCTTTTCCGTCTGTTTTTTTTTCTCACCAGTCTGTGCACGCCTTACTCGCTTCTTGGAAAGTCGACGGTAGGTTCACACGTTGCTCTAAGAAAGGCAGAAAGAAAGAAAAGGCTGTCTCCGTTGTTGTTGAAGTTTAACACTGAGAAGAATTCACGAAACTTTGCGATGTCCCTCAATCACCCTTCTTCGATGAGTTGGGCTAACCACCTCAAAAAACAAAGAGGAAAAAAAATTGTCAATAATAAGATGGACCAGCTGGGTATCGAACCCGCGACCTTCATCTTGGCCCATTCCCCCGGCTGCCATCCCCGCCCGCTCCATTCGCTACCATCGGCGTCCCGCTCGCAAGATATATCCCTCCGGCCCGGGGCACTTTGCAGTGGCGGGGTTGACCCGCTGCAGGCTTTGTGGTGGCCTGCCTGCCAGCCCCGCCAGCCCCGCCAGCCCCGCCAGCCTGCCTGCCTGCCAGCCCCGCCTCGACCTAGCCGCACGGAATGGCTGCCTAAATCGCGCGGAGATTGCGTTGCCTCTCCCTGCAGGCTCTCTCTTGGACTCGTTCAGCGTCCGTCGGTGTGCGAGAGAGACAGGAGCACTGTTCGGACTCACTGCCCTCCAAATTGCACGTTGCACTGCGAGGAAGGAAGGTGGGAATAATTTTGCCTGCTCTCTCCGTTTTCCGGGTCCTCCGGATTCCGGGGCATTTTAGCTATCTGCACCCCTGCGCTCTTTTCCGGCGACAGCTTCCGGGTGGGCGGGCGCGAGCGCAGCCACATCGCTTTCAAAGAAACTCATCTGTTTGTGTCCCACAAAGACACAGAGAGAGAGAGAGAGAGAGAGAGAGAGAGAGAGAGAGAGAGAGAGAGAGAGAGAGAGAGAGAGAGAGAGAGAGAGAGAGAGAGAGAGAGCAGGGAAGAAAAATCGATTCTTTGGCGGCGGTGACCCCCGCAATGCTAAGAGCATCCCCTGCTCGCACTCAGCAGGGCCGCACAGTAGGCCACACAGACAAAGAAGCCCGAGACAATCGGATCCCGTCTGCAGTGGCGTATTCACTCGCCGAGTCACACTCAAATTTTCACGAGAGTTGGTTGTGCCTCGTCTCGTGCAGACTACTAGGTGAAGTTGCTGCAGGGAATAAGGTCTGCCAACTTATGGCGAGTCTCTGTTTTCATTCGGCGGATGATGCTGTGAGAGAATGAGAGGCCAGAGGCACCGCGCCTTGAGGTTGACTCGACACTGCAGACCCGCCCCTTTCAAAATGAGAAAGAAAAATATATGCGGGACAGAATACGGCTTTAATGTGTCATCTAAAAAAGGAGGGTGGCGGTGAAATGCGCACCATTTTGACCGGTCTCCTTTCGATTTACAGCGTTGGTGTTTAGAATTTCCTTTCTTCATTTTGCGCTCATGGACATCACGAGAGCCTTTTGTGCACCCCCACTGCGAAAGGGGGTCGGGCAGCGAGCGTAAAGCAGGTCAGGGTAGAAGTTGACGAGTGGCTGGTGAAAAGAGTGAATACCTCTCATTGCCCTTCCTGCTGATTGATTGGCGGGAAATTGGCACCACACTAAACTGGGTGCACGTTTTGGCGCGAAAGGGGCCCCAGCGCTGCCAAGCGGGTCCGTTGGCATGGTGACTCACTGCACACGCGTCTGCTGCGATTTGGGGTATCTTTCGCGCCGTCACGTCGCAGATGCCACTCTCGGATTCCCCTTCCCCACCCGGCCTCGCCGTGTTTATGAATAAATGCCAAAGGGTTGTCGTCTGCACCGCCGTCTCCGCGGTCCTCATCTGGCTGCATACTATCTGCGCTGATCTGTCTGGCCCCGTTTTGCTTGTTCTGTTTACATTCCCGCGGGCTTTCCTTCTTGTTGTCCCTTCCCCTCTTTTAACAACACTGCTACTTTGCACTGCTCCACACATCCCTCGGATCGCTTTCCGCTTGATCGCTCGTCCCTCTTGGCACGTCATCTAGCCCCGCGTCTCTCTCTCTCTCTCCTTCCCCCTCCCTCTCTCTCTCTCTCTGAAGTTCGCCCACATAGTGTATTCTGTGGAAACGAGTTTACGCTACAGGACTATATTCCGCAAGCAAACAGTGCGGCCTGATTCAGCGTGTCGCACCAGGCGAGGCTGGCGCCCAGAGGCTGACAAAAAAAGAAGCGTCGACCAAAAAGACAAGATTTTTTTTTTTTTTAATAAAAAATTTGTTATTAATTAAATATTTGTATTTGAGTGCGTGGGCGGCAAGGCCAGCCCTGTCCGCTGGGATTCCAGGGAAGCGGCGACTCGCCTCTCTGCACAACACCCCCGAGGCATGAGCAAGTCTAATTTCGTCCTTCCAAGAGTTGTCGTCGTCCTTGATCACAGCGATATTATTCGTTCTTGGAATTCCCTCTCTTGATGGATGCAACCCCCTGAAGCAGCACAGTGGCCGACTCAACGGTCCTCTGGCCCACTGTGCTACACCCGCCATATCACTTGAAATATGCGCCCGATTTTTCCGCGTTCCCGTTGAGGGCAGCGCGCGACACCGCGCTGGGCCGCGTAGTAATTCTGAATAACGTTTCGTCTTGTTTTCGGTGGTATTTTTAGCGGAACGCGGGCCGAGCGAGGAGTAACGCCCTGGGGCCAGTGAACAGCTGGTAGCGCGCGGGGCCGAGCGGGGCTCTGATTGGTCCATGGCACGGCCAATCAGCGTGCCCCGGGGCCACCTCCACCAAATCACATTTACACGTCATTGTTTCATTTTTTTTTTTATTTTTTTTTTGGGATCTTTCCTCTTATGTGGTCTTCCTCGTGGATACTCCGGCCGCCGCCGCCTTTCCCGGCTGGTGACAGGTAGACGGCTCGGCAGCGCGGCAACAGGTCAGGACATGTCAGGTCAAGGAGCGGCGACGCTGGACCCCCGCGCACTCTATTTTCCCTCTCTGGTGTGTGTGTGTGTGCGCGCGCGTGGGAGGACACCGCAGCCAGAAGAGCGAAAGACAAATAATTTTTAAAAAAATACGTAGAATAGAGCTGGGAGAAAAAGAGACACACACCCCCCGGCGAAGAGGTTTGGGCCACATATTGACACAGAGTATTCGCAGGAAACAATGACCGCCCATCATTGTTCCGAGTGGGCAAGCAGTGGCTTCAAAGGGAGGGAGGGGGAGAGAGAGAGAGAGAGAGAGAGAGAGAGAGAGAGAGAGAGAGAGAGAGAGAGAGAGAGAGAGAGAGAGAGAGAGAGAGAGAGAGAGAGGGAGCGCAAACACTGGTTCGATGGGTGCTGGCGGGCGGGCAGCGTCACGCGCTCCCCAGAATCCATCCCCGGCCTGGGTGCATCAGAGGCGGGCGCGGTGAGGTACGCGGCTGGTGGGGATATCGAAGTGGGAAGGCGGGCGGCGGGTCGCCGTGGATACGGCGCCGCTAGGGGGTGTACGCGGCTTAAATTTAGTTTGTGGCGACACGCGGGGGACACGGCGGCGGCACGGCCACGCCACGCCACGCCACGCCACGCCACGCCGCGTCACGGGGCCGGCGGCGATGCCATCTCAGTAGTCGTGTTTTCCCGCGGTCGCGTCGCGGGTCGGCAGCATGACACGTCCCCGTCGAGAGCGTCGCGACGCCGGGGACGACGCTGCGGCGCGCCGATAGTGGCGTCCTATTGGCAGGTGCGCGCGCTATTGGCACCACTGTTGGTGCAGTGCGTGTGTTGTTTGCGCGACTGCGCGAGTCGAGTGAGCGAATGCAAACACCTGGCCGCCGCGCATTGTTGCGGCCAAAACAGACTGTGTGCGTCGCTGTGTGCCGAATGTGAATGTGAATGTGAACAACAACAAGGCTCGCGAGTGCACCGAGGGGGGGAGGGGGCGGCCGGCGCGGGTTGGCGTTCCGAGCCACTTTTATCTGTCTATTTCAGTGGTTTTGCATTCCGTGGGAAACGGCGGCGTCGCGCGGGCTTCTGCTGTCCCGGCGCGCTGCTGGGCCTCGATGGCGTTCTCTGGGCCGTTGCCGTCCGGCCTGGTCCAAGACCATACAGTATAGCGACCGCTAACAAATCGAGCACACCTTCACAGCCGCGCGACCCCGCACAGTGGGCCAGAAGACCGGCGCCGGCTCCGCACGCTAGCGCGTCGTAACTGTCACGTCTCACTGCAGGCTGGCCGCGAGGCCCCTGTCTCTCTCGCACCCACACGGGACGCCCCATGGGGGCGAGGGAGACGCAGACCTCCCGTTCTGAGTCAGTCCTGTGTCGCCCCTAGACCCACGGGAAACGTTACAGCCTGAGGTGGGCACTGGTCAAGCAGAGTGTCACGTGGGGAGCCGTTGGAGTGGCCGGCGCCCAGAGCCCGTCACGTACACACCGCGCACTTTGAGCGCCCACCAGACGCTTGCTTCGGAAAGCGATTCCGCCCCTGAGGCCCTGGGTGCCTCATAACTCAGCGGCAACACACTCCTTCCTGGATGTCGCACGGCGCCGCGCGTTGGCGGCGGGATGACGTCACCACGCGACTCCCCCACACGCCACTGCCGTGACCATCACGCTCTCTCTCGCTCCCTGGCCGCTGAATCAGTGCCTTTGCCACGAAATTTAGGTCTGTTTGCGGCACCGGCCGGGCTAGCCTAAGCCAGCCAGAGGGCGCTGTTGACTCTCGGCCAAAACAAATTTACCCGAGAACTTAAATTCAACGACTCGTATTATATTTCCTTCTTCCGTCCGGTCAGCTAGTTTCGGTGTTCCGCGCGCGGCTTCGCCAGGCATGTCGTTATTTCGATGTGTTATTTCGGTTGGAACGTTGTTACATCCTCGCCGCCAGTGGGGACGCGTTTTACATAACGACAAACACACGCGCCGCGCACCGCCGTCGCGCCACCGCGGTCCCTGGGTTCAAAACTCGGTTGCCGTATTTTCCTTTCCGGCAGGGTTGTTGTCCGTCCCCCACCCCCCGACAGGCGGAATCTCCGTGCGGTTAACGGCGCAGCGCTCCGCCGGATTAAAACGCCGTTTGTGTTCGACTCTGTAAACAAGCCGCGAAGTGTGCTCGTTCTGTTCTCGTTTATTCTGGCCGTAGTTACTGTGTGCCTTTCATAAAATATGCCAAGTGGGGTGGAAAGTCTTGGCTGGGTTAGCCCGCGATGGGTCCCGCGGGTGTGGGGCGCCTGGGAGGTAGGCAACGATCATCCAGCGCCGCGCACGGCTGCCGCCGGCCTGCCTACCTCCCAGGCGCTCAGGCAGGCGCTGCACAGTGGGCCAGGCAGCCCAAACTCTGGACGCGTTTGGAGCTCCAGAGTCGCTAAATGGGACTCGAACCGAACGTGTGACTCCACCTATGGATTGCTCCCCGGACGAGGAATCCATTAGTGGGGACACACGTAGGGTTCGAGTCCCGTTTAGCGACCCTGGAGCTAAAAACGCGTCTAGACTTTTGGCCCACTGTGCGCCGGAGAGAGAAAAGAAAAAAAAACTTTAAAAAAAAATCTACAGCGTATGTGTGGTCTCCAGTTTTTCGTGAGTGACCCCACGCCTCGTTCTACGGACAGCGTGTGCAACAGTGCAACAACAGTGCAACAGTGACGCCAAGTGGACCGCTACTAAAGTGGAAGTGCCACAAGCAAGCGGCTAAGGTGTGAGGAGCACGTCAAGCAACGCGCCATGTCCAAGCTGCTGTCGCTAGGCGAGAGCTTCTGCGACGAGGACCCGCTCCTGGAGCCCATCGCCGAGCACCTGGAGCAGGTGGCCCGGGTGCGCTCCAGGATGCGGGCGGACCGGCGGCGCCGCGGCTGGACCGTCATCGTCGGATCCGAGGGCGTTCGGTGGGTACACAGCTCAAGTCACCAAGTTTGCTGCTGCGTGTCTGCTGAGTAAAGAGGCTTTGCGTGCGGCCCAACAAGTTGCTACAACTTTGGAACAGTTTTTTTTTTTCTCCCTTACCGCACGGGCTATTTGATAAGAAAGACGACGCAAAAAGCATCTCAGGATTATTTCCCGGGGCACAGTGGGCAAAGGTCAGTGTACAGAGCTATTGAACGGACTGACATTTTATTTTTCGCTTCGCAGTTCGTGGGTTTATAGCGCACAATATTATCGGTCTGCGCTTAACTGTGGAGGCGAGGGGGGTGGGGCTGGCGGCGCCGAGGCCCGAGAGAGAACAACTGTAACGGAGCCATTTGTGCGCGGCATTGCTAAGGCTGTCCATTCGACTGGTAAAACGACACTGAATCGACGTTAAATCGACGAACCGCCGCGTTTGGAACACGCGCGTCTCTCGGCCGCTGCTGGCAAGGCACTGGGTCGCGCACACAGTGGGCAGCGCGTGTTTTTGACGGCGCCTCGGGAGCAGCTTTTGGCGGCCGGGGCGGGCACGCTGCTGCATGGATGCCCGTTTGATTAATTTGCGGTCAAAGTTGCCCCGAAAAAGTTGAGAGAGTTGATAAGAACTTAAGTGAAGCCGTTTGGGAGGAGGTCTTCCCTCCCGGCCCGGCGGGGGGGTCGCCGGCCTGGCGGCCCGCGAAGCACCTCTTGGATAGGCCATAAACCGCGCGGTGCACCGCGACACAGAGCAGCAGTAAAGCAGCCGGCTCGTTTTTCTGCAGTCACGACGGTGCAGGAGGGCTCCTAATTAATCGGTCAGTTTATTTCCAGGAGTCACTGCTGGAGAAGGAATCCGGAGAAACAGAAGCACAGCCTTTTCAGAAACATTGAAGTCAACATTAACAATGCGGCAATCTTGGAGAAAATTTTAGCTGCAGTGTCACAGACAGTGTCCTGGTCGTCGAATAATTTCTGTTTGGGCAGCTTTTTAACAAAGGAAAGCTCTCAGGATTATGAGTAATTTTCCATAATTTTTTTTCCGAGACCTTCTTGTTTGAGGAAAGAGTTCCACCTGCCAAGTGGCGCCAGGAAGATGCTTTCCATCCCGTGCAAACGTGAGTCAGTGTTCCCCCTTCCGTGTGAAGCCACCAGCGGTTTGTCACAGACGTTTTCAATATCAAGTATCGGTGGGGCCCCCGGAGCCCTGCCGAGCCCTGCCCGGCGACAGACATGATATTGCTTCCGAAGGAATGCCTCTGTGACGCCCACTTTCTTTCGTTCTACTTCTGTTCGCTTCCGGGACCATTCCCTCCCCTCCCCTCTCCACTTTTAAAGGAACTCGAGGGGAAAAAGACTCGCTCTGAAAGAGCTTGCACTTTTATACTAAGACGTCATTAAGCCGCTCTGTTAGTTTTAAAACACTCGTTGCGTGCTTCGGGAAAGGTGTTCGTGATGAGGTTCGTGCGTCCGATTTTCCCTCTTCCTTGAAGTTGCCCGCGCCAGGTCTGTAATGCTGGGAATTCGATCACGTGGGAGAGAATGGGCGGAAAGACGAGCTGAAGTCTCCAGCTGGCACGGCGGGTTAACAGTGCATGGCGCTCGAAGCGCCCAAGCACCCCTGCCCCCTGCACAGTGGGACAGAAGACCGGCGCAGGCGGCTAAAACTCCAGACGCCTTTTTTTAGCTCCAGAGTCGCTAACTGGGACTCGAACCGAACGCGCGTCCTCAACAATGGATTGCTCCCTCCAAACGAGGAATCCATTAGTGGGGTCTAGCGACTCTGGAGCTCAAAATGTGTCTAGAGTTTTGGCCGCGCTCACGCCGGTCTTCTGGCCCACTGTGCGCTGCGGCGTGGATGGGCCAGGTCGTTGGATAGGGTGATTCGTCGTAGTCGTCTGCCGTTAAGCCGCTAATCTGATTCCACGCGCTGCGAATAAAGATCGGGCGACTATTTGCAGGGCAGCTTGAAACGCAAGGCGGTTCCCATCGGCCGGGCCGCCGGCCGAGGGAAGCCTCATAGAGTTACAGGCGTCTGCGTCGCCCTGCCCCACTTACACTGGCAGACCACCCTTCCCAACAGCTGACCGGGGACCAGGCGGCCGGTGGTTCGCGCGGCCACCGTCGGGCTGCGCTGGCGGCGTCGCGACGCTCTCTGCTTGTTAGTGTGCCGCCTCGCCGCCAGGGGCCGCCGGCTGCGGCGCTACCCCACGGCGCTACCCTGCGGCGCTACCCCGCGGCGCTGTGTGCGGAGTACGGCGCACAGTGGGCCAGAAGATCGTTGAGGCGGCCAAAATCCCGGACGCGTTTTGAGCTCCAGAGTCGCTATATGGGACTCGAATCAAACGTGTGTAACCCGACAAACGGATTCCTCGTTTGAAAAGCAATGCACTGGTGTGATCACACGTCCGATTCGAGTCGCATGCAGCGACTCGGGAGCCCAAACCCGTCCGGGATTTTGACCGCCTCCACGGGTCTTCTGGCCCACTGTGGGGTGGCCGGCCCGCGCTGCCCCGCGGCCCCCTGGTGCTGCCTGGCGGACCGGTGGGCTCAAGGGGGCCACATCACGACGCGGGAGCGCTTCCGGCCCGGGGACGGAAGGCGGAGGCCCCGGGGGCCCGGGGGCCTCAGCCTTAGTGAGGCTGTTGGATGTGGCAATTATCTACACGAGCCACTGCACAACAAGGCTCCAGGATTTAATTAAATGCGCCAAAAATAATAATAAATGTTCGGTTGTGGGAGGGTCTCGTGCTCGTCTTTATTTTATCGGTCAAACTTCTGAACAGTGCAGGGCCGAGCACAAGCTCGCCTAATCCACCCGCGTTTGGCCATTTCCCGGGCTGCGGGTTCCAGTGGCCGTTTAACGAAGGCCTTTCATAGATTCGCTGACTCTAGCTCGCCGTGCGGACCGCCGGCCGACCGCCGACCGACGCGCCGCAGCCACTTCGCCATTAATTATGGGCCCTAGCGTGATTAAACGTTCGGCGGGGTTAGTTTTATAACTTCATCCCTCATAAATATGAAACAAGGTCCGAAGGCGTGTTTCGCCAGGCACGCTGAGCCCACTCGGCAGCCTCCCTTCACGTACTTCCCCGATTATTCTGAAATATCCCACACGACTGAAGGGACCGTGTCCCCGCTGACGGGGCCCCTCAGAGCGGCGTAGCGGCTCGGGCTTCCCCCAGGAGGGCGCGTGCTTCCCGAAATAAGTGACGTCTTTCAGCATCCATGCCTTATCTATTCTGCATCGATAAGCTACTTTTTGGTCATGCCCTGGGTCAGTCTGTTGCTGACCGCTCGCGTGCCCTTGGGGGGTAGATCTTCCCACTGTGATGCCTCCCCCTTCCCAACTGCTACGCCTAAACCAACACCCTCCACTGCTACACCTTGCCACCCCCCCCCCCCCGGATGGTCCTACTCGTGATTTAGCGGCGTCACAGTTGACCGAGTTCAACGCGGTGGGTCGGCCGGGTCGCGTGGCAGGCCGTGGGGCACAGCAGTGTCGGCCCTCTGGCCGCCCTACGGCCGCCCTAGGCCCCCGCCACGCAAGCACTCCAACTCTTGCGCCAAGACTCACCGCCAGACTCGTCGCGGGGCTCAGGCACGCGCACACCCTTTGGCGTCGTCGTTATCGGCAGGCTGCCTCCGAACAGCGCTCCGTCCCACTGCGTCTCTCGCACTCCAGGGGGCCTTGCGAGCGACTGCGTGCGAGGGAGGCAGCGCGCCGAAGCAATGTGCGGAATCAGTCTAGTCTGCTTTGGGCGACTTCTTCGTCCTGTCCTGTTCTCTGCACCGTACAGCGGGCCAGAAGACCGGCGCAGGCGGCCAAAATCCTAGACGCGTTTTGAGCTCCAGCGTAGCTGAACAGGACTTGAATCGATCGCGCGACCCCACCAATGAATGGTTCTCCGGACGAGGAATCCATTAGTGGGGTCACACGTTCAGTTCGAGTCCCATTTAGCGTCTCTGGAGCTCAAAACGCGTCCCGAATTCTAGCCGCCTTCGCCGGTCTTCTGGCCCACTGCGCACCGCTTCCGTTTTTGCTGCTGGCGTCCTTCGCCGTGTGCGCTGAGGTCACCCGCATGTGTGCCGCACACGTCACACCGTGTCAGGCCGTGTCCGCTCGGACCCAAATGAGTGTTTTTGTTCCGCTAAATAATAGCGGGAGGCGTACACCGGCGGAAAAGCCGAGGAAAGAGGGCACCCGTATGGAACTAAGAAAGGTAAAAATCACGCGGCCACAAAGCAACACCCCTCCAGACTCCACCGACTGCAACACACGTAGGGCCCGATGTAAAATAAGGATTAGTTCCTCATAGCGCTCAACGGGGTCATACACCCTGTTCAGCGACTCACGAGCTCAAGACTCGTCTAGACTTTAGGCCGCCGGCGCCGCCGGTCTTCTGGCCCACTGTGCGGCCCCGACGGCCGCGAGAGTTTTGCCGAGTCGGAACTGCGCCAAGCCAAGTTTTGACTGGTGCCGCTAGAGCGCGCTAGAGCGGCTCGGTGACGACACGACCCGGGAATCCCTGCCGCCGTGCGATCTTGCAGGCCGTTCTGCTCGGTGCCCAGGGGACCTGGAGCGAACTTCACCGTCTGCTAACAAGCAGGAACGTAGCAGAATGCCGGAGCAACACGGTCAAAATCCTCCCTAGCCTACGGCCAAAGATGGGTCTCCTTTCGTTTTCACCGATATGCTCTGTTAGACGACACAAGCTCAATCTTGTCCTACTACTAATCATCAACTGCTAATGTTCAGCTGCCGCGGTCAATATTGTCACCTGTCCACCGACGGGCTATTTTCCCCCGTGCCAGCCAGTAGTCTTTCAGTTTCGGCGAACACATCGAGGGTTGGCCTGTTCACACGTGTGTGGCCGCTACACCGACCCGCGCTGACGCAGCGTCAGCTGTTGGGGCGGCCTTGCCAAGGGGGTGCTGGTGTTGGGCCTCCCCGTCCCCGCCCCACAGTGGGCCGCCAATTGATTTCTCTTCGAATGCAGCCGGCGAGTAGCGGGCGAGCAGCCGGAAGGGCGGCGCACAGTTGGCCAGAGGACCGAACTCTTGGCGCGCTTTGAGCTCCTGAGTCGCTAAATGGGACTCGAACCGCACGCGTCACCTCTCCGATGGATTCTTCGTTCGGAGAGCAATCCAGGGTTGGGGTCACACGTTCGGTTCGAGTTCCGTTAAGTGATTCTGGAGCTCAAAACGCGTCTCGAGTTTTTGTCCGCCTGCCCACTGTGCGGCGCCGATCGCACGCATTACGCCCGCGTGTCCGCCGCCTCCCCCACTGCGACCAGGGCACTTCGCAACAAGGGTCTCGTCAGCCGTTCCGGAGGACATTCCACCAATTAGGAAATCCCCGTGTTCCACCTTGCTATGCTGACTCCGGAAAAATGGCAGTCGCCTATGCGCGGTCACTAATGGACCGGGGTAACAGTCAGGCACGTCCGTGTGGCGGTGACTGTGTGTGTGCGCGCGCGCCTGTGAACCGGACCCCCCGGCTTTTGAATTCGCCCGCCGGAAGTGCTGTTGGTGCTCGGCAGAGTAGTCTTTCCTTCCGCGCGATATCAAATTTTTCATTTTTATCGACGTTTCCAGCCGGGGCCGAAATGAATGCTATTAATCAGGGCCTGGCTGGTGGGGGTGATCTGCACTGCCCCAGACTGCGGCTTGCTCCTCCAAGCGGGTCAAGGCTCCTCCCATGGGGGCGTCTAGTGCCCGTATGCAAGCACTGTCTAATCGAGGGCATGCCACCGTGCTGCTAATGTTGGTTCCACTGTGCCATGTGCCCCTGACAAGCGGCCCGGCTTTTTGCTGTGTTACTCTGCCTAGGCGCCTCGCGGCATGCATCCGAGGTAGCACTGCTACAAAACAAAAAAAACACTTAATTTTTTTACTGCCCGATGGAGTTTTTAGTGGAGACTTTATTGCCCCGGGGATTCTTCCTAACATCAATCAGCTAGCGGTATCATTCTCGCTGCCACTACTGTAGAATACTCAAATCGCGTGCCAGAATTGATGACGTGCCGTGACGACACCACCAGCGTGCCTGCGGTTGTCGCACTCGCCAGACAATGAATCATTGTGCGCTCAGTGACGATCATCGGAATGCGACAAACAAGGCCATTGACGAGCTCACAATTATTTGGAGGATCACTTTGGTGAGAGCAGTTCTCGGGGTTCGATACTTGACACCTGCAGAGCGCAGCTAAATCATGAACTCGACTACTTAGTGCCACTGCATGCAGCAGCGCGTGGCGAATAGAGCTGTCTTGTTGATGCGCAGGCATGCATGATCGTCATGCAGACGTCTCAATCAGAAATCCACGCTCCACCCACTGTGATTTGCACCGCCTACCGCGCGCGTGACCACGAATATCGTGCCCTGCACGACAACGACCCTGCCCGTGACGTTGAGTAACGGAGGAGGACGCCTGGGGTCTCGTTGGGAGTCCTCCGAGGTGGCCGTTTCAAATGATGCAGGTGCCCCTGATTTCGCTGTGACAGCTCCGCATAGGGAAACAGGATGCTGCAAATGCAGACGTGAGGCATGCCACTTGTGAACCTCTAGCCGCCCAGACGCGGCATGTTTCACACTACCTCTCTGTGTAAGGCTCACTATGTTCCACTTGATTGAGGAAATTGCCTCCCATAAGAGTGGTCGACGTCCCGAATACCGTCACAGTAAAGTCGCTTTGAAACCATCGTAAAGCTACGAAGAATGTCATTTTCGCTCATAATTTTTATTCCAACGAAAATCGGTCGAAGCCGTCCGGGCGGCTCTTTGCAGGGCCGGCCTGCAGTCGGCAGCACACCTCGCCGCCACGTGCGATATTCTTCGCCACTTGCCGCGGCGCTCCCAAGGACTCAGCCAACGAAACTGGCCAGCCAGACGGTTTCTCAGAAGTGCTGCACACCTCGGCCAATAATTAAACAACTCTTCCACCGCCAGCCAAGGGAGACATCATTCCCCCCGCGCGGCGCACACTTTGCACCTCTTACCTGAATTATTCAAACATCTTTTTTTTTCATTCTTTTTTTTTTTCGGCGCGGTGCTTCTGCCCGAGACAGGCAAACAGAAGCATCGACCGACAGAGATATCTGGCGATGCTCGACCCCGCCCCACCTTGCCCCGCCCCGGGGACACGGCGCCCAGCGGGCCAGAAGACCGATGAGGCGGCAGAATCTCGGACACGTTTTGAGCTTCAGAGTCGCTCAATGGGACGCGAAGCGAACGCGTGATCCGACCGATAGATTGCTCTCCGAACGAGGAATCCATTGTTAGGGTCACACGTTCGATTCCCACTTGGCGACTGGAGCTCAAAACGCTTCTCCTCAACGGTCTTCTGTCCCACTGTGACCACGGCGACACGGCGCCGACGTCATGGCGACAATTTGTCTCACCTTTCATGGTGGAGCCGCAGATAAATAACAGCCATCCGAGGAGTAGGGTTGAATTGGTCCTGTCTGCTGCACAGTCATTAGGTGGCTCGAGCGTTAGTGGCCGCTCTCTGTGGCGAGGAGCCCCGCGATGGGGCGTCTTTTAAATTACATTCACGTTGCACCTCCTGCGGCTGAGGTTTATTCTGACCGTTAGCGACTTTGGCGAAACCCTTCTCGTGACTTTTTTTCAGTTCTTTTTTTTCCCCTTCTGGCCGGGGTGGTTGAATTTTCATTTTAAAAATAACTCCAAGCTCCGAACGTACCCGAAGTCGTGTCCCCATGCGGAACGGCGCCAGGGCGGCACTGCACAGCCGCTCGCACGCAACAGTGGGCCAGAAGGCCGGCCAAAACTCGAGACGCGAGAAACCAAACGGAACGGACCGTGTGACCCCACCAACGGATTGCTCTGCGAACGAGGAATCCATTGGTGGGGTCACACGTTCAGTTCGAGTCCCGCATAGCGACTCTGGAGCTCAAAACGCGTCTAGAGTTCTGCGCCGGTCCTCCGTGCAGCACCCTGCCGGACTTCGGCCCTCGGCCCTCGTCACGCGCTTGACAGGCACACCCTCCATCGCGGCATTCAGAGACAAATGAGAGCCTTTATGAAGCACGGCGTTGTTGTTGTTGTTTCAAACAAAAACTCCAGATTCACTCGGGCCCACTGTGCGCTCGCTTCCGCACCGACTGTCCGCAGATTACTCCGGGGTGGCGCGATCGCAGTGTACATAAAGCGGCAGGGGGAGGGTCGCCTTGTCATCATTACAGGAAGTGGGGCACCCGTCACGCGGCAGACACCCTTTTTTCGAGCGTCACGTCATCAATCTGACTGCCAAATGGGGTCGTCACGCGGCCAAACTGATTGTGATTGTTTTCTGTTTGTTTCAGGTAAGTGCAGTAGTAGCGCAGCGGGCTGGCAGAGCGGCACGTGAGTAGTCTGGCAGTGTGGCGCGCAAGGGCCGCGCCTCGGCGCCTTGGCCTGCCTGCTGGGGCCTTCGGGCGGCCCGCTCGCCAATTATTACTTCGTGCACGAATACACTTGGGGCCGCGCCAGCCCTTTATTACTAGCCCGCGATGCGACGCGCCTGGAGCGACAGCGAGTGGGCCAGAAGACCGCTGAGGCGGCCGAAACTCTAGACGCGTTCTGAGCTCCGGAGTCGCTACATGGGACTCGAACCGGACGTGTGACCCTACCGATTGATTCCTCGTTCCGAGAGCAATCCATTGGTGGGGTCACACGTTCGATTCGAGTCCCATTCAGCGACTGCGCAGCTCAAAACGCGCCTGCGCCTGTCTTCTGGCCCGCTGTGAGGCACCGCCCACGTTCACCGAAATCTCCCCCCACTGCGAGCGCCGTGCGGGTATGCAACCACGAGGCATGCGCGCATGCAGGTACACCGCGCCGCCTACCCAGCCAGGCGCTCTCGGCCCAGAGACCTTGCCTGGCGCGTTGCTGCTATTTTCTTCAATCAACTTGTTTAAAATTTGTAACGAGAAATGTTTTTTTTTTTCCCCGCAAGTATTTTGTGCATTGGGACGTCCATGCACGTCCCGCCGCACCGGTGCACCCCGCTCGGTCAGACGGGTCGACACACCGGCCTGCCGCTCGGTCAGGCTCACCCGCCCTACCGGAATATATTGAAGCCTCCCTTCAACTAAGTGACACCTGACTTGCAAATGACATGCAAAACGGATGCAGTGTTCTTGGGATGGTCTATGCAAAGAATAATACATTTTTTCAGTGCTCTCTTTTCGGGTTTCCCCGTCGCCCCATCGGCCCTACCTGCTTAGCATACGCTGACGCCATGCTGCCTGCAAGTTTGCCAAAGAAAGCATCAATTATGTAGCGCGGCGTGTGGCGAGGCTGATGCTCGCGTGCTGCGCGGCCGCGTTGCACAGTGGGCCAGGAGACGGCACACGTCGAACGTGTGACCCCGCTAATGGATCCCTCGTTCGGAGAGCAATCCATTAGTTCGGTTCGAGTCCCATTCAGCGACTCTGGAGCTCAAAAACGCGTCTAGAGCTTTGACCGCCTCTAGCGCAGGGCTCCTCACATAGCTTCTCAATCCGGTCGTCGAGAGATAACCAGCGACCTGCCAGTGAGAGCGCACGGATCAACCGCTGCTACAGATTAAGACAAGGCTATTTTTTACCGCGAGCCGAAGCCCCCCCCGGTAGAAAGGCGGAGCGCGGACTGTCAAAATAACACGCTGGCGAGACGAGGCGCAGAGCGGCGTGCCGAATCGGGAACGCGGCGCGAGGGCCCAGCGAATAATTATGTCGGGTATGAATAAGGCGCGGCGGCCCCGACTCTGCGGCTGGAGTCTCCCCAACGCAGCCAACGAAAGCTGGCTTTAGAGGCACTTCTTAGGTTTGTAATTTTAAAAAAAAAAATTTAAAAAAATGCATTTTTTTTTATTTTTTTTTTGCGGTGGCTGCACTTGTAATACACTGACCAAGTCACCGGGGTGACATGTCGTTTCGGCGCGAAACGGGTGTGCGATTTGGCCCGGGGGGAGGGGAGGGGCGGGGCGTGCGCAGTGCTGCGGCGCGGGCTCGGCGTGGCGCCTGAGGCCTCCGAGGCTCAGTCTTCACGCACCCAGCGACCAGGTCGCCACGGCCCGCTCCCCGCGCCGCTCTCCGCGAAGCGGCCGCCGAGCGAAGCGGAGCGTCGCGTCGCGTCGCGTCGCCGGCCCGAGGACTTCGTCACTTCGTCAGACGATCGCGGGGAAAAAAAAAAAAACCTCGGACACGCGGCCGCCGGGGGCGTTCCGAAGGCCCTGTCGTCGCGCCGTCCGGCCGTCGCGTGCGTCACGCGGATCGCGAGTAACGTGTGCGACACGCGAGTGACGTGTGCGACACGCGAGTGACGTGTGCGACACGCAAATGCCGTCGCAGTGACGCCCGTCCGACAACCATCGGTAAAGACGGATGGCGTGTAAATTCAGTGTGGGCAGTGGTGGCAGCTGTGCGCGCGCGAAGCGCGGAGTGTGATTAGGGTCTTTAGTTGTCGACCCGTATTTTTTTTTTTTTTTCCTTATCATTTCAAGCCGTGTCGTGCTTCTTGCGTGTGTGCAAGCGATGGATACCTTCTCGCCGAACGCCACCCCGCCCCTTCCAGCCACGACAACAGCAATGACCCAGCACCGGTCCTTCCTCTCGCAAACATTACACCCAGAGAAATGAATTCTAGATTCTTGATCCTTTCAAGAAATGTTTCTTGATTCAAGAAAAAAATTCTTGGCTCAAGAAAAAAATTCTTGGCTCAAGTAAAAAAGTCTTGAATCAAGAAATATTTCTTGAAAGGATCAAGAATCTAGAATTCATTTCTCTGGGTGTAGAAGCAACCGAAGAAGTCTTCCTGCTGAGTAATGGCTAAGAGGACCCCCGACTCCAGGAAGATCCTCCGGCTGGCGCCCACCTATTCCTCCTGAGCGATCAGCCCCTAGTTCCCGGAGGCATTACATCCTCCACTGGATGGACTGGGCCCGGCCCTGGCTCCACCGTCCGGCTGGCTTGTTTCGAGCCACCGCCGCACAGTGGGCCAAAGGACCGGTGAAGGCGGCCAAAATCCCGCCCGGACGGGTTTTGAGCTCCACAGTCGCTAAAAGGGACCCGAACCGAACGTGTGACCCCACCAATGGATTGCTCTTCAAACGAAAAATCCATGGGTGGGGTCACACGTTCGGTTAGAGTCCCCTTTAGCGACCCTACAGCCCAAAACGCGTCCGGAATGCGGACCGCCTCCACCGGTCTTCTGGCCCACTGTGCGCCGGGCTGGCTTTGCTCAGCCCCTTCCCAGAGATCTTGGTGAGGTCTGCCCCGAGGAGGCTGTGCGGTCCCAGGAGATGCAGTGGTCCAGAAGACGACGCAGCCGAGCTCAAAACGCGCCTAGAATTTTGGCCGCCAGCACGGTCTCCTGGTCCACTGTGAGATGCCTTTGCACTTTGTGGTGGCCAGACCGAGAGACAAAAAAACAGCAGGTTTTCGTTTCGCCAAGGATCGCTGTACCAGCAACGTCGTTTCGTCTTGAAAGCACCGCCATCAATATTCCGATGAGGGAACTTTAACGGCCAGATGAAGAGGGCTGACCTGGGACCTGATGAAGAATGCACACCGGCCGCCCGTTGGCCTGGTGACCCTGGAGCACCTGTAATGGTCAGGGCCTGGAAGGGGTGGGGTGCTGCCAACAGCAAGAACTCACCGCGCGCGCACAGCCCCCCCCCCCCCTGCCCGCCGAGATGAGTGAAGGTTTGAGTGGCTGGAAACGACATGTGCGAATACGGCTTTTCCCTCCTTCGCTGCTGTGAATGGCACGCGGAGCGCCTTGCCTGCGTACAGCGGTTTTGCGAATAGCTGGTGGTGACAGATAAAGGGCCGGCAGTGGAAATGCTCTCCCCTAGGAAAAAAAAATAGTGATCTTTGCCTCGCGGTAAAAAAAAAAAAAAAAAAAAAACACTTTTTGACTAGAGTCCTGGGCCGAGCTTTTCCTGGATCAGTTATTGGACGTGGTCGTCGCGGCGCCTCGGATGGAGTGGGTTGGCACACCTGGGCGGTGAAATGACATCGGTATTGGCAGGCAGTCCTTTCTTCCCGTTGTCCTGGCAACACTGCGGCAATTAATGTGCCCCGCGTTCGGTTTGTGGCAGGTCGGCCCTTTTGTTGGGGGAAACGAGGTTGGGCTGGCTGGCCCGGGGCGCCATCCCTGCGTGAGGTTAGATTCAAGTTTTTGTTCACGAAGGGGGCGGCGGAGCAACGTTAAGTTGACCGTCTCGGCGGTGTACCAGAAAAAAATCGCGCGACATATGTGGCAGCTGAATCGCGAACCCACAAAAACATTTTGCAAACCCGGAAAGCAGAAGACGTGTCACAGGCGCGTGTATGTGTGAGTGAGTGAGTGAGAGAGAGAGAGAGAGAGAGAGAGAGAGAGAGAGAGAGAGAGAGAGAGAGAGAGAGAGAGAGAGAGAGACTCGGGCGCGTCTTCGGAAAGGAAGGTCTGGATTGATCGCTATGCCCTCGGGATGACGACTAGAGATATGCCTCGTTGAATTCAACGTGCGCATGTCTTTCTTATCGCGTGTGCCACTGTGTAGGTGTTATCGTTATCTGCCGCCTCCCATCGTGATGCGTGTCGAAGAATGGCCACACGGAAGCGGCCGGCACCGTTTATCCCTTCTGAAAAACGGCCTGTCGTTCCACGGGCGGGCCCGCCGGGGGGCCTGCCGTGGGGGGCTGTGGGGGCACGCTGGTTCGCGCGTTCCCTCCCTGCCAAAAATACTTGCGTCTTTGGGCAATAAAGCCCTCCATCACGGGCACGTCAGGGCCCAGGCTCCGCAGGCTCCGCACAGTGGCCCGGGATTCACTCGCCAGTCGAGTGGACTTGGCTTGCTTAGTCCGGGCTTCCGGCCGGATTTCGCAGGGGAACAGCTGGCAAGATTGCCTTGTGTTTTTAAGTGCCTCGGGGCACAAAAAAAAAATGTTTCTAATGGAAAATGTGCGTGACGGAAATTCAAGACACCGTAAACGTTCCCATTGAGATATGTTTGCGCGCTGTGCATCCCGTTAGGCTTGAGTCCGTCAAGGAGCACCGAGATAAGGCTGTCAGCCACGTCCCCGAGTGGGTGCGAGGACAGAGGCCCCGCCGCTGAGGGAAGCCACCCCGTGAGTCACAGGCCATGACCTATGACGTCCGCATAGGTTATGCGCTGTCTCCGTGTGGCCCGTGGGAAGCGCTGCACAGGCCGAGCTTTGAACGTGCCGCACCCGTCCCACCATAAATCGCCTTGGCGTGCTCGGAGGCCGAGGGGGCCGCACAGTGGGCCAGAGGACCGGGCGCTGCCGGCCAAAACTCTTGACGTGTTTTGAGCTCAGTCGCTGAACAGGGCTCGAACCGAACGCAGGACCCCACCCATGGATTCCTCGTTCAAAGAGCAATCCATCGGTGGGGTCACACGTTCGGTTCGAGTTCCATTTAGCGACTCTGGAGGTCGAAGCCCGTCCGGGATTTGGACCGCCCCCACCGGTCTTCTGGCCCACTGTGAGGCGGAGGCACGCTCCTCACTGATCCTCCGTGCGGCTCAGCGAGACGTTCGTCAACCGAGTGACAACGGCAGTGCCTTGCAATCCTGCGCCGCGTTTGCATTTACAATCCCCCGACAGATGGCGCGAGTGTCTCGCCAGCGCGTCGCTAGAGCGCCGACTTCGAATGCCGCCTCTCCCGGGAGAGCAATTAGAGCGCCGCCCCGATTCCGCGAAAAATCTTCAGTCCTCTAAGTACCACGCGCGCTCGCCCGTCAACCTGATGAGCCGAGACGACAGCGCACAGGGATCCCATCGGTTATTTGGTTACTTCCAGGGACGTGCACAAGAGTTTCGGTCGCCTGCGCCGCGGTCCCCTGGCCCACTGTGCGCGGCGCGGCGACTCAAAATCAGCCCCGGCGTCGGCGTCGGCGTCGGCGTCGGGGTGTGCTGCTTTAAGGGGCTGACCTCCGAGGCCCCTGCCAAATGGCTCCTCTGACTGCGCCCCTCGCAGAATCAATTCAAACCGACGGCCCCCGGTCAGGCAGGCGCCGCCCGGCCCTCATTTACTCCGTGTTAAATAAAATGGACTCCAGGCGGAGAGGCCTGCTAAATGAGTTGGCGTTGATTCGTTCGCATGAAACGATAATTGCACGGGAGTAAAATGTGACAAGGGCAGCTGATAATTATTTTTTTTTCGGAGGAGAGAGAGAGAGAGAGAGAGAGAGAGAGAGAGAGAGAGAGAGAGAGAGAGAGAGAGAGAGAGAGAGAGAGAGAGAGAGAGAGAGAGAGAGACCACACGCGCGTTGTCTCACATTACACCGCCCCCGCTTGAACTAACAGAGGCGGCAGTAATAAGACTGGTATTTGCACGCGCTCTCCAGGCTGTGCGGCAAGGGGGATGGGAGTGGGGTGAATCCACAGCCGTCGTGCTTGATGCGGCCGTCTGTTGTCTCCATTCGAGTTCGAGGAGGCCGGCACAGTGTGAGCTTGCGAGCAGCGCTGCGGCGCGCTTGCTGGCTGCTGGGAAGGGGCAGGTGCACAATTAGAACCCGGGTCGGAATTGGGCGTCGAGCGCTGGCTGACCAATAACACTCACCCCTTCACTCTCTCTCTCTCTCTCTCTCTCTCTCTCTCTCTCTCTCTCTCTCTCTCTTTCTCTCTCTCGTTTCTCCACGTCAAGCTTAACCGATTCGTGCGTCTCTTTCCGCTTTCCCGCATTAATCTCTTTCACGAAGTGTTGGAAATGTCATGCGTTTGCGCGAACGCCTTTCCCACAGCCAGCACCTATCTGCGATAAATAATGGGGTAGTAAGAGAAAAGGAGAGAGAGAGAGAGAGAGAGAGAGAGAGAGAGAGAGAGAGAGAGAAGGCTTCTTTAATGAGCGCAGTACTGTCGCACCCCCGCCCTGATTCAGCGAATCGACCGGAACGGGTGGGCGAAAGCGAGACCGAGTTATTGGCTGCTGCTAATTTAGATTGCCAGCCGCGACAAGGGCAAGAGAGAGAGAGAGAGAGAGAGAGAGAGAGAGAGAGAGAGAGAGAGAGAGAGAGAGAGAGAGAGAGAGAGAGAGAGCAGTGTTTAGCAACGCCCGAAAGAAATAGCCGGGGAGCGACCCCACCGCAGCACCGCTCTCGCGTACCGAGTTTCAAAAAGTTTCGTTTCCGCCTCGCAGGCCAGACATTGCGTCACACAACACACTTGCAATGGAACAACAACAGGCAGGCAAATAAGAAAAATAACTGTTCTGCGAGCGCCTTGTCAAGGAAGAGCAAGCAACCGTGTTATTGTCAACAAGGATGGACGAGTGGCAACAACCATGGTTGCATAAAGAATGAAAAAAAATATGAAGGCA
Source organism: Stenchaetothrips biformis (assembly GCA_030522485.1). Taxonomy (NCBI): domain Eukaryota; kingdom Metazoa; phylum Arthropoda; class Insecta; order Thysanoptera; family Thripidae; genus Stenchaetothrips; species Stenchaetothrips biformis. Next base: position 3,817,746 of record CM060100.1, read on the forward strand.
ACCTCTTTTGTTCTATGCATTCCTGTCCCCACGTGGACGATTGCATTGTTGCTGAAAGTGCCCTTCCGACTTAGCTGGAGAAAGTGTCAGAAAAAGAGTTGCTGCTGCAGCTGTGGCGCAAACTGGTGCATCTCTCGGGTAGAAGTTATGCGGCGCGCTCTCAGATTGTTCCTTGACCCCACTCTCCGCGCCGTCTGGTACACTGGGGAAATGAACGCAGTAAAAACAGGTCCGTCCAAAATGGACATTTGAGTGCAGTGTGGGCGGCTCACCCGGCTCACATACACATTTCAAGCTGCACAATGCAGAGAGCTAAAAAAAAAATAATTTAAAAAAATTGACTTCTTTTAAAATGAATAAGGTTAACTTCACAGTGAGTAATTTAGCCAGTCGCGCACTCGTCTCTCTCACTCCTGCCGACAATCTCTGCCGGCGAAAAGAACAAAAAAATTTGGCTGCGCCTTCTTTTGATGTGGCGGAAACTAATCTGCGGTTTGCCGGGAGAACGGAACCCCCTGCTATTTAAGCGCCATATTTTTTTCTCCCCTCGCAGCGCGCGCCGAGTCCAGGAGTCGTGTTCCTCAAACCGTGATATCGCATCGCGGCCCGAAGGCGGCTAGCTACCCCGCGGTGCGGGGAACCATTTCCACGGCTCACCTGGCCCGCCCCCTCACTCCACCAACACGCCACTGACTTGGGTCTTACTTTGTTTCAGAACCGTTTTTTCAGTGAAAGTGCGTTTAATCACCTTCAATTTTGCGCGGTCGAGCTAAACGGAAGCGCCGTTACGCTCATATTACGGAGTAACGATCGCGGGGGCGTGGTGCATGCTGCCTCATACACGCCCAGTGCAGTGTGTGTGTGTGTGAACACAATCCGCTCTAAGCATCCTTCCTCCCTTTCTTCCCACCTTCCTTCTTTCTCTCCTCCTCCTCCTCCTCCTCCTTCTCTCTCTCTCTCTCTCTCTCTCTCTCTCTCTCTCTCTCTCTCTCTCTCTCTCTCTCTCTCTCTCTCTCTCCAATGCGGGTCGGAGGGCGGTCGCTGTGTTGCTGCTTTGTGCCTTACACGCCAAACGGGCGAAAATAAGCCTCGGGGTTCCCCTGGCCGCCCCTGTAGCTTTGGGGGCCCTCCGAGGGCCCCTCCGAGGGGCCCTCTGACGGGTGTCGCGGCGCTCAGTAGAGCGAGGAGGGACGGACGGACGGATGGCACGGCACAGTGGGCCAGAAGGCCGGCGAAGGCGGCCAAAATTCTAGACGCGTTGTGAGGTCTAGAGTCGCTAAATGGGACTTGAACTGAACGTGTGACCGCACCAATGGATTGCTCTCCGAACGAGGAATCCATTGGTTGGGTCACACGTTCGGTTCGAGTCCTGTTGAGCGGCTCTGAAGCTAGAATTTTGTCCGCCTGCGCCGGTCTTCCGGCCCACGGTGCACGGGCCCCTGGTGGAAGCTCCGCACACAGCCCGCCGGCGACTGTTGACCCCCTCTGTGCGTCCGCGTGGGAGTGTTGTTCCAGAGGGAGCCACTGTAGCTTACCTGCTGACCACCACCGTCGCCTCCTCCCCCAGGGCCCAGTTCTGTGTGTGTAGGTGTATGTGGACCTGGCGGGAGCACTCACTTTGGTTATTATGCCGTGGAGGCCTCAAGGTGGCTGGCCTTGTGTGGACGTCCTTGGACTCACTGCGTGATCCGGCTGTCGAAAGGCACAGTGTGACTACATATTATCGTTTGACAAAAGGGGCCAGGCAGTTTCATATTGAACGACTGGTTTACCAAGGGCGTCTTTTTGTGAAGGACCGGGCGGCTATGTAGGAATGAAGGGCGCCGGACGCGACAATTTCAGGTTTCCTGATTGAGGGCATTCAGAAGCGAGATTTCCGAATGTTGCCGTTTCCCTTCCCAGGTCTGGTGCCACCAGCGCACGCTGTGTTGCTGGATGTGTTGACTCCGTGCTAGTCGAGGGTCCGACGAAAAAAAGGGAAGAAAAGGAAACGGATTGGGAAGGTTTTGTCGAGAATGCAGAAGAAGGAGAGGAAAGGAAGGTAGTAGCTCACATGATAGTGGGTTGGCGGAGGTGGAGCTCGGACGAGCGCCCAGACGCGAACCGCAGCGGTTCCTGTCTTGTCGGGCGGCCCGCTGCAGTGCAGGGCCAGTCCCAGTGTACGGTCTAAATGAAGCGATCAGCGCCTCTGTTTAGCGTGGCGCTGCTCGACGCCTCACCTAGCACTGCCAAACATAAAAAAAAATCAATTACTAAATTATTTTTTAGGCTAGAGTCGCTAAATCGGAATCGAACCGACATCTGACCCCACCAATGAATTGCTCTCCAAACGAGGAATCCATTGGTGGGGCCACACGCTCAATGCGAGTCCGCTTTAGCGCTTCAAAAGCTCAAAACGCGTCTCGAATTTTGGCCGCCTCCACCGGTCTTCTCCGGATGTGCCTCGAGCGGGCTTAATATTTGACGTAACGTCTTCCTCGGGCCATGCTGCCCCACGAGGTCGCCGTCTGGCTTCAGTAACGCCCGATGGCATTCTTGAGTCGCGCGTGGACCACAGGCGAACATTCCCGGAATTCCAAAATTGAGGGCGATGTGGTGCACCGTCCGTACCGCACGCCCAAAATTTTCCAAAATTCACACATCAAAACAATAGCAACAACAATAACAACAACAGAGAGCGAAGGCCGCCATTGAAAAGCCTGGGCAGAGGGGTTTGTTCTCCTAGAGTAAAATCAAACAACTCGTTCAAAAAAAACGAGAAGTAAAGAGGTGGGCTCGTGGTTGAGCCCTTCAGTGCGCATGGCATAGAATGGGCCGACCCGAAATAAAAACAAACAACGGTTAAAAAAAAAAAAAAAAAAAAAAAAAAAAAAAAAACGCAAAGCGGAAACGATTGCCCATGCAACGCAAAAGCTCCCCCAGTCAAGGATAACGCAAACATACTGTTGATTCTCTGCAGTGCAGCCGCGGGGGGTGCCTCGCTAAGGGGCGTCTGTAGCCATTGCTCGCCGGGGCGCCGTAACCAGCTGCGGTCCGCATCGTATTCACTCGGCTCCGATTCTTTCCAACACACAGTGTCACCAACAGTCGCCATATCCCGAGTACGATTTTCCCGCTTGAGTTAATATAAGAAAGTCGCCGATGATGTCACACCTTCGGGGTGACTGGGTCCCGGTTTCCGCCTTTTCTTTTAGCGACGTTGGGTTGACCCAGTTTCCGGTTTACGGTATTACGCAGCGTGGCCGCCCTGTATTGAGCTAGCAGCCCCCCCCCCCTAAGATTGTTGCCGGTAGTTGCGGTGGTTTGTCTCGTCCAAACTTTCACGGCGGGTGTGGAGGGCTTCCCCCCCCCTTAAATTGGCGCCACGCAGTGGGTCAGAAGACCATTGAGGCGGCCAAACCTCGAGACGCGTTTTGAGCTCCAGAGTCGCTAAATGGGACTCGAATCGAACCTGTGACCCCACCGATGGATTCCTCGTTCGGAGAGCAGTCCGTTGGCGGGGTCAGACGTTCGATTCGAGTCCCACTTGGCGACTATGGAGCTCAGAACGCGGCTAGGAGTTCGGCCGCCTCACAGGTCTTCTGGCCCACTGTGCGCCACGCCGCTGTGAGGTGGGTCCGCCTGTCACAGTGCGTGCTTTGGCACAACAGAGTGATGGCGAGCTAATTAAGCTGGTACACCCCGCGCCAAAAGCTGTTCGGTGCCGACCCCGCGGCGGCCCGGGTGGCGTTCGGGGCGAGTCCGGCCCCTCCCCGAACGCAGCCTCGATGCTCCCCGGGCGCGGTGGCCGGTGGCCGCGCGGGCTTAAAATACAATTACCGGCCTCACACTGTGTACTTCTTGTACTTTTTGGTCACGTTCGCAGTCGACTTTTTGTTTGTGTTTTGTTTCGGCGAGCAGCGGGGTTATTCGGAGTTTAGTAGCCGGAAGAGCTGAGCTCTGGGCGCGAATTCGGTAACGAGACGAACCGTCCCTTTGTTGGCCGAAGAGCTGGCCGCGCCGCGGCGCTCTGCAGGTGCGCCGCGAGACGCACCTGTCAGGACCACCACTGCGCAAACAGAATGACGGTTTCATCAGTTCGCGGATTACCTGCCGAGCCGCATAACTTACACCTCGTGTTGACGCGAGTGACGAGCGGGACGTCGGACGAACGGACGGACGGGCAGGCAGACAAAACACTCTAGACGCGTTTTGAGTCGCTAAATGGGACTCAAGACTCCGCCTTCCTGAAATGGAAAACGCCGCCAGTGCATTTTTATTGCCGGGTGGGCAGCGAATCCAATAAGGGGGCTGCAGGCGGGCGGGCGGTGGAATACCGTGCGGACACCTCGACACACCGCAGAGCGCTTCGTTCAGAGCGCTGCGCGGCTGCGCCCAGAGCAGCACTCTCTCCGGCCCGACGCGTATTGATCTGTGGGGACGGGGCGCTTTAAATAGATTAGGGCTGGTCCTGTCTGTCGCTGGCAAACACCACTGCTTCTATTGTCTCACCTCCGCCGCGGCCAACGACCAGTGCCGGCAAGGTCACGCACTCGCCAACCACCACGCAATCATATTTTATTTTGTTTATTATTTTTTTTAGAAAAAGTCACTTTTTGAAACAATTTTAACGTATTTTACAGTCAAAACTATTTTAAGTGTTGAACTGAAACGGTCCATATAAAAAGAAGAAGGGAAAAAAAATCAAGTTGTATTGACAAGATATTTTCAGTGTTTGGTTGCCTCTTGTCTGCGTTCCCAAATCCAGCTCAACCTCATCGATTCGCTGCCAGATTGCCTGTCCCCTTTTGATTCCGTTTCAAAGCATACCGCGTCCCTTCCCTTTTTTATCCAACGAGCAGCTGTTTTTGTTTTTTTCCTTTTTTTTTTGTAATGCCGAGGGACGTAATTTAGCCCGATGTATGGCCGTAGAGCGCGTTGGCGAAAGTCGAGGGGGGTCAACAACTACCTGTAACGCAATTTTCCCGCGCGCCTGTCCCTTGCTGCCCCGTCGAATAATGCTGCTCCATTCACCCCCTTCCTCTTCCCCCTCCCCGCAGCAAGTTCCCATCAGCGCGGAGCTCTGGGTTGCGGGCGCAATAACCTTCCGATAAATCCAGACCCACACCTCCACCTCTTCCTTCCCTTCTTTTGCACCTGCCGTCCCGGTGACGGGAACACACCGCGAGGCGCCCGCGCGAATAACATTCCTATCTCTCTCTCTCTCTCTCTCTCTCTCTCTCTCTCTCTCTCTCTCTCTCTCTCTCTCTCTCTCTCACACACACACACACACACGGCGAGATCCCTGTAACTGGGACTAGAACTAAAGTCACATCTCTCGACGATCAAAGAGCGCATATCAATTGTTCATCTCTCTCTCTCTCTCTCTCTCTCTCTCTCTCTCTCTCTCTCTCTCTCTCAAACGCACACACCTCATTCGTATTCCCCTGTTCCCTCCCCCGCCTCATGCATGGCCACCCTGGCGCTCAAAGCCCACCTCTTCTGAGAGAAGCAGCGCAGCAGCCGCTCCCGAACCACTTTCCTTATTCATGGGAAATTCGAAGCATTCACCTTTTTCCGTGTCAAACAAAAAGACAGCCGGGCATTAACAAAAGCAGGCGGGGCGTGGCGGACCGAAAGCAGAGCGAGGAGGCGGAGGGGGGGGGAGGGGGGGTGCCACAATTCTGCTGAATTTCCCTTTGCCGTCCGATCGGCGGACCGTCGGCAGGCCGTTTCAGGAACGACGTCTGGAACATAAAAGGCTGTCGTGCTCTCGGCTCGCGGCCGCCGAGCGAAGGGAAGGGAAGGACGTCTCTTTGCATTGCCGAGTGGACCGTGTTGCGTCCAACAGCAACAGGGCAGTCAGTCCCACTGTGAGCCCACGGACGGACGGACACGACAGCATCACGCAAAAACGTGTGGTGTGGCAAAGTTTCCCGGCCAAATTGAATGAAAAAAGACCCTTTTTTATGCAGTCAAAGGGAATTGGCGAGAAGGATAAAATGTTGAATGGAGCGGAAGCGGAATTGCGCTATTGAAATTTGGGTTTGAAAAGCCGGCAGCGGTTCTGATTATTTGATTATTTATTATTTCAGTAGCATTGCTTGTGAATGGCCTTGCGGTTCAACGTCACCATGGCGTTGACTGTAATGACGGCTTATGCCACCGCCACCGGCCCTGCAGTGACCTGGGCCAACCAGGCGGCCTATATCGACCTGCGGGGGAGGGGGGGGGGAGCCAGACAGTGCAGCTAGTCTCCAGGCCAGGCTGCGCCCCAGGCTGCGGCCCAGGCCTCCCCCGGGGGCCCCGGGGTGTAAAAAGGGCCGCGCAGGGCATAACGGAGTGCGCTAGTTTTACTGCCTCGGTAAAGTGTGGGCGCAATGCATTCGGTACCGGAGGACACCCTGGGAGTCTGGAGCCTGGAAGTGCAACACCCCTTCATGAACTGTGCACTGCAAACCCAAGTGTTGGAGCAGCACGCACACTCTCAAAATCTTACAAACTATTACCGGCTTACAAAAGCAAAAAAGCTTGATATAACAAAGTAATTTGAGCATACATAAGCTTACAATGAAATTACTTTAACAAACTATTTCTTTGTATAGCAAACTAAATTGTTTGTACCTTACATATGCTCCAAATAGTTTGAAAGGTTTTACGCGTGCACTGTCTAGTGCACAGCAAAATGACTCATGCTTGGAGCCCAGAGACACAATTTGTCCTATCCTTTTAACTGCAGGCTCGCAAGAGGATTCGATTCAGTTCTCGATTAGAATGACGAAGTTTGTTTAAAATTATAAACCATTTCATGCACAGAGTTAATCTATACTGGAATTGAAATATAAATAGACTCCTAAAAAAGAAGAGATTGAACCCAGACTTCTGTACAAATAGGCCAGTGTATTGGTAGATGGGCAAAGTTACGATGGGGACGCACTCAAATCGAAGCTGTATGAAGTAGTTGTAAATGAACTTTTCTTGACTATCACCTAAAGGGTTACTCACCAATCTGTCCCACTCACTCTCATAAAGTACTGGAGCCAGAAAGCTGCTTGTTGTAGTGTCCAATAATATCTAATACCGAAGGTGAAGAAACAAAATAGTTTCTTCATGCTGACTTCTGAGACTAGGTAACCTCAAACGGTTTTCACAGTATTTCATGACGCAGATTTCTGTTGATATTCAAATGTTGACGACCATCGGCCCCCAACGAAGAAACGGGTGAAACAGTCATCATTCAACTGTACAGTTAAAATATTTGTGTCCCGTAGAAAGGTTAAATATTTTGCTGCCATCTTGAAGCCAATCAACTGCCAAAGTCAATTTCTCCTACTAGAGTATGAAAAATTGTTACTCCCAGTCAGTCAAACAAAATGGCAACCGTAAATATAGGCTCAGTGTTTCTGTGTTTCTGATTTGGACATATCAACGTAATGTTTTCATCAAATGTACCGTGGAATGATGGCTCTGCATCCCCCGTTTTTTCGTCGTCGGCCGGTCGTTGTGAATATCCGAGTACCAACGGAAATCCGTGTGATTTGAATTACTGTGAAAATCCTTTGAGGTTATGAAGACCCAGACAGGGTTGGTCTGCGCTTCCAAGTAAAGGCCATGCTGGTACGCTCCAAATAGTGCGTACTTTTTCCACATTTGGGTTTGCTCTGCTCTGCTCGCAGTGTTTTGAAGTGTAATGTGTGAATGTGGCGTTGTTGCTTTGACGTGACTGCGTGTTTCTGCGTGTCTTGGCTGTCCGCCGCAGGACCTGTCCGAGTTAGCCAGAGGTACCCGCCGGGGCCGCCAGCTGCCAGCACCGCAGGCAGGCAGGAACGCAGCAGCAGGCAGGCAGGCCGCCCTTCCCATAGGCCCCGAAGCTAGTTAGCTGTCGGCCGGATGATCTCGCCGCTCGGGGGTGGCTCGGAAACCGTGGATGTGGACGGCCCGCGGCCAGCAGGTCTCTCTCTCTCTCTCTCTCTCTCTCTCTCTCTCTCTCTCTCTCTCTCTCTCTCTCTCTCTCTCTCTCTCTCTCTCTCTCTCTCTCTCTCACTCTCTCTCTCTCTCTCTCTCTCTCTCTCTCTCTCTCGCAAACTCGCACGGAATGCTGCGCGGGTGCGCTAGAGACAGAGCGCCGCACACGCTGCGTGGTGTTGCCGAGTCGTAAGCGCTGGGTGCACTCGGCGTGCAGACATGAAGCCATAGCCAAGTTGAACTGCCTGCGGCCAGGAAGTGGCCTAAGTGGGGTCGCGGCACAGTGGGCTGACTGGAGTTGGGGCACAGGGTCAACAACGGTCAGCTGGCTCCACTGGTCCACGGTAGTCCACGGACTGCACGCCGCTCGGCGACGAAAGCCCCTCTTCGGACCCAATTTCCGGCAGAGAGAGAGGGAGAGGGAGAGAGGAGCATTTTTCGGAATGAGCCTGCAGTCAAACGAGCAGACTGCACCGGAAATGGTAGCGTGACCGCGATGTTTGTTTCGACACTGTAATGAGGAATAGCCCGGCGCCACTCGAACGAGTCCGGAAAAGCGCTGCAGGCGCGCAGAAAATGTGTTTTCAAGTTTTCTTTGCGAGGCGGAGGCTCGGATGCATGATGCATGATCACGTTCTGCATTTCGCTCTCCCTTGTGCCGCTGTACGGGGCGACCGGGCCCCGCGCGTGATCGCACTGCAAGTAGGGCACCGAGCAAAACGACCGAGACAAAAGGTTTTTTTTTTTCTGCCGCCAGTCCCGCGCGAGGCATCGATATTTTCTTTCAGAAAATCGGGAATTTTACCCCCCGGGGACTCGGGATTTGAACCCAGGCTCACTCAGACCACAACCTGCACTCCAGAGTTGGAACCCTCCCCTGTTCGCACGTGTCGCTTCCGGCCCAGCCGCCAGGAGGCGCCTCTGATCCTGTGCTCTCCCTGTAGCGTCCGGCACTGAGTGTCGCCATGGAGGCTCCACGCCGCTGCTGACCCCCCCGCCCCGCCCCCCGCCGCCGCGGCCAGCCATGACTGTTTCTTGATAGCCGCTGCCATGGAGGAAGAAGCGGAGGCGACCATGGCCCCGGCGGGGGTCACCAGCACCGCGACGCGCCAGTCCTTCAGCTCCTTCAGCAGCAGCACGACGTCTAGCTTCAGCTCCACGGGCATCAAGCAGCTGGCGCAGTCGACGTTCGGCGAGGAGGAGCAGCGGCCGCCGCCGCGGGCCGCGCTGCTGGGCTCCATGAAGGGCAACCGCAGCCCGCTGTTCGGGCACAGCCTGCTGACGCGGACGCTGCAGCAGTCGCAGCAGCAGGTGGTGCAGCGCACCACCGTGCAGCACCAGGTGTCCGAGGACGCGTCCGACGCGGAGACGGTCATCGCGGACGAGGGCAGCGGCGAGGAGACGCGCTACCGCCTGCCGCCGTCGCCGGGCGAGGCGGTCACCATGACGTCCACCACGGTGCGCCAGAGCTCGGCGTCGTCCACGCAGCACTGCAGCCAGGCGTCGTCGCTGACGCCGCGCAGCAGCGAGGACACGGAGAGCGACCGGCTGGCCTTCAGCCTGGAGGAGGAGGACGAGCTGTCCGAGGAGGTGCTTCACGTCGAGCAGCACCACCGCGCCGTGTCCCCCGCGGGTCGGGAGGGCCGGCAGTGGCTGACGGCGGACGTGGCGGTGGGCGGCAGCGGCAGCCGCAGCATGGAGTCGCTGAGGACGTCGTCGGCGGGCGCGGCGCCGGGCCGCCGGTCGTACCAGCCCGCGTCGGAACGCGACCTGCGCCGCGTCGTGGCGTCGTCCGTGGAGGCGCGGTCCTTGGAGAGCCTGGAGCGGCACCTGCGGCGCGCCGTGTCCGGCGACGTGCTGCCCGAGGGCATGTCCGAGGAGGCGGCGCTGAGCGCGGCGGAGCGGCGCCGCGGACTGTTCGCGGGCGCGGTGGGCTCGGTGGGCGAGCGGCGGACCATGGTGCCCCAGCACCTGTCGCTGCCGCCACCCTCCTTCCTCTCCCCCGCCGACCGGCGCCTCACCATTCTGTCGCCGCACTCGCCCGAAGTGCTGCACCTCTCGAGTTCCTCGTCGTCCTCGGTCTTCATGTCGTCCCTCAAGACGCGGCGGAAGCCCGCCGTGGTGCTGCCCAGGCTGGTGCTGCCGCGCAGCGAGTCAGTCTTCTCAGTGTGAGTATGTTCTATTTGTGTTGCCGGTGGCAGGGCGGCCGATGGCAGCGCCACCGAGGAGGTCGCTAATGCGGCGGCAGGGTGGCGGCGTTTGAACACGGGTATCGAGCCCCGGCCAGGAGCCCGCTAGTATTTCCCAACAGCCGGTAGGGATGAAAATCAACTTAAATCGATTCGAGTAGTATTTTTCGACGGTGCAATAACGTGACCGCGCGCCGGTTCACACATCGGGGGGGGGGGGGGGGGGGTCAACCTATCCCACCGGAACGCGTCCGGTTCCGTTTCCCCGATTCTAGAATCGGCTACCCGACAATGACGCGCGCGGTTCGCTACTGTAATCGCCGAGTATGCGGCGGATAATGCTTTTGCGTGGCTGGCCCTGCCGGGTCGCCGCGTGTCTTGGCCCGGCTGGCTTTTGGCTGCCCACCAAAACATTCCCGGCCTGTTTTTTCTGGCCACTACATTTCCCATCCGCCGGCTGGCCCGACGCGCCGCGGAGCAGGACGACACTCATCTGCGTCCTTGCAGCCCCTCGGCGCGCAGCGAGCTCTTAAGTATGACAATTTTCGCGTGCGCGCGCCGCCGCGCCGCTAGCAGCGTCGCCTCTCTGACTTGGTTTGAGTGCAGGCTGCGGAGCGTGCATACAGGGCCTGCGTGTTTCGCCCAGTTCGTTTCCACGGTCGAATGGAGCGCCCCGTGTCGCTACTGACCAAAATATTTCCACGACACCGACTGAAAAATTAAAAAAAAATATTAAAAAATTGAATAATGAAACCGAAACAAATCCATGTCAAACGCACTGCTTAGACCTTACGAAGGATGCGTTGCCATTGTCCGAGAATTCAGGAGAATTTTATTTGCAATCCAAACAAAATCCTTCGCAGTCGTCTGTCTCCTCGGCGCCAGAACGCAAATCCTGCCGCTCTTGCGGTGTGGCGGACAGTGAGGGCGTGAGGACTCCCCCCCCCCCCCCAAAGTGTCCGACTGTCACTCTTTTCATAAAGGCCGACGGGGCTAAAGTTTCCTCTGCAAATTGTGCCATCGTCGCATTGCCATCTAGGGAGACTAAGTGAGACTATTTGCGGATCGGGCGCTGACTCACGTCCTCGCTTCCAGGGCTGCCATGCTCCACTGAAAAAAAAATTCAACCTCCTCCCCCTCACCAAAAAAAAAGTAAATAAAAAGAGGCAGTGCAAAAATTTATAAAAATAAGAAACAGAAAAAATATTTTAGTAGAGCAGCAACAAGAAAAATATGTCCCAAATTAATTTTTTCCGCTACCTGTAAAGAATAAATTCGTACTTTGCAAGTTTTGCTGCCTGTTCCTCCCGGGCTGTCTCGGGAAGACTTTGATGCGCGTCTTGGCAGGCGGGCAGTGCAATCGAAGCTCTCCTCCACCCGGCAGGGCTAGGCAGGGCAGGGCGGTGTGACGTCAGTCAGCCAGCCCTTGCACTTCGTACCTGCTGCGTATCTCCGCCAGCCAGCCTCACCGCCCCCTCGTCCCATTGGCCGCCCTTTCGTCACCACTTATCTGAACCGCCCCACCACTCCACTTTACCCTTTTCCTCTGCCTTATTTTTTTTTTTCTTATCTCCATGCAATCCTCGGTGCGCCATCCCTCCCCTCTCTCTCTCTCTCTCTCTCTCTCTCTCTCTCTCTCTCTCTCTCTCTCTCTCTCTCTCTCTCTCTCTCTCTCTCTCTCTCTCGCTTTTTCTCTCTTCTTTGTTCACCGCTCTCCTCACCTCCCTCCCCCGCCTCTGCGGATGGGTGATCCCTGGAGTTACGCTGGAATCCCGCGGTGTCCCACACTGCTAGAGCCAGGCGGCCAGCCAGGCAGCCAGTCAGGCAGCCAGCCAGGCAGCCAGCACAGGGCTCTCAGAGACTAGGCCGCCGGATCCGGGGAGGATTTCCTTCTTTGGTTGACGCGCTGCGCTGCGCTGCGCTATGGTTCCGGGGCTTGCCGCTTGAGGCGCCAGCATCTCTTTGGACGTTGCTGCAGCCTCTCGATGGCGCACGGGCACTCTCTGCTGTGCCTGCTCGGGTCGGCGTGGTCCTCCACTCCGCTGTTAATAATTTGCATCGAGCGGTGACGCAGGTGTGCGCTCTTTTTACCCGCCCAAAGAAAGGCTGGAGCCAAAGTCCCCTAAGCCACGGCACGACGAGCGGCGCACAGTGGGCCAGAAGGCCGGCGCAGGCGGCTAAAACTCTAGACGCGTTTTGAGCTCTTCCGGCCCACTGTGCAGCCTTGCGGCGCGGGCGCGTGGTGGGCGGTCGGCTTCGCGCGCCTCGCCTAAGCTGTTGACATTTCGTTAAAGGGCCGACCCCCTTCAGGTTCGGGTGGCCCGGACGCTGGGCTTTCCTTGCCGCGAGCGTCGCTGCTAGCCTCGCTGCCAGCGCCACAACAGAGTGGCGGTATTAATTGGAAGCAAGCTTGCGTGTCAAAGGGAGGCAGAGTGACGACAAAAAAGCGGGCTCCTTTGCGGGGCGGCGCCGCTGGGATTTGAACCCCGACCCATGAATGTTTGCGCGGAGCGAGTAACGCGCTTCGCGGGACGGCACCGCTAATGATTAAGCGTTACCGACGCGTCCTCTGCCGTGAGGCACGTCTTGCTTGAGACATCAAAAGGAAGCCTTACACTTTTCCCCAAAAGAGAAAAAAGAGTTATCTTTTTCTCTTTTTATTTTTTTGCCGCGAAAAAAAATAATAATAAAAAAAAATACGTTGTTGCAGCAGTTGGACTTGGGGCACGCCAGCCGTTCGAACTTGTCAAGGATCGCGACGGTGTTGTTGTCCGGCAGAAACACTTCAGCCAGGGGCGACGAACTTTAGTGAGGGTGACAGACCGTGCAAAAAGTCGGCTGACTTTTTGGGCTGCAACGGCCTGGGCGTTGAAACCAAACGCCACGAAAGACCCGGGCTGGGGCGGCGGTGAGTTGGACACACACCGACCATGGGAGAAACAAAGTTTAATTACAGAACTCATTCATTCCGCATTTACATTGAACTTAAGCAGAGACCGAGAAGTCTCTCGGCTCATTGAAATTACGGTGTACTTGCGAGTCGGCCAGGAGTGTAAGAGCTCGCTAGGCCGGATCACAAAAGAATATAATATTCATTTTCAGATTTTTCCTGCCCTCCGCACACGCCGCTTCGTTTGCGCAGCACCGCCATTATCGGCGGAAAATCGTTAAGTTGATGAACCCCTTTTTTTTCCCCGCTCGTTGCCGAGGGGGTTGTACAGGCCGGCATCACTTTATTGCGGCGGAGACTTTGCTTTGGCGGGTTGCAAATTTAACAGAGTAGTAAACGTGGGCCGCGGTGGTCAGTGCAACACAGTCAATTCCAATTCGCGGTAGTGCCTGCTGCCTGCGCGCTACCCATTCATCAATTACGCATTGCGGCCGCGGCCGAACCGGGGAGAGAGAGAGAGAGAGAGAGAGAGAGAGAGAGAGAGAGAGAGAGAGAGAGAGAGAGAGAGAGAGAGAGAGAGAGAGAGAGACTGATCGGATTGAGCCTGCGAACGCAGCGGGCACTGTTTTCACGTGTCCGCCACTGCTAATGCCATAGCGCGCCGGACCGCGTCAGGAAAAAAAAAATCCGCAACGACGCGAGTTTATGCGTCAACGCCTCGACTTAATCAAGTATTTAGTTCGGGAATCGCCCTGTCCTGCTTTGTTGTTCTTGTCGAGTGACTTTGCGAGCCGACACGTGTCAACGCGTCCGTCCGTACGAAGCGACGCAGTGTTTGGGAGCTCGTCTTCTAGTCCACTCTGTGTCCGCGCCGCCATGCTGCTGCTGCGGTGGCTGCGGTCGCCCTTCCCTCCCGCGCCGCGTTGACGCATCGATTCCACAGCGCTGCTGCGCTGCTACTCGTATCCCGTCGAGGCTCAGCGGCGCTCAGCGGTCGCAGCGGCCGAGTGGTACAGCGGACTGAACTTCCGAAGGGCCGCTCCGTCGCGGCGTCTCTGTCGCACTCACGGCGACGCACGGCCCCGCGCCGCTGCGAGAGAGACGGAGCGACGAAACAACGATCCTTCCGAATCGCGCTCGGAGCAGCTATTATTTGTCTTGCCTTTCCGCCGAGATTTGCCGAGAGGAGCTGGCCGGGCGAGACAACCTTGCTCCCCCACCCCACTGACGCATTAAGACGACATTTTATTATTAAGAGCACCAACGGACGAAGGGACAGTATAGAGAGCCTCTGGCGCTGTGCGACAGGGACGGTTTTATCCCTGATGCACACACTGGCGGCCGCCCAGATGCGAGCACTTTGGACCTTTGTGATGAAGACAAACCGCTCCGCAAATGGCAGTGCTCGCCAGAGCATGCTCGTCTGCATCGCGGGCCGCCTGCCTGGCCCACTGTGCTGGAAGTCCCGCGCCGTACACCAGGCGATGAGGTGCCTCGCCGCGCCTGGACCGTCCAATCAAAACTTGCCATTTGTGACGCTTTAGGGCGACAGGTTGACGTCTTGCTGGCGTGCGCGTTCCAAACATCGAGTTCCAAGTTTTGGGCCCTTGTGATTGGGCATCGACCTGGCCGGCCTTGTTGAAGCCAAGCCGGTGGTGAGGCCAGCGGTGAAGCCTGCCACAGAAGACCGGCGCAGGTGGCCAAAACTCTAGACGCGTGAGGTCCACTGTCGCTAAACTGGACTCGAACGAAACGTGGGATGGGTTGTCCGCCGAACAAGGAATCCATTGGTGGGGTCACACGTGCGGTTCGAGTCCCATTTAGAGACTCTGAAGCTCAAAACGCGCCTAGAGATTCGTCGGCCTGCGCCGTCTTCTGGCCCACTGTGCCTGCTCGCGATGTGGCCAAGAGGGAGGTCGTTACACGAAGTCGTTCGTTCCCCCCCAATCCCCCTGGACAGGCACTGCCTTCTGGATTGGATCAGCTCCGCGACCATCTGCGCGGGATTTCTGCCGGCGGTGTAATGAATCCGCTACTACGGCTTTGTCCTACCAGGTCCGCCTGTCCTTCTGTTCGTCCGCCTCTGCTCGTCTGTCTGCGATGAGTTCTTGATTTTCAAGGCCCCGTCCCTGTGTTTTGAGCGACCCGATGACCTCAAGACCTGCTCGCGAAAAGGAAAGACGCCACGGAGCGCTGCGCCCGTCTTTACTTTTCACGAAAAGAGCAAGTGAATTATTTGTCTTAAACGAGGGCGGGTGAACAAAAGCACCAAAGCGCTGGCTGCCCCGCGGGCGCTCGGGGCAGCGGGGCAGGTAGGGCCTGGCGATGTCAGCCGACTGATTCCGCTGTTCTGTCTCTCTCGCACGCGCGGGGCGTGGCGCGCGGCTGCGAGAGAGACGGCCGCGGCTCTAGGTTCGGCTGCCGGTGAGGTTCACGGCAACACAGCAGCGCCCGAGGCGAGGCAGTGGCTCTGTGTTCTACAGCGGCAAACAGGCGGATGGGAATCGAAACGCCCCGACGCTCCTCGGCTTCGGTTCTCGACTCTCAGTATCGAGGGATCTGCCTGTGACTCATTAGGCGCCGCAAAGGGCCATCCATTATCATGAGTGACTTGACGAGGCCTCCGCCTTTATGTCCTCTCGGGTGTATCCTTCCTCCGGGCCAGGGGAAGGTGAGAGTGAGAGAGAGAGAGAGAGAGAGAGAGAGAGAGAGAGAGAGAGAGAGAGAGAGAGAGAGAGAGAGAGAGAGAGAGAGAGAGACGGCTGTCCGCGCGGAGGAAAGTAAATGACAGCGATGCTATAGCGGTGACGCGCAAAAGAAAGAGAGAAAAGATGGCTGGCCTGTCAGCGAGCACACTGAGAAAGCGGGAAGTCATGCATTCGCTATTTGCCATCGCCGAGGGACCTCTCCGCTGGCGGTGTCGAACGAAAAGAAAATCCCCGCGAACGAAAATCAAAGATATTATAAGGGAAAAGATTTCTTCCTCGGAATATTTTTATTAAATATTCGTCTGTATACGGACGCCTCACTTGAATTGGTCAGGTTAATTTTGGTTTTGTGATGCGGTGGTGTCATCGGCCAAAAAATAAATTTAAATTATTTCGGGACTCGGGGAGTGAGTTGGTGGCGCCCGGGAGAGTGGAGCAGCGCGGCATGTTGGTCACGTCCAAATCGTTTGGGCCCATCGCGGAGGAGATGATCCTGCAGGGGCAGAGTGAGCGTCTCCGTGCAGCGGGGTGCGCCTCGCGTCCCAGACAATGTGGCCGCCCGGTGGCGCCATCTGTTGGCTCCGCGTCCTTGGCGCGCAGAGTATCGCCGCGAGTCCTCTCGCCGATACCCCAGGCGGAGCGCCAGGCCGACGCAGCAAGGGCCGCGCCTAAACGGTTACGCAATCGATATTTTGACAGTTACACAAGTGACACCAAAATTTGAAGTTGGCACCACGCCGACAGCCGTGCGCCGCTGCCAGAGTCGCCCCCACTGTGTCACCGCTGTCGCCCCATGGGGTGTTCCATGGCGGGGCGACTCGTCGCGGTGGCAGCGCGTGGGAAGGGAAGACACCCGGCTGGGAAATCGGCGCTGCCGATACACCCTGCCGGCAGGGGGTATGGACGCCGGGGTGGAGGCCTCTCTGTAAACGATGTCTTCTTTTTACCATTTAAAGACAACTGTACTCAACCAGATTTATGTCTACTTTTTATCCGAATTAGTTTTGCTATGGCCGTGAAGGACATCACGTGTTCACAAAATGTCATATTTTTTTTATTTTTTTTTTGGTTGAAACGATGTCGCGGAACTAGTTCTGGAGGGGGCGGCGCGCGGACCCGGCCCTGGGCACCCGGCCGGCGCTCAGCGTGCCGTGCGTGCATGCGGGACCGGACGCGTCCCGGAAACGAACATCCGATAAAGCGGACTCGCCGGACTGTGGCGTTGCCGGCCCTGCCTTCCCGCTGCGTGTGCACTGGCACTGCAGGCACACCTGGCACCCTCCTACTCTCTGGGGACTCATGCGCGTTCCTCCTCTTTCACGCATCGATTTGGCCTCCCATTTCCTTTCGAAGAGATTGTTGTTTCGCAAGTGTAGTTGAGTTCGTGTTTTTTAATATATTTTTTTTTTTTTTTTTTCCCCCTGCAAGATTCATTTTCAATCACGCCGTCGTCCTTTCATACTCACTGCCCGACCCTTGCGCAATCTCGGGCTCCTTCCGCTTGGCTCTACTCGACGCGCGTAAAGCCCCCCTCCCCCCCCTCTCTCTCTCTCTCTCTCTCTCTCTCTCTCTCTCTCTCTCTCTCTCTCTCTCTCTCTCTCTCTCTCTCTCTCTCTCTTCCTCCCTCGCCGCCCCATGACGTACTCACCGTGCCCACGGTTTAATGGCAGCAGGTTGCAAAACGCCCTGGTCACTCCACAGCAGTGGCGATGCGGAGTCTCGGTCCTCTGAGTGTGTGTGTGTGTGTGTGTGTGTGTGTGTGTGTGTCTGTGTCATTCTGTCTGTCTGTCTGTCTGTGACGTGCTTTATTATATTTGCAAGGTCGTTTCTGAAGAACCGGCTTTCATGTATTTGCACCCGAAAAATAAGGGGGACTGAAGGAATGAAATCTAGAAGGTCCTCTTCTCCTTATGCCACCTTCCTTCACCCTCTTTTTCTCTGATCGCGTTCAATTGAAATGGCGACCTTCTCCTGCTGCGGCCAATTCGGTCGTAAAAGTTAAGTTTTTGTGACGGCCCGAAAGCGGATGTGTGGTGCCTCTAAGCATCGCCGACGTAAGGCCAACCCTTCTGTCTGCCCCGACCGACCTCTCGAGGAAGTGGGTCGGGTCGGGTTGGAGTGGGGGGGGGTGAGGGGGGTCGGTGGCCTTCACGCATTAGGAGGGTTTGGGTTGGGGAGGGAATGACGGCTGAAAGGAATGGTCGTTGCCAAACAGTGTGTGGGGGGAGGGGTGGGGGTGGCACAGCGGGCCAAAAGACCGGCGGAGGCGGTCAACATCCCGGCCGCGTTTTTAGCTCCAGAGTCGCCTAACGGGACCCGAACCGAACGTGTGACCCCACCGATGGATTGCTCTTCGAACGAGGAATCCATTGGTGGGGGTTACACGTTTGGTTCGCGTCCTGATTAGCGGACTGTGGAGCTCCAAAGGCGTCTAGATGTTTGGCCGTCTGCTGGTCTTCTGGCCCACTGTGGGTGGGTCAGCTGCACCAAGGCAGCTATAGGGCAGCCCGGCGGCCGCGGACGTGACTGAATTGAATAACGATCCGCCGGTGCTAGAGGAAGCCGGAAAGAAGAGAAGTCGTTAATTTCAATCATATACCGCGTTGTCAGAAATCGAAAACGTGGCGAACAAAATCAAATTTAAAAATGTTACCAAAACTTAGATTTTTAATTTCTTTTTTTTTTACGTTCTCCGTCACTTTGAAACTAATTTTGTTATTGTTCTGTTCCAGGTGAGTTTTCGAGTCGAGTGTTGATGGCTGGCGACCCAACAACAGCAAGCCGTATGTAGTGCATCTGGGCTGCGGAAATAAACACGCCGGCTGTAGCTTAAGCCCGGAGGTGGGCGCGGGTACGCGTGAGTCTCTCCCCCCCCCCCCTCCCTCCTTCTCAACTTTTGGCGTAGACGCGGTGCGCGGACCCGGCTGCCTTTGGCGAAGTCTCCCGGCGTCTTACGCTCTCGAGACGCCCTCTAGGACGCGCGGGGCGGCGGCGTTACCATGACGACGCTGCTAGCTTTGCCAAGGGAAGCCAGGGCCCTGACGGATATGAATTCTCCGGGGATTATAAAGCCTCTGCGGCCCCAGGTGCAGCCGCCACGCCCCGAGCGGGGCGCGAGACGCTGCCTCCTGACTTGAGTCACTGCTTTGTGTTTACGAGAATGGCACGGCAGAAGTTCCCGTTCCGCCCGCACTCTATTTAAAGCCTCCCGCGAACCATCCGTAGTGGGCCAGAAGACCGGCGCAGGCGGCCGGAAGTCGAGACGCGTTTTGAGCTCCAGAGTCGCTAAATGAGACTCGAACCGAAACGCGTGACCCACCAATGGATTCCTCGTTTGGAGAACAATCCATTGGTGGGGTCACACGATTCAGTTCGAGTCCCATTTAGCGACTCTGGAGCTCAAGACGCGTCTACACTTTTAGCCGCCTGCGCCGGTCTTCTGGCCCACTGTGCCTCCCTTTCCTTCCGGTGTGCTTTGGCGGCGAACGTGCCGCCAACATCAACTTCGCCTCCCCGCAGTGACCGATCTGCGTTTGCGCCCAAATTTGTGTCCCGCGATGACGAGCTGGGCGAGAGCAGGGTCGGCGCCGCGCTGCTGGGGTTGGAAGCTCGTCCGTTTGGAGTGATAACACGACGCCCCCGGCGAAGCCACGGAAAAACAGCGCCCAGAAAAATGAAATGGTCGAACTCAAATTCAGCGGGTTTCATCTTCTTTTTTTTTTGAATTTTTTGATTTTTTTTTACCAGATGTTGTACTGCTTAGAAGATCAAAACTTTCAGATTTTTTTGATTTTTTTAAAATGTTTTAAAATTTTACAACATTTAAACATTTTATTTAAAAAAAATTAAAAAATTTTAAATTTTGATTATTTTTTTTCTACTATTGTCCTAAGCTCTAGCAAGGGCCAATACCGATGTCACAGTGGGCTGGGAGCGAAATTCCCGCACGACAACGGTCCATTTTATCCTAGCAGCGTAGTCTGTTGTCTTAGGCCAAAGAAAAGGACGACCTGAGCCTCCTAGGATCCCGCCTCGCACCCTCTCCCAGGGACCGTTGTCGTGAAGGCGAAAGTGGCCCTGTTCTCGACGCGGCTTGGCGGGAGCGCGGCCGACTGACGTTCCCGAACTCCACCGCCCCTACCCCCTCCGCCCCCTACACCCCTCTGCCCCTTACCCGTCCGACCCGCCTGCCCCTCCAGGCAGCGAGAGTCGTCGACAATATCTAGCAAACGAGGGGAAAATCCTTTGAATAGGAGCGCTGCCCTCTTCGCCCACCTGTAATCCCATTAGAGGAAAAGGGGGGGGGGGGGAAGCACCGTCCGGTCGCTGATTGGCTGGGTGGCCACAGCGAGCCGCGGACCAAGTAGGAAACTTTAAACGAAGGAAGAGCTTCCCCCCATTTACCCATTTACCTAATTAGTGCGGCCGGCGCGGCCACGCACGCGAGGCGGCGCTGCGATCGCCCGGAAACGGCTGGAAGTGACCGGCCGAGTCGCACTGTGGGCCAGAAGACCAGCGCAAGAGGCCCCGCCCCCGTTCCTTTGAGAGCGCTCTCCGACGGACGCCTTAAAAAATACATGCCCGCTCGCAAGGCGCGAAGTGGGCCAGAAGACCGTTGAGGCGGCCAAAATCCCGGACGCGTTTTGAGCTCCATAGTCGCTAAACGTGACTCGATTCGAAGGTGTGACCCCACCAATGGGTGATTGCTCTCCAAACGAGAAATCCATTGGTGGGGTCACCCATTCGATTCGAGTCCCATTTAGTGACTCTGGAGCTCAGAACGCGTCTAGAATTTTGGCTGCCTCAACGGTCTTCTGGACCCGCCGTGCGGCGGGGCGAGGGGAGGGGCAACCAGCAACACCGCACACGGCCAGCCAGCCAGCCAGCCAACCAGTCAGCCAGCCAGGCAGCCGTGCGCTGCTGGATCGAAAGACCAATGTAAATAAAGGGCTCCGGAAACAATGCGTCGGCGTGCTGTGCGACAGGCTGGGCCTGCATCGGTGTGTCGCTGCCGGCTGAAAGGCAGATGGCCGCGGCGCGAGACGACCTGCGCGGTGGCGCGTTGGCGCAGAGAGGGTGGCGCCCCCTCCCTGGGCGGCGAGCGCCACGGCGGCGAGGCGGCGAGGCCCCGCGCGCCAGTCCGCATCCAGCCCCGCCCCGCCGCGCACGCCGCCCCGCCGCCGTGCCGCGCCGCCGAGTCGACGCGCGGCGGCCCGCCCGCCCCCTCGGACGCCGCCGTGGACGCGACCGCCGTCGACGCCGAGGTGCACTGACACCGTCGCGCCTGGACGCCTGCCCGTCGTGCGTTCGGTCATCCGCCTGTTGCCCGCGCGCCTCGCCGACGTGCGTCGCCGTGACCCACGCGACTTGTTGAGCGGGCCGTGTCGCGCCGTGTGCTCTCGCGAGTGTCGGTGTAGAGACGCTGCAGCAGCCCAGTGATACAGTGTTGGTGTGTTTGTGTGTGTGTGTGTGTGTGTGTGTGTGTGTGTGTGTGTTCTTTGCAACGGATGGACCGTGTTTTGGTTTCCGTCACCGGAGGTTGTATACTCACGCTAGTGCTACTTCCATGCTGTCTCAGTGCTCGATTTTGTGCGATCAAGTGATGGGGTCTGTAATGTTTGGGGGGAGAAAGACGCAGACGAAAAACTTGCAAGGTGTGGGCGACCTTGGCGCGGAAGCTGAATAAACGCTCAGTGGGACGTGTCTTGATTTCCGCGCGTCTGCCGGCTGCGCTGACTGAGTCTGCGGCCGCTGTCACCGCCCTGTGATCGAGGAGGCAGACAGAGAGTGAGGGAGAATCAATACGACGAGGCTAGGTGACGATGGTTATTGAAAAAAAGGGACGGAGGGACGGAGAGAGGGGGCCGCTCCAGAAATGCTGCCCACCTTCGTCACAGGAGCGCCGCACGCTCCATCTCTGTTATTTTATCCCGTTTTCTCTGTCAACGCCGAGGCAACTCTGCGCGCTCCACTGAGCCAGACACATCCCGGACCGCGTCACGGCCTCGGGTCTCGGGCCGGACCCGAATGCACCCGAACGGCCCCCGAACGCGGCGGTGGCCCGCGAACGGGTCCGGGAGGACGCGCCTGGCAAAATACCCGAAGTACGCGAAGGGACTCTTGAAGTTTCGGCAGGGCAAGTTCGGGAAGTTCCTGCGAGGTGCAGAAAGTACAGAGTGACGGCGGAGCGCGCCTTTTGCACCGTGCCTGTCTTATCCATCCTTATCACCTCGTCCTTATCTTTTTCCTTGTCCTTCGCCTTCTTTCGCCTCTCCGTCTGGCGGATGTTCGATCCTGCTGCACACTTCATCCGCTCCTCTTTCCCGCAACCAAATCTGATCTGTCGTTGTACGGCGTTCGGAGCGAAGGACACCATACAAGCTCGGCTTTCATTCAGTGCTGCAGGTCGACAGCCACTGCTCTAGGCTGGTCGCTCCGTTTCCCTCGCACCCTCGGGCGACGCCGCATGAGTGCGAGAGAGACAGTGAAGCACTGTTTGGTATAGGACCGCTTCGGGGCCGCTTTGTTTCGCAGTTTTGTCGGTCTTTGTTTCTTTCTGGAAGCATTCCCTGCGAAATTTGCCTATGCTGCGTCTGGAGAGAGGGAGGGAGAGAGAGAGAGAGAGAGAGAGAGAGAGAGAGAGAGAGAGAGAGAGAGAGAGAGAGAGAGAGAGAGAGAGAGAGAGGGGGGAGCGCCGACCGTTGCTATGTCGACGCGCACTTGCTGCCCTTTGTTTACCTCGGACAGGGGCAAGCAAGCCGCACGCTTTCCCGCTCTCCGGACCCAAATCTGGGAAACAGTAGAGAAATCTTCCGGCAGGGATTTTCCGGCTTGCAAGCACGTTTTCCTCTGTCGTCGCACACGCGCACGAGGCAGTAAATAAATGCAAACCGGAAAATATAAGAGACTAATTCTTGTTACTTTTCCGCGTTTTTTTTCCTCTTTGGCTTTGCACTCCGCTTTCTTTCTGCGGACAAGCCCAGCGCACATCCAATCCGGGATGTTGCATCCGCCCTTTCACCAGTGGCGCGTCTGCCGCACCACTCTGCAACATTGAAAAAAAAAAAAAAAAAAAAGAAACATAGTTTGTTTTTGTTTTTGTTTTTTTTCGATACCTTTAAAAGGCTTTGCGCAGCGCGTTCGCACTGCTTTCGCTCACTGCAATCACACGCAGCGCGCTGACACGCTAAATGTTTTTGTACAAATTTTGTACGAGACATCACAGTTTTTTGTGCAGATGAACTTTTCGTACAATTTTGTACAAGATTTTGTACAAAAACGGGGAAATTTGTGCAGATTTTCGTACAAAAATTGTACGAAAAGTTCATCTGCACAAAAAACTGTGATGTCTCGTACAAAATTGTACATAAGATTTAGTGTGGACATGAACAGGATAAGGTGTTCAGCAGTGAGCAGCCCCTCCACACCGCGGGGCGTGCGTACGTGGCCGAGCCGCGGTCCGCTAATATTGTAACGTTGGCAGTGCGCGGGCAGACCTCTGTGTCCAGCGGGGCGAGCCGAGCCAGCAAGGCGAGCGAACCGCACCCCACCGCCCGCGGCGTCGGCAACATGCTTTGCTCTCTCTCTCTCTCTCTCTCTCTCTCTCTCTCTCTCTCTCTCTCTCTCTCTCTCTCTCTCTCTCCCTATCTAAAAAGGAAGTCCCTCTGGAGGTCCAAAGTCCAAGTCCCTCTGAAGTCCCAAATACCAACTCTCTTTTTTGTCCCAAAATGGGCCATTTGGGGGACTTGGGATTTCAGCCATTCTGGAATCTGAACTCCCTTCCAGGTCCCTGTGAGATCCCTCGCAAGACGCAAAAAGGAGATGCCCAGAGTGAGTCGAACCCGACTCCCATCATCTGTCTATCGGGGACTCTATCCACTGCGCTACCGGCGCTTCCTTGCGAAGGATGGCCAGCGCGCCCTCCTGTATCTGCCTCCATGCCTCCAGTGAATAAGACTTAGCGTATACAGTTTAGCGAGGTAGAAACTCGTACCTAGGGGTTTTCAGGGTCGCTGAACACGGTCGCACTAAGTATTTTCCATTCAAACCAGTTATTAAATTACAATTCGAGATGACTCCTCTTTTGCCCGTGAAACTTTGATTTAGATAGTGGTAGATATTTTTGTCATTGCGGCAGTCACAACTGTCCAAAAATATCTTTCGGTTTATCATACGTTGGTTAGTCCAGCGTATCAAAGTGGCTTGCCCTGTACATTCAATTGGTGCATTTCGCATAATATTCTGATACATACTTGATTTCATTCGGATTACCCGAGTGTGCGGCAACCAGTAATGGAATCTCAGAGGGACTTCAGACTCAAATCGGGACTTCAGAGGAATCTCAGTGCGGAAGGAACTTCGTTGGGATTTGGGATTTGCCTCGAAGTCCCTCATTTGTCCCAGGGACAAAAAAGGGACCAAGGTGGAACCATTCTGGAACTTCCATTTTAGATAGGGCTCTCTCTCTCTCTCTCTCTCTCTCTCTCTCTCTCTCTCTCTCTCTCTCTCTCTCTCTCTCTCTCTCTCTCTCTCTCTCTCTCTCTCTCTCTCTCTCTCTCTCTCTCTCTCTCTGTCTCTCTGCCTCTCTGCCTCTCTGCCTTTCTCATTCCACACCCAGTTTTCACCCTATTTTTTTTTTTACCGTCATCTCAATTTTGAAATTCCCGCACCCCAAACGTTTCACCGCACCGCTCCATATCACCCGCTTTTCCACGCTCACGTTTCAGCCGTTCACGGCCCCACTCTCTCTTCAGCCAGTTTCCTCGCGGCGGTGCCTTAATGCCCGTCGCTTCGGCGCCGCTCTTTGAGGCACCCGATGCTGCCCTCTGTGTTCCTCGTCGCGCCGCCCACTGCGCCCCGCATTCAGCAGCGCGTCCGGACGGCCGCTCTGATTGAAACACGCCGGTGTGTCGTTTCTCTCCCCTCTAAGATGACTTGGCACTCTCTCTCTCTCTGTATGAAATCCTCGTGGCTTGCTGCTGCCGCCGCGCTCCCTTTGAGACCCACAATGCCAGAGGCCACGGCGGCCGGGCGAGCTCGGTGGCGTTGGGGGCGAGAAAGAGAGAGAGAGAGAGAGAGAGAGAGAGAGAGAGAGAGAGAGAGAGAGAGAGAGAGAGAGAGAGAGAGAGAGAGAGATACATATTCAGCGAGCGTGCCTACGTCGCAGCGGTCGGACGCTAGGCTGCGGTGAGGGATGAGACCGCCAGGACTTGAATAAGTTGGCCAGCGTCGAGAAAGAGAGAGAGAAAAAAAGCACCGCGCTTGACTCTGCGAGCGTGACACGACCGTCGGCCGTGGGCGGCACACAGTGGGCCGCACAGGTGGTCAAAAGTCTGGACGTGTTTCGAGCTCCAGAGTCGCTCAATGGGACTCGAACCGAACGTGTGACCGCACCAACGGATTCCTCGTTCGGAGAGCAGCCCATTGATTGGGGTCACACGGTCGCTTCGTGACCCATTCAGCGCCTCTGGAGCTCCAAACGCGTCTCTGGAGTTCTGGCCGTCTGCGGCCCACTGTGCGGACGCACCTGTTGGAGCGCCTGGAGGGTAGGCAGCGCGCCGCGTCGCGGCGCGCGGGAGTTGAGCGTGTTGCCTACCCTCCGTCCAGCGGGCGGCGGCGCGCGGCGCGTTGCCTACCCTCCGTCCAGCGGGCGGCGGCGTGCGGCGCGTTGCCTACCCGACACTCGGCAGGCGTTCCGCCCGTCCGCACCCGCAACCTCTTCCCCTCTCCTCTCTCTTTCCGCGCGGTGCGGCAGCGCTCCATCGATAGCCCGTGCCGGCCCATTAGGGGCGCTCCGATAATGCTGTCGTCTCCCCGGCCGCGCGGCCTGCAAGTTGCGGAGGTACCATCAATCTGCCGGCCCGACTTTATTGCCCCGGATCCAATTATGAGATAGAGCTGCTGCCCCGGTAAATTGTCCCGAACACCGCGCGCGTCAAGTCGTTGACGACGTCGGGCACGTCCGACGACTATCGTCGGGTAAAGTCGGAGCCGCCTAACTGCCTCAGATCTCCAGCCGACGCCCTAAGCTGCTCACGCGTCTGGTCGCGCATTAACGAAACACCATTTTTCACGGACGTTGACGGCGGTGGAGTGGTGGGGGGGGCACTCATGAGATGGGCCGTAGGGGTGCGAGACCGACAGCTTTGTTCGGTAGTAGTCCAGCGAACAAATTTAAATTGTTTGTTGTTGTTGTTGTTGTTGTTGCGTGGTGCTATTCCGTTTGCAATGTTGTTGTTGCGGCGCCCTGTCGCCGCGGGAGGTGACGCGGCCGGTGATGAGCCGCGAAATTAGTCACGGAGGGGCGGCAGGACTGGCGGCCTTATTTTGTAGCCGATGAATATTCAGGAGGCCCGCGGTGGGCGCTTCCTCGGTCGGCCACTCCACCCGCAGCGCCACGTGATTGTGGACGAAGAGGGTTGGCACGCACTGTGACCGCCGACCCGGCGGGGTGGCTGGGGTTGGGTTTGGGGTGTGAATTTGCAGCGTGACGAGCTGATTATGGCCAAAACAAGACCGCGGTAGAAATTTACTTAAAATGGCCTGAACTATTCTCCTGGAGAAATTGTCAAAAATAGAAAAAAAAATCGCCTCCGATCTTGGTTAAA
Organism: Stenchaetothrips biformis; assembly: GCA_030522485.1. Lineage (NCBI taxonomy): Eukaryota > Metazoa > Arthropoda > Insecta > Thysanoptera > Thripidae > Stenchaetothrips > Stenchaetothrips biformis. The sequence continues at coordinate 3,844,084 of CM060100.1, forward strand.
ATTCTAAAATTGTCATCGTTTTTAATTTATATGAGTTTCTGACAAGTAAGTCTAATACATTTTTTTTCCTTTATTTTTTCCCCAAAAATTGAAGTCTTAAAAAACCCCACAGCTTCAAAACGAACTTCCTCGGAGGGTCCCCAATTAATTTTTCACAGTGTTGCATACGTTTTCGTCGGGCATCAAGAAGGCACCGCAGGCCACAGCCACCGTCGGATGTATTCATGAAAGCATCCACAATTCAGTGACCTTTCTGGGTCTCTCGATTCAAACGTGTTGCTCCAGTGGTCACAAGTTGGCGGTTCGCGTCCAAAATGTATTGCTTCTGGAGCACGAAAGGGGTAATGCAGCTGGCCCTTTGACGTAAGGAAAACTTGCTCTGACCAAAAAAAAAGCAGAAAAACAAGCACGAAAAATTAATTGAAAATTAGGGAAAATGGACGGCGACGTTTACGCGTTTTGTCCCGCTGACGCAGTAAGCCGGCAAGCTTATGTAAATTGTCAGGAAATAGTAAACGGAGAGAGAGAGAGAGAGAGAAGAGAGAGCGAACTTGTTGTGTTTTCTGGTGTACTACCCTTTTGCTTCAACATCACGAAATCCTTCCCTCCATCTCGTTCTCTTTTATGCTTATTTATTTGTGCTCTTGTCACTCTCCCCGTGTTTGTTTCTCTTGTGTGCGCGCGCGCGCTCGCAGGCCTGTGTGTGTGTGTGTGTGTGTGCGTGTGTGTGCGTGTGTGTGTTCGGTCGTTATCCGCTCCATTTTGCTTGGGATGCTCCACCGCCGACCCCGGCGAGGGCTGCAAACACCCCGCCAAGAGACGGATGATGGTGTGGACGGTTGGCATTGGAGCTCGTCCTCTTGTTTATCATTGTGGCCCCGACGAGTGTCCTTAGCGGATCCTGCCCGGCGGCCCGTATTTTTAGGACTTGGGGTGACTATATGGACGGCCGCTTGGGGGCGCTGCGCTGCCCGCCTCCCCCCCCCCTCCCCGGGTCCTGGGGGGCACAGCACCGCTGTCCAGGTGTCCTGCAGGGCCCCCCCGGGGGTCCCTTCTGTGAGCCCTGCGTGCGTTGGCGGGCCCAGACGAGGTCAGGGCCCCTGGGCTGGCTTATCGGTCGCAAGTTGGGGACAGTGACACTGTTACGCTATCCGTTTCCGATCCCTGGCAGGCAGGCAGGCAGGCAGGTCGGCGGGTTGCACTTCACCGGGTAACAAACTTGTACCGTGGCAGGCAGGGCTCAGCAGGGTGGAGGTCGGGTGGTCCGATCGATTGTCTCACCTTTGGATGAGGCCGCTCCGCCGCGCTGGCTGCCTGCTCAGGCTGGCTGCTGGCCGCCCCGACCGCAGGCAGGCGAGCGCGGTGGGGCGAAGCGGAGCGAGAGACAGCATAATCTGGGTTGTTAATGCCGCCCCTGCCGGCTCGGCCGCGTTGTCGGAGTTCGTCGCATTCCGAACAGGGAAGGCACGAATTTTCGTCTCATCGCGCGCGCGACTCCCTGGACACGCCGTGACGAAACAAGGCAGTTCTTTTGAAAAACTCGAAAAAAGGTCAACATGAACCCAGGCAAACGGAAAGCCGCCTCTTCGGGATCAGCGAGCAGTTCCTGGAACCTGGCTCCATATCTTGTGTCTCGTCGTGAATCGATCCTCGAAATTTAATTAACTGCAGCTTTATTCTGCGAGCACCGGCGGATCTAGCAAATCGTGCGACTGCGACAGAATCCCACCTGGCTGTGCGAGCGCAAGCGAGACACAAGGGGGGGGCAATCTGCTGTTTCTGACGCAGCCTTGCCCCCCCTTTGCGTCTCGCTTGCGCTCGCACAGCCAGGTGGGATTCTGTCGCAGTCGCCGCTCTGACGCAGCCGGGCTGGATCCGCCGGTGTCTGCGAGCGGCAGGGATCGGCGTCGGCGCGAGCCTCAATAACGTTTGCTGGTTTAATACGACGACGCCAGACCTAGCAGCAGGGTTCCCGCGCACAGTCCAACATCTGTCTCGCTAAGACACTTACGTTGGGACCACACACACACACACACACATCTACGCACACTCACGCACACCCATCCGACATGAGCAGGCTTAAGGCGTGTGTGTGCCCCTTCTTTCGGGCCAAGGACCCCTTAGGACCTGTTGCGCGAGGCGCACTGGGTCACCCGCAGCAGGGCGGCGGTAGCGGGCCCCCCTCTGCCTGCTAGGGCTGGGCTGGGGCTCGCCTGGGGCCTCGGCCGGGGCGGCCGGCCCAGGTCTTCGGTCGGCAGGGCTAGGCGGGGCTCGGTAGGGCCCCCACTTCGCAGAGCTTGCCGGGGCCCCACCCTATCTCTCCGGCACCATCCTTTCCCCCCAATCGCCCCACGAATATCGACCGGTGTGGCTTTGGTTGTTGCCTACCCAGCCGCGCGCGCGCGCTCATACACACCTACACACACACACACTCATTTTCCCCATTCTAAATTCACGTTGGCGTACCGGCAGAAAATAGGATTACTCTCGGCTTTCCAAAAACTAAAAAAATTTAAAAATCTGAGTTTGTTTAGGAAGAGTTAGAGCTTGTCGGGAGGTGCTAATCTCTCTCTCTCTCTCTCTCTCTCTCTCTCTCTCTCTCTCTCTCTCTCTCTCTCTCTCTCTCTCTCTCTCTCTCTCTGTGTGTCCTACGGTCGCACACGCACGTACGCAAGTGATGGGACAGCCCGCTCAAAAGTTTTGTCTCAACTCAGTCGGGGAAAAATTTTGAGCCCGCTAGTTGAAGAGCCGAAACGGCGTCGTTGTTGTTGTTGTTGTTGTTGTTGTTGTTGTTGTTGTTGTTGTTGGCTTTTGGTTGGCTCTCGTCACAGCCACTGCGTAAACGCGTTTTATAGGCGAGAACCGCGTTGCTTTAACCGCAATAATTGTGGCTGTAAATAAATTCACAGAGTTTAATAAATTTTTTTTATACTTTTGGTTGGGGCAAAGTTTAAGAGGCGTCGTGTTTTGCTGCGTGCACTCCGCGTCTGCGCACAATCACTGTCTTTCTTCTCGAGGCCTCGACGTGACATCTGATACGCCGCCCCTGGAGGCCAACGAGGCGTGTCGTGCACCGCAAAAAAAAAAATAAAAAAAAAAAAAAAAAAAAAAAAAAAATAGAGATCCGCTTTAACTTTTTTGTGTTAAAACGGTGCGAAAAAATGGGAAAAGTGAAGAAAAGGACAAAATAACCTCCGATGCAGATCTGCTTTTTCTTTCTCTGGGTATCGCACACAAAGTCTTGTTACGTAGCGCCCAACACTGCAAGAGTGGCTCCTGTACTGCCAGCTCGGTCTGTGCTGTCTGCTGCATGCCCGCGGGATTTAAAGTGGCTGAGGAAAGTTGGGGACTGTGCCTCGGTGTGTGGTGTAGTGGGGTCGTGCAGGGCGGCGCACAGTGGGCCAGAAGACCGGCGCAGGCGGACAAAACTCTAGACGCGTTTTGAGCGCCAGAGTTGGTAAACAGGACTCGAACCGAACGTGTGACCCCACCAACAGATTCCTCGTTGGGAGAGCAATCCATTGGTGGGGTCATGGGTTCGGTTCGAGTCCCATTTAGCGACTAGGCAGATCGAAACGCGTCTCGAGTTATGGCGGTCTTCTGGCCCACTGTGCGGGGTGGGGCGGCGCGCATGATGGGTTACCGCAGGGCGCCCGGGCCGTGGCGGTCGGTTCGCCGCGAAGAGCCGCCCGGGAATGACGAGATCATGTGGGCCAACTTTGTTTGCTCGGGGGCTCCGCCGTTGCCTCGCCGTTGCTCCGCGCCGCTCCACTTCCAGGAGAGGGCTTTCTTTCCGCGCCGCTGGAGGAGCGCGAGTGTCGACCGGATGGCGGAGCGCACCGAAGGCCGGCTGAGCACAGTGGGCCAGGCGGTCAAAATTCTAGACGCGTTTTGAGCCCCGCGGAGTCGCTGAATGGGACTCGAATCGTCCGTGTGACCCCACCGTTGGATGCCTCGTTTGGACAGCTATCCATTGGTAGGGTCGCACGTTCGATTCGAGTTCCATTTGGCGGACTGAGGAGCTCAAAACCCGTCCGGTATTTTGACCACCTCGGCGGTCTTCTGGCCCACTGTGCCGCGGCCCGGCCGCACGCCTCGCTCCGCCCCTGCATTCCGTCATTCCCCGGCTTGTCGCACCCGCGAATACCAGTTAACAAATTCCGGAGTTGGCTTCTGGATTCCCGGCGAGGAATCTGCGCCGCTCCTTCCCCGTTGTCGCAGCGCGGCGGGGTGGGGGGTGGGGGCGTACCCGATTATTTTCCCTCGGCACAGTGGCTTGGTTGTCTCTGGTGCAGAATCCAGTACAGGTGGACAAACGCGAAAAAGGAAAACAAAAAGCCTCGAGAAACTTTGTTGGAAGACCGGCGCGCTGGAGAATGTTTTTGACGTCCTGGCGGTAGACTGTCTCGCTGAGTGAGGCCATAGCCGAGAGAGAGAGAGAGAGAGAGAGAGAGAGAGAGAGAGAGAGAGAGAGAGAGAGAGAGAGAGAGAGAGAGAGAGAGAGAGAGAGAGAGAGAGAGAGAGAGAGAGAGAGGCGATCGAGCCGCTTACCCAGCCGTACCCAGGAAGTGGAAGGGGTGGCGGTAAACACGATGTGGGCGGGCGCCCTCCGTGTCGGTTTGAGAAATGCGCTCCAGCGGCCTCGATCTAGCCTCGCTCTGGCCTCGATCTAGCCTCGCGGCAGGTGTGAGCCGCATGCACGCCGCGGCGCTGGAGATGCTGAGAGTGAGTGGAGTGAGTGTCACCAGGAGCCTCGGGGCGCTCTCGGCGTGCGGACGTGGCAGGTGGGGCAGAAAAGACGCGAAATTGGTTGCCGCGGGAAGCGTGCGTTACGACTGCGCGCGACGGGGAGGCGAACATTGAACAACGCCGGGGTAGTGTCGTGCCTGCCTGCCTGCCTGGCCGCCGAGGCTGTCTGCCAGCTCGGCACTGAGCCGTCCTCTAGGGGCTCCGTCTTCGCCTCTCTGCCTCTCTTGCTCCCGCGCGCCTTTATCGAGCGCGAGGGAGGCAGAAAGGCGAAAGCTGTGCCGTCGTGGCGGCAAAGCAGTGACTGAGGCGTCGACGCATGGCCTCTCTGTGATCTCGCTTTTCCTTCCTCGTTGCGTTCTCCACATTTTAAGACAAGTGGCGTCGTAGCCGCGACGACAAAGGCCGTCGTGTTTGATCGCCAAGCCGTGCTGCGCCATTAATTTTTTTTGTTTTTGTTTGTGTTTTCATCATTGTTCCGGATGTCGCGTCGTCTTTGGGGCCCCGCGTTCCCGCCACGTGGAATCTCCGGTAAAGTCGCGGGGTCAATACAGACCCTGTCTCAAATGAGTCTCTCTCTCTCTCTCTCTCTCTCTCTCTCTCTCTCTCTCTCTCTCTCTCTCTCTCTCTCTCTCTCTCTCTCTCTCTCTCTCTCTCTCCCGGTAAGCCGGCCGGGGGCGGGGGCTCAGGCCGACACGGGGCCCCTGCTGCGGGGCGGTGCAGGATTAGTGCATTAGTGCGCTGTCCCCATCACGAGGCGCCCCATGACTCTTCCTTCTCTTAGGATCGCCCCGGACGGGGAGTCAGTGCGGATCACGCGGCCGCGATCTGACTTTGGCGAGCAGTTCGTCAGGAAATGAAAGCACCAAGGCGAAGACCTAGAGGAGGAAGGTTGTCCTGACAAGTCCCCGCCCTTTTGTCGGGGGACACAACCGCCTCTCCCGACGGCCCCCACTACCACCCTCTCCTTGCTTCTGCGTCAGCCTCCGCTTGAGACGTCCCCAAAGGGTTGCTGTTGATTTGGCTTTGGAAGCCTTGTCGAGTCTGTTTCGTCCTTTTACAAACTCTTCCCCTTCCACCATGGCCCCGCCTCCCGCCTCCGATCCACCCCCAACGATTTTTACCTCATGTGCGCCGGGGTCAATCTGTGCACTGCGTTCCTTTTGTCGGGCATGGGTTCCCTATAACGGGCGCCTTCCTTGGGAATGTCGAGGTACACGTGTCCCATCCAATCTGGCTGAATCGGAGCGGGCTGGCTCGGTCCTGGTTGCCCCCCCCCCACCCGCGGCATTGGAATTTCGTTTCCGTCGCCACCGACTCGGTTAGCCTGACCTCCTTCGCATTCGGCTCTGCAATATTGGGCAAAGGGAGAAAAAGACCCGCTGCTGCGGGCGTTGTTAATTTTAGTCGAGCACTGAGACAACTTGGAAGCGGGCGCGCTGCTGCGCGGTCTGAGACGTGTCCCGTTTGCAGTGATGCGCGCCTAGCGGCGCCAAGCCGCGCCTGGCGTGGCGGCGTCTGGCACCTGGTGCGGCGCGGTGGCCCCTTGATGCCCCATGCGGACACAGTGGGCCGGCGGGGGCGGCTGCGGGCGGCCGCGCCGTCCGAGGCTGCCTTCGAGGCTGCCGTCGAGGTAGCATGTTGACCGTGGCCGTGTTCCTGTGGTCGCTGCTTCGCTCTCTGCGGCGCGGGCCGCCCGCCGCGCCGACGCCCGCGTCGACGCCCCTCGGCCCCGCCGCGCCGCAGGTCAACGTGATGGCCGAGATGTCGGCCACCCTGTCGCCCGCCGGTGGACCCCCGGGCGCCCCCCGCCACGACGCCGACCCCCGCGCCCTGGCCGACGCCCTGAGCGCCGCGGTGCGGGCCTCCGTCCACCGCGGCAGCGTCGCCTCCATGCTCGGCGATGACATCCTCATCAACTACCCGCCCGACGGCAAGCGGCGCTCGTCGTACTCCAGGACGCTGTCGAGGAGATTACGACGCCGGCTGCCGCCTGACCCTCGCCGCGCCAAGAGGTATTCCAACGCACCCGCTGTAGCGCCAGAGGCTGCCTCTGGCCCACTGTGACAAGAAAGCGCTGCCGAGCGGGCGGAGCCGTGATTCGCTGGGATGGCGGTGGACTGGAATTTAGAATGGCATCGGCGCGCCGGAGGCTCTGTGCTGCTTCGGACTGTGCCGCTCTTGTAAGGCCTTCGAGAAGGCCCTGCTGTTGTTGTGGCGCCGTCACAAAATAACAAGGATTCCCCAATAACACAAAACAAACAAACACAGCGTATCGTGTTGGATGGTTCGTGCGGATGCCACTACACTGTTTTCCCCATCATCTTGAGGCCAGCCGAACTATCTGGCGAGCCCCGTCCGAGCATAATGGCCCCCCGCAACCCGGCCGGCTTGGCGGGCTGATTCCGGGCGGGGGTCCCGACCCGGCGGCGGCCCCTCTTGCTCCCACACGGCGGCCCCACGGCCGGAGAGAGACGCACCTCCACCTCCAGCTCGGAATCCTCTCACTGGGGGCCCGGCGAGATGCTGCTTCTGAAAAGCCGCCATATCACAACGCTGCTGGCCTAATTAAGTGCTCCCCTCTCCTCGAACCAGGCCCTGACGGCGCTGAGGAGGATCCGCCCCGCCCCCCAGCCACCCCCTCAGTTTACAACAGTGCGCAGTGGGTCAGAGGACCGTTGAGCTGGCTGAAATTCTAGACGCGGTATGAGCTCCAGAGTCGTTAAATGGGACTCGAATCGAACGAGACCCCACCAATGGATTCCTCCTTTCGGAGAGCAATTCATTGGTGGGGTCACACGTTCGATTCGAGTCCCATTTAGTGACTCAGGGGCTCTCAAAACGTGTCAGGGATTTTGGCCGCCTCAACGGTCTTCTGACCTACCGAGCAGTGTTGCCGTCAGAGATGCTTGTAGCGCGGTGCGGTTAGAATGTGGCTCACACTCCGCGGAACCTGTTGCCACAGGTACTCACGCTCCCGGAAGGAAAATCTGTTGTGATTCCAAAAAAACAAATTAACATTTTTGTTCGAGAAACGCGGAAGCTGGGAAGGCTCGTGGCTGTGTACTGACCAGCCCTCCCCCCGCCGGAATCCCTGTCGGCCGGAATGACTTTCGTTATGATGAAATAAAGTGACGTCATCGTAAAAAGGGGCGAAATCCATTTCGGCCACACGGCAGGACGCGCGAGGGAAGCGCGCTCGCCGTCTTGTTATTTCAGAAAAAAAACAACAACAAAACCATCACACTAAAATGACAACAAGCGGCAACGCGCGGAAACAGCAAATTTAATCTCGGCGCGACGTCGATGGAACAAAGGATGAGCTTCGGCGCCCTGCTTTTGTTGCGCTGTGTTTTAATAAGAACAGCCGCCTTTCGCGCCACATTCTCTCAATTAACTCGCCACATTTTTGGCCGCCTGCGCTGGTCTTCTGGTCCACTGTGCCACGGCCCAATTTTATCACTCAACGATCGATGTGGCCACGTTTTGTTCTTCCCGTCCGGCAAAATGTGACGGTGTCATTATTTTACGCGCGGAGCCTTCTCCGGTCCCTGGAACCACGGCGCAAGTCCGGCGTTGTTTAATTTTGTCCGGGGGTGTCTTCAGAGGCAGCTGAGTTATGGTCCAGCCGGGCCGTGCAACCCGATCGGCAAACCTGTCACCAAAGCCGCAGTCATTGTCAGCTGCCATTGGACCGAGGATAGCTTACTCACTCACTCACTCACTCACTCACTCACTCACTCACTCACTCACTCACTCACTCACTCCCTCACTCACTCCATGACCTAAAGCAATTAAAAATTCACCCAGTCGACTGTTTCCTCGGTCGACCCCTGAGGGATCTTCAGCGAAGCGATTCGCAACTTAGGACAGCTCGCGTGGGTTGGGGTCGGCCGTGGTTAACAAGTTTACAACATATTGTGTGTGTGTGTGTGTGTGTGTGTGTGTGTGTGTGTGTGTGTGTGTGTGTGTGTGTGTGCGTGCGCGCGCGACCAAACACTGCTTGATGAGCCAGGCCGGACCAGTCCGCCCCCGGGCCACAAATACGGCTATAAAGGGCCGGGCTGGATAATGGAGCAGGGACCGTGGCGCTGCAGCCCCGTCACCTTGCTGGCCCATTTTCTTTCCGGCGCCCTCAGAAAGTCGCCCGCCCCACTTTCTTTCATGAACACTGGACGGGGTGGAGTCCTCTGGCCGACAGTGCGGGGCGAAGGCGACGAAGTGGATTGCGAAAGCTTTCTGCACTGCCGCTGCACTGCTGCGTTGACCGGCCGGTGAGGTGCGCGTGAATTACTGATGGACTTCCCTTATTATTCTTGAAGCGGAGCTCTGGAATTATGAAACGCGTTGCGCATTCATGAGCCATGACCTCCCCACTCGGCGCCGCCCCCCTCCACCTTGGAAAACACACCGATACACACACTCTCTGAGAGAGACACACACACACACACACACACACAGCCCTGGTGTTTCCCACAACAAACTGACCGCCCCCTTCCCCAGGGAGCTCAACTGGTACCGCTAGCGCCACACTACGCGGACGTTGCGTACGGCGCCGCAGTCGCTGCACTGAACATCGACGCTACGCTTTTCCGCCACACACGCTCGCGCTTTGTCTTTTTGTTTGTGCTCTACGCAATAGGATTTTTTTTTTCCGTTTCGCATTGAATGCTTGTAACGACAAGGGCCTTTGGTTTGCGTTTCTCCCCCTTCCGGCCGCGGCATGGCATCGCCTTCCTTTCGGAACAAGCTCCCCGCTCTAACAAGCAGTCGCAGCGTACCGCCCTGTTGAACTTGTCCCGATATTTATGGAGATTGGTGCACACTTCGGGCCGTGTATATATATATATTTCCGCCAGCTGCCGTATCGACCGCACCCCTTGGAAGAGGTCCTGGACTCTGCCCTATGGACTGTGTCCTGGAAGCGGGGCTTTTATTTTTAGCCCTTTGACCGCAGGGACGCCGGGTTCAGTGCTGCCACCTACCGCGCTGAAACAACGCCCTATGGCAGCCCTTTGTGAATCCGTTACGCGGCGGCAAGGCACTGTTTAATGTTCAATCGTCGTTCGGGTCGGCCGTCCGTTTTTCTCCGCGTGTCTCCTTCCGCCAGACGGCCCAGGTATGGCAGCGTCGTGGCGCGTCGCGGCGCCGTCTGTCCGAAGTTTGCCATCTCTCCTTCTGTTCCTCCGGGCGACAGCGCGCGGTGGCCGGGTGTACACTGCCGGCGGCAGACAGCCATCATCATCAGCCAGCCGATTCGACCGGAAAAGTTAATTAAGGCGGGCCCCCTTCCGGGGCACGGGAACCGGAAACGGAGGAAGACGCTTGCATCTGTTGCGTTTGACGACTCGTCCCCCGGAAACGGGCTCAAAGCGTGTGTCGCTTCACCGTGTTTCCGGCGGATCGAATTGCCGCGGGTCTTTGAGCGAGCGCACTCTCCGCCAAGACTCGCCCCGCCTTGGAACAGTGGGCCGTGAGCAGAGACCTGTAGGCCGACGACGCAGGCCGGCCAACTGTGTTTCCTCAGGTTCCTTTCCTTTTTTTCATTTCATGTTTATTGGTCCCCTCGTTGGGGAAGGATCTCATCTCAGGGAGAATCTCAAGCAAAACACACACTAAAAATAAAATGTCTGGAAATTCGACTGTTTTTGCGGCGCGCTGTTTATAGACACCGACACCTGCGCTCGGTCGCATGGATCCAATAAGTCCAGCCACTAGAAGTGTCCCCACTTACCGCAGCGGCCGGCTCGCCAAACTTTCTAATCTTACTGTGCGGAAAGTTGGTTGGCTGAAAGAAGTGCGACAAAGCTCACGACGACGCGGAGCCACAACACAGCACCTGCTGCGCAAACAGCTGAAAGCTTTTCTTTTAACCAAAAAAAAATAAAAAAATGTGAGGACGTGCGTATGAAAAGTCGAGCGAGGAAACGTGTGGGCAGACAGACGTGTTCCCCGCACCACGGCAGCGGCGTGGCGTCGTTAGAGGTGGCCACAGTCATTTTCCCCGTTAACCAGTGGCCAGGGGGCTGCAGGAAAAGCAGAAAAACCGAGAAAGGAGAGAGAGAGGAAGAGAAAAGCTGAGGAAGGAGAGAAAAAAAAAGGTATCAGGGTGGTCATTTCTTGCGTCTCGCCGACTCCAATTAGTGTCCTCCGCCCCACACACACGGCAGATGTAGTGGAGGGGGAGCACAATGGGGTCGACTGTGCGAGGAAAACGGGGATTTCTCTTTCCAAGAAAGGAAAATTTTCTTTTGTCGTGTACCAGAGGGAGAGAGGATTTTGCTGATGTCCGGGCGCGCGTCGCTGAGCGCGCACACCTTGGACCGCCTGATGGGGCGACGGCTCAAGGATGCTGGCCTCTGGGCGACGCCGTCGTGGCTGGGACGCTGAGTTGTCGGAAGCGATTTAATAGCGGACCTCGGAAACGACGGAAGCTTTCCTTTCGACACTTGGTCACAGGGGTGGTTGTGAGCCCGACGTTTTTAATTTAGGCCCCCGCGGGGCGTGGCGTGGCGGGGCGGGGTGCGGTGGGGCCGAGCGGCGCTGCGGCGCGTCGTTAAAGTGGGCGACAGTAAAGGTTTTATACGTGTCGCACCGGCCAAGCCGCGCAGCGCCAACGCCAGCCAGACCCGTTTCCGGCCCTTGTTGTGTTTCTTGTTGTTTGAGGAACGTCCCCATCATGTTGTCCTTTCTGTTTGCAGGTGAGTTTCCTGGTTCGATCCCCGCACGGCTGACGCGCCTGCCGCACTGTGAGTGTATCTCGCCTTGGAGGTTTCCACCAGCAATCGAGCCACGCGTTTCGGCACGGCGAAAAATAGGAATGCGCTGACAGTGGAGTAGCGGGGCATGCACGCAGCCTCGCGGGCTGAGCTCTCCGCCCCCGGGGGCGGGTCGTCCGCCACGCCCCCACCCCCGCCCCCGGGCCACCTGTGTCAGCGAGTCGGCCGAGCCAAAGCTCCGTGCTGCCTCGCCGGTTGACTCAACTTTCAGTGTTTATGACTTTTTTGGCGGCGGTCCCCCTGCAGCCACGTGGGTCCTGGTGGGCCTCGCCAAGCCGAGCGCGCCTTGGCAACTTTTAATCTGTTTACGCAAACAGAAGAAATTAAAGAGGCTTTGGCGCGGCACAGCGTACTCTGGTGTCGTTCCGCTTAATTGCCCAGTTTCTCATAGTCCCCGGCCTTCGGGCCCTCGGCTCGGGCCGAGCAGTTTCGCCCCATATCGCCTTTCAATGAGCGCGGCCAGGGCTGGGCGAGGCGAAGAACTCGCTCCCGTAGATGGATTAACTTTTAATTGGCAGTCGAATAGACGCCATCTCCGGGCAGCACAGTGGGCCAGAAGACCTGCGCAGGCGGCCGAAACTCAAGACACGCGTTTTGAGCACCAGAGTCGCTAACCAGGCCTCGAACCGAACGTGCGACCCCACCAATGCACTCCTCGTACGGAGGGCTATCCATTGGTGGGGGTCAAACGTTCGGTTCGAGCCCCATTCAGCGACCGCCTCCACCGGTCTTCTGGCCCACTCGGAGCACAGGGGTCTGGAAGGCGCCGTGCGGACTGGCTCCGGGGGCCGCCTGTGGAGCGGCTGCTAGGCCGTCCGCTGCACCTCGCCGTCCAATGGGTTGCCTACCCGCTGCTTGCCAGGCGTACGCCGCCGACCCCATTCACTTGCTGCACTGTATTTCTGTCTGACTGACTGACTGCCCATCTGTCCGTCCGTCCGTCTGTCTGTCTGTCTGTCCGCGCCGGCCTCCTCGCGCTACCGCTCTTCAGGGCTGGAATAAAGGGTCATTGCGTTTGGCCCGCGGCCAGCCGAATCGATTAACAATATCGATTTCTCTCGCTGCACTGTCGGAAATATTTTTTTGTCCTAACCAATAAATCGGGCGCTGCAGCCTTGTTGTAGTTGCCCCCGCCTTCTTTTTTTTGGGCAAAGTCGATTTGGATTCCCCTCTGCAGAGTTGCTGCTGCTACACTATAACGCGCGCCGCCGCTGCTGCATCCGTCGTGCAGTGTGGGTCCCGCGCCCCGCTGCGTCAAGCTGTCAGCCGCAGCAAGTGCAGGGCATGCCGTGCACACTGGCAGTGGCGCACCACTTCGGCCCACTCCCAAAAATAAATAAATAAATAAATAAATAAATAAATAAATAAATAAATAAATAAATAAATAAATAAATAAATAAATAAATAAATAAGTAAATAAATAAACAAACCGAACGTGTGAACCCTCCAATGGATTCCTCGTTCCGAGACCAGTCCATCGGTGGGGTCACACGTTCGGTTCAAGCCCGCCCACTCTGGAGCTCAAAACGCGTGCAGAGTTTTGGCAATCTGCGCCGGTCTTCCGGCCTACTGTGAGCCGACTGCTCGCCCCCGACAGGCAGACGGACCGACACACGATCGTGCAGGAAGAATGTGCAGGCTGCTCGGTGCATGATACAAAATGGAGTGGATGAGATAAGGGGTTCGAAAACCCCCCGCGCAGCGGCGGCCAGCCGTTCGGCATCGAGGCCTCCAGAGAAATAGCAGCCTGGGCCTGTGGCGGGGGGTTGGGGGCGGTGGTAAACTGGAGGGCTATGAAATATGCAGGCCTGGCCGGCCCGGTGCGCGCCGCTCGTACTGGAAACGCATCAGGGAAAGTCTGAGCCGAAAATGGACAAACGTTGCGGCGCCTGCTCTTTTCTTCCCGGAGTGTACCTCCGTCGTAAATAAGGGCCTTACCGGACGGTGGCCGCGTTAGTGGCGGAGTGTTGGCTGCGTACGAATCTGGTGGTGGTGGTGGGGGGAGGCTGGGGTTGCCGCATCGCCGCGGACCTACAATTGAGACATATGGGCACAGCCTGCCACCTGCGGACACCCTGATCCCCGTTGAGATGTGTGTGTGTGTGTGTGTGTGTGTGTGTGTGTGTGTGTGTGTGTGTGTGTGTGTGTGTGCATTGGTGAGTGCCCGATGCCCTCACCCTGACCCGCTCCGCTCGCTCGCTCGCTCGCTTGCTTGCCCCATTTTCCAGCAGGCTCCAGTAACTGGAGAGGTGTCTCTGGCAGCTATGCCCGGAATTGAGTTGGGATCCTGCAAAGATAAGTGACCATAAAGCAGCGACCAATGATTTGAAGGGAGACGCCACAGGTGTTTTAAAAAAAGGAAAAACTAGCAATTTTTAAAGAAATCTGTGAGGTTCAAATTTTTTTAGAGTATTTTTTTAATGTATTTTTTTTTATTTTTCCGTTGCGTTTTTTCTTGCTTTTAAGTTGTATAACTCTTGGTATAAATTGTACTTTGACCTTGCTGCTGCTTTCTTGAAAAAACTTTCTTTCCGTCTGTTCTTCTGGTGAGATGCTTCTTGATCGCCACCGTTTCGTACTTTTTCCGAATAATTGACTTGCGAGCACAGTAAGGCGAAAGGCCAACGTTGTTGGCGCGCAAATCATTTATCGACCGGCCCCCTCGGGGGACGCTAGTAAATGGGCAGCGGAAGGGGGCGGCCTACCCGAGGAGGATGGAAATGAAAACTCCGTGGAAAAGTTGGCTGGGCGTTTGGAGGTGCCTCCCTCCTCCTCCTCCATGGCCCTTCCTCGGTCCACTCCGGTCATTCACTCACGGAAGAGTGAGAGTATATGGAAGAGTGGCAGTGAGGGAGGGCGAGAGTGACAAAGAGTTAGAATAAGAGGAAGCGTGAGAGTGAGGAAGAGTGGGAATGCGACGTTTTTCTTTGCCGCCCTCGCTCTCAGGCAGCTTGGCGTGAATGATATCAAAGATCCTGGCAGGTGGAGTCGGCCGTTCCTAAGGCCCGCTCCTCTTCCAGTGCTGTTTCTGTTGTGAGCTCCGTCTCTGCCAGGCCATGGCGCGGAGCTGGTGCGGGGCAGGCGGCACGTCCCCAGCTGCAAGACGCTATTCACCAGCGAGCCCTGGAATAGAGGTTTAATTCGGCGCGCAAGATCTATCTATTTTTAAGCCACTGGAGCAGCGCGGGCCTCGCCAAGGCGTCGGGCGGCCGCTCTGTCTATCCTCTCTGTGTCTATTCCCGCCAGACTCGTCTATCCCTGCGCCTTTGCTCTCTCCGTTTCCTATCCCTCTCTATCGCGTCCTACAATCATCCGCATCCGCGGAACTCGTGCGCTCGCCGGGTCATGGAGCAGAGTGCACTGCTGTGTGTCAGTGTCGTCACGCCACTGAGACCTCACCAGTTGGATTTCTCGTTAGAGCCAACAGTAATCACCCCCAGCGGAGTGAAAAGGTGTCGTAGTGTGTGTGCGTGTGTCTGTGTGCGTGTGTATTGGATGGCCCACTTGTTGACAAGCCAGTCAAGGACCTTACGGAGGGAGCTTTTGCTCGGCATTGATCCATCAAAAGTAGGTCACCCACCGCTAGCGAAAAAAAAAGTAAATAAAAGTGTCATATGGCATGAAAAATACCGAGCGTGTTAACCCAATTTACTAAATGACGCGCGCGCGCGGACACACACACACACACACACTGACCCGTGTGTGTATTCCCACAGACCGGCACGCACATAGGGAGACACATGCAGGCGGTGTCGCATGCACTTGTTTATGTCGCTCACGCACGCAAAAATGTAGACACGGTCTCTCTTTCTCTCTGTCCTGCATAAGACGGAGCGCCGCACGCACACACACACATCCTCACGTACGACGAGGTCACTCAGGTCGCGCCCTGCCGTAAACACTTGCACACCTGCCTGAGCATTTGATCCATATTGGACGTCGATTGGGATTAGCATATAAATAGCTTTCCGTCGCCGGGACGCCGGGCCGCCGCCAGAGGCTGTTTAACAAGACAGCAGCTCCAGCCTGGCAAATTTGTCCAGAGAATTACGACGTTGTTTTGCAATTAAATTGCGCGTGGCGCTCCGGCTGTTGCATGGATGCAGCGCACAGTGGGCCAGAAAACGGGCGCAGGCGGCAAAAATTTTAGACGCGTTTCGAGCTCCAGAGGCGCTAAATGGGACCCGAATCGAACCTTTGACCCCACCAATGGATTGCTCGCCAAACGAGGAATCACGTAGGGTCACACGTTCGATTCGAGTCCCATTTAGCGACTCTGGAGCTCAAAACACGTCTAGAGATGGCCGTCTGGCCCACCGTGCGGCGCGTCGCTCGGATCGAGATATGGCGCGGCCAGGCTTTTTCTTCCTTCTTACTTGATACCGCCACTTTGGCTAAATGTAATCAACGAGGTGAATCCAACTTTCCGCTCTTTTTCAGCCAAAGTCCCCCTGACAACAAAGAGAGTTCTGTTTGGGCGTCGGCTGGCCGAGCCAAAAGTCTCCCTGCCTCGCTGTTTGCGTTGCCCGGCTTTTGTCGCGGTTCGGCCGGACAAAAGGATCCCGCCAGGAGCTTTCGTCATTGCCTTCATCATCGCTCTCATCACACCCTCGATCATCGGACCCCGTGATAATGCGCGACTGTTCATCCAAGTTGGGCTCTGAGTGTTGTACGCTGCGTGGGCGTCACACAGTGGGACAGAAGACAGTTGAGGCGGCCAAAATTCTAGACAAACAGTCCCTGTGTCGCCCACCCGTGGCGGGATTCGAACCCGCTCCCCCGCGGGACAGGCGGCGCTGCGCGAGCGGACGGGACGCGGTGCCGACCGAGGGGGTATGCACTCGCGTAATAGTCGGGTCACTCCATCCGTAATAGCGCGCGTAATAGTTCGCGTAATAGCCGAAATTTTCAAGATTTTGCCTATTTTTCGGTTGTTTCGAGCTGTTTTTTGGTTGTTTTGGGCTATTTTTATCTAAAATTGGGAACTTTGAGGCGTAATAGACTATTACAGGCGTAATAGTCGGGTCACTGGTATTGAGAGTGCATACCCCCTCGGTGCCGACTATCGCGCCGCGAAGAAGAGGGACGCCTTAATCCAGTTCGATTCGCTGTCCCGGATAATGAGCAGGCCTTGGCCAGCATTGGCGGCCGGAGGCGAGGCCGCGCGGGGCAGAGGCCGTGGCTGAGGCCGCGGCTCGATTGGACCACCCTTGTAATCCCACGCAGTGCCGCTAAGTCCACAACTCGGGGCGCGGAGCAGCGAGATGACGAACAGGCACCAACAAGCGGCCTAACCTAACCAGCGGGGATCCGAGGGCACAGAGAGAGAGAGGCAAGGCCTGACAAACTGTTGAGGGCCTTTCGAAAAAAAGTAGCTTTTAATAACTAAGTATTTTGAGCAAACTTACAAAGAGAGTTATTTTTAATTTACGAACTATTTCTCTGTTTTACGAACTACGTAGTTTGCCCCTCATCATTATCATTATCATCATCATCGCTGTTCGGCCTCTTCAGACCTATAGCGGTTCGAGTCAGCAAGACATATACTTTTAAAGTACTTGGTCAGGTTCTAAGCGCGCCGCAGGCAAAGTTGGACTGCCAGTGGAGTGGCCAAGGAGGGAGGCTTCAGGCGGCCGGGCCCGCTAATTTTAAATTCCTGTGCGCCTGACTGCAGTCCTCACTCGTCTCGACTTTATGCGCCGTCTTATCACCAGACCTGCAGAACCACTGCCGTCTCTGCCATTTTAAACATGCAACCAGGAGAGGTTTTTTTTTTTTTTTTTTTTTTTTTAAGGCACGCAGTAGCTTTTTTTCGAGGGGGGGGGGAGTCGGATGAAATTTCCTTTAGATTAATTTTTGCTGTGTTGTTTTGCTCCACCCCCACTAACAACGATAGGAAAAGGTGTCTTGCAAAGCAGGCAGGCGAGAATAATTGAGCCATTTTTTTTTTGGGCCGGCGGTACAGTTTAATGGGTTGGACAACAACAACAACAAAAACTTTTTAGTGCGAGGTCGATGCGCCCGCATGATAAAATCAACACCATATTGCTGCGCTGCCCGCCGCCAGATCGCATCTCGGGCATGCAGCCCTCCATCGAGTGTCCGGCGCTGCATTTTTTTACCCGAAGTTATGAGAGATTTTTCTTGCGGCTCCCTGCTTGCCTGCCTGCCCCGGCGTTGTGTCTGGCGTGGCGTCTGTCGTCACACTCACGTACACACACACACACACACACACACACACGTGTGCGGCGCGTAAACTGCCGCCTCGCTGGGCCCGGCTCAGTCGAGATCGGCGGGTCTTCGCGCGCAGTCGGACCCACCGGCAGCGCAGCGTCGTGTACAAGGCCGCGCCTAGGTTGGTGTGTGCTCGTGCCTGTGTGTGTGTTGTGTGATGACCGTGTGACGTGCCTGCGTGTGTCGCATCGAATCGTTTCCCTGATCGCCGTCGCACCCCGGACAGCGGGCGTGTCGATGTGTTTTGTATTTTTTTTTGTTTTTTTTTTTTCGGGGCCTCTCTCTCCCGCGCCTTGCTGAAAAATGTGCTTCGAAGGCGGCGCGAAAAAGTGCAGAAAAAAGAAGCGACGGCACCGCTTTTTAGTGGTCAATTTCCTCATGTTTTGGTGTTGAAAAGTGCAAGTGCTTCGGTAGTGATAGTTGAACCAACACACTAGAAGACACACGAGGATCGCTCTTCGGAAATGGAAACCTGCTTGCTTTGGAAAGCGGAGCCCCAACGCTAATTTTCAAGTGTGGTGTCGTCCTCACGCGCCGAGGGGTGTGTGTGTGTGTGTGCGTGAGTGTGCGCTCGCGGCGTCTAATGAGTGTGTTTGTGTCAGACCGCCACACCTACCCACCTACGCCGTCACTGAAGAATTCCCCCAAGTGTTATAGTGGAGCAGAAAACGCGATGCCTGCGGTCTCCTTCTCTGCGCGTGTGTGTATTTTATATGCACCCAGCTGGTGCGATACGCTTCACGAAGCAGCTCCTTGTAAGGAAGCATCGAGGCAATAGGACACCTTTCGCCAAGGCCAAACAGAAGCAAACTGTGCAACTGTTTTAAATTTTTTACTTTTTGGAATGCGAGGTGAACATCCTCTGGTCCGCGTTAACTCGCCTCGCATCGATTTTCGTTCCGCCGGCAGCCTTGGGTCCAAAAGGTTCCAACAACAGCGCGCCAAGCGAGTGAAGGCAGTTGCGCCTCCGCCGGGCAGTAGGCCGGCAGTCTATCTCGTATCGGCCATCTCTTCTGAAAGGCTAATCTGGAAGTCGGTCCTCCGCCTTTGTCGCGCCGTGTACCTCGTCCCGCCCGCCCTTCGCGGCCGGCATCGTGTCAGTGCGTGTCTGGGCGCGGGCCGGCCGTGGCGCACAAATACCGCGTGTTTGTTTTCGCTCCGCTCTCGAATGGATCTCGCACCCGTGTTTTCATTCGGAGTTGTTTGTAATTCCGTTTCATCCCCCTCGCGTTGCGTCTCGTCAAATTTTTATCTTTTTTTTTGGGGGGGGGGCGCTGGCGTGAACAATACACCCCGCAAGGGTTTTCCATTTCCCGCGCGGTAAATTTGAAATAGTCCGATGTTGTGGGTGAAAGTGCCTCGGGATGATTGGAAATAAATTTAATGGCCCGCTGTCGCCGGCCGGCCCTGGCGTCGCAGTGTTTGCCCCCCTCCCTCCTCGTTTACCTGATTTTCCTCTTCCCCGGGGGTTTGTCCTCATTGGCCAGTTCGATCGGCGCGGTGAGGCCGTGCCCGGGATTGGACCGACCCAAAATTGCCCTGGGTTTTCCGAAGAAGCTTCGGTAACCACTTTCGGAATTTTCCGATTTAGTTTAACAGTGTATGACGGGTCCACTGCAATGCATCTCGCTGTGCAAGTGACCGTAGTTACCCCAAGTGCGCCGCGCACCCGTTAGAGCCGGTTAGTGCGCCGTCCTCGTCACAAGAACCCCCTCGGAGTGCGGGGCTTTGGTTGTGTACTGACCCGAATGAAGCACGCAGTGCAGCAGCGCTGCTGCTGCTACCCATCTGTGAAATTGGTTGAGGAGCTGAATTATCGGAGCCGCTCCGCCCCGCCCCGCGCAGTCGCGACAGAGACACAGACACCTCATCTTCCTAATGCCTCGCTGCATCACCGCACCTGGAATCACATCCGAACCGCCGAACCGCGCTGGAATCACGGAAATGTTCACACATCGATTCGGAACGGTGTTCTGTCTCTCTCCCACCCGTACGGAGTCCCATGAACCCTAGAGAGACGTGCGGTCCGGCTGTCGGCCGGGGCACGGTCACAAGTCAGACGTGACTGCTCCCACATATGAACCGAGTGACGTCACACATCGCCCCGAAGAGTAAGCGCCCCGGTGCCCGATCGAAGGAACTTTGCCTCGTCTTGTTGACATATCCGCCCACAGCTGAGCCATATTCGAGGTGGCGTCGCGCCGTCTCTCTCGCTCGGCCCGCGTTCTGTGGAGAAGTCGCGAGAAGCGCCCAAGCTCCCACGGTGAATGCGCCCGCGCGGAGCGGCTTGCATGCACCTGGCCGTGCGTCCCCAGGCGCTCAGGAGTCTTCGGAGGTTGCACGTACTCGCACGATGTGCCTCCGTCTAAACGTTTGCCTGCGCGGAAACCGGCGGGAACACCGGCTTTGCTTTCGGCAATTTACTCAGCAGGTAGCGCGTCGTCGGCCTCCTCCCGGTGCGGCAACGCTGCGCCGCGGCGGGGACTGCCGCGGTCTATGCGGCGGTCGACGCGGTGAAACATCGCCTACGCAAACAATGCAAAAGCGCGGCAAAAGTTTGCCGACGGGCCGCCGCAATATCGCACGCCGCACTGGGGGAGACGTCCCTCAAATTAGGATGCGTGTCAGTCGGATTCAAGTTGGCCAACTTGTTTTTCTTTTCGCTGGTGGCCGGGGGGGTAGCCAGTGGGCCAGAGGACCGGTGCAGTCGGCCCACTCTGGGGTTGCTCCCTTTCCTCCGACGGCGTTCCTCGCGGTGCGCACGTCAGAGGACGGCCGGGCGCCGACGCTAACGATGACCGTCAGGAGCAGACTCCATGGCCCGGCCCACTGTGCCCCGGCCCTTCCCGGACCCTTAGATGTTATCGCTGGCCGTCTGGACCAAGGCCTGGACCAAGGTCGCGGCCACAGAGGACGGACCGCGGGCCTCGCGCGCATCGCGCGCCACGGAGTAGCTCCTCAGAATCCGCTTGTCAGAGTACAGAGCATCCCGTGCACTCGGTGCGCCGGACCTCAGCGGAGGCGGGGCTTCCAGAGACGCGCAAATGGAGCCGCTCCGTCGCGTCCCAAGTTGTGCCAACTTGGTTTGCAGGTCGCCCACTCGCACAGTGGAACAGCCAGGAGACTGGCGCGGCCGGCCAAAATTCCAGACGCGCTTTGAGCCTTAGAGTCGCTACATCGGACTCGAATGGAACTTGTGACCCTACTAATGGATTCCTCGTTCGGAGAGCAATCCATTGGTGGGGTCACACGTCCTGGCGTATGAGAGAGAGAGAGAGAGAGAGAGAGAGAGAGAGAGAGAGAGAGAGAGAGAGAGAGAGAGGGAGGGAGAGAGAGAGGGAGAGAGAGAGGGGGGGAGGTGTCAGTGACGGCGTGTGGCTTTGTTTGGGCGTGTTTGGC
This sequence comes from Stenchaetothrips biformis, assembly GCA_030522485.1. Lineage (NCBI taxonomy): Eukaryota > Metazoa > Arthropoda > Insecta > Thysanoptera > Thripidae > Stenchaetothrips > Stenchaetothrips biformis. Next base: position 3,865,242 of record CM060100.1, read on the forward strand.
AAAAAGAAAAAAACGAGCCGTTGAAATGTCTGTTTAGACGGTGCTTCGGTCGGCTCGTAAAGCACTTGATTCGCGAATACGACTTGCCTGCCGCGTCCTTGGCGCGTGGTCCTCGCCGTCCTCGCCGTTCCTGCCAGTCGACGGCGCCCCGTCCCCGGAAGCATGGCCTCGCGGCACAAAATGCCCGGCAGCTGGAAATAACGAGCCACTGAAAATCGGCGCGGCGGCGGCGCTCTGAATGGCGGGAGTGAAGACGACGCGACGCCGCCAAGGTGGAGCTGGAAGCTAGAAGAAAAGCGCCCTCACCGGGGCGCGAACCCGCCGCGCCGGGAACGCCGGGCGGGGTGGGATGGCCGCCGCATGACGTCATCGGCAATCTCCGCCCCGCCGCTGCCACCCTCTCCCGGCCATGTCGGCCGACCTCTCCAGCCGGCCTCGCCTGCGCTATAGGATGGCCTCGGACACGGCGGCGGCCTGCCGGCCGCGGACCACCTCGGTCTCGTCGGCGGCCAGGTTCACGCGCAGGGACTCGGGTGCCATGGCGGTGCGCACGCGGCCCCGCGCGGAGAGCGTGGGGGCCCTCCGCACCGACCCCCTGTAGTAAGTACACCGTCAACACCACCGAAAAACAAAGCGAAATGATGTCGCCGCCAACTTATAGACCTTCGTGTTTATCTTGTTGACGGCAGATCGAAATTAGGTTTACCTTGCCTGTTGACTATCTGAACCCCAACTCTGGTCACGTTTAAGGGCGTCTGCGAGTGGAGAAGGCCTTGCCGTGCCCGCCCCGGCGAGGCCCACGTCTAGGTGACCACAGCCAGCGCGGTTGATTAGCGTTTGTCTCACGGGGCCGGCGTTCCCTAGCAACGAGGGTCTAATGGACGGACAGCCCGCCTGTCTGCCTGCCTGCCCCTCAAATCCTGTCGCTTTATTCCGCCTTGACTGTGCACAGTGAAGACTAGCGCCAGGCGGCCAAAATTCTAGACGTGTATAGAGCTCCAGAGTCGCTAAGCAGGACTCGAACCGAACCCCACCAATTGATTCCTCGTTCTGAGATCCGCGTGCAGATCAATTACCTCTCGGTCAGTAGTCATCATGGCGCGAGAACGGGACCCAAACACGAAGCGAGCTGTGCTGGTGTAGTTGGTTGTTTGAGGCCGAAGCCCAATTTGTCGGTTCCCGCAACTTTACCGTTCGCTCTTGTTGGACGTGGACGCTCGGCTAACCTGTTTGTTTCCTTCTTGTGTTGCAGGTGAGTAATTGGCAGTGTCGCTCCACGCCTCCTGGACTCCAAGGCACCACGGCCCTGCGTAGTAAGACCATTAGGCGGGCCGGGACCATGGGGTGTCTATACTACTGTCCGGGACCATGGGGTGTCTATACTACTGTCCGGGACCATGGGGTGTCTATACTACTGTCCGGGACCATGGGGTGTCTATACTACTGTCCGGGACCATGGGGTGTCTATACTACTGTCCGGGACCATGAGGTGTCTATACTACTGTCCGGGACCATGGGGTGTCTATACTACTTCCGGGACAATGGGGTGTCTATACTACTGTCCGGGACCATGGGGTGTCTATACTACTGTCCGGGACCATGGGGTGTCTATACTACTGTCCGGGACCATAGGGTGTCTATACGACTGCCCTCCGAGTTTATGCAGTTTCTGTGCACACTCCCTAAATCATACCGGCTGCACGATTTTGGACCTGTCCCACCCCTCTTACGAGCGTGAGGCTTCTTCCGGGGCCGGCCCTGGGGCCAGCCCTCCTCAGCGCACTACAACAGCCCTTCCCGACCCTCTGGAAGCCTTTGGGCTGGGCCAGGGCCGTGCCCGACCAAGCACCCAGCCCTAATAGATTCAAATCGCAGGCCCCGGGTCCAGCAGTCCAGCCCGCGGGGACAGTGTGCAAACAGTGTGTCAACTTACACACGAGGAAAAGGGGGAACACTGTTCTCCCTTCTCTATGTACTTCGAAAGGCAAATAAGACTCGCTGCATTTGCTGTGAGCACCGGCATGTCCGCTGGAAAACCGTCAAAAATAAATATTTAAAAAAAAATCCGGGGATATTTGTTTTAGCGTGTTTTAGCTGTGGCGCGCTGGCGAAATATACATTCCTCTGCTCTGTAATGTAAGCGAAGCGCCCACCGGTCATTCTTAATGTCTTTTGGCCCTTTTAATTTTTGCCAGTGGTCTCGCTATTGATTACGTGAGGCGGCTGCCGCATCCCTGTGGAATGGGTGGCGCTGCGTCAGTGCTTCCTGCCTCTCTCTCCATCTCATTTACCTTTCATCCCTTCCCCTCCCTCTCTCTCACCCTCTCTCTCTTCTCCTTCCCTTGCGAATATCAGCAGTCTCTCATTTACTTCCTTTTCCCCTGTCGGGCTGCATTCCCCTATACTTCCGCTACTCTACTGACCTCCTTGCATTAAAATTTGCCCTTCCTGTTTTCGCCCTCCCCTTCCTTCCCCTCCTGGATCCTTTTAATCAACCGCCGTATGATCCCCCTTAATCTGACATCATCACCGCACGCCGTCCGGCCGTTTTAAACTTTTTCATCGTTTTCATTCGACACCTCCCGGCTGCAGATGCGTTATCGGCACAGATTAGTCTCGGGAATAAGCGGCCAGGGCGATCTGCCGGCCCAGCAGCTCGTTCTTGCCGAAGCCACCTCCCTCCTCGTGCTCGCCGCCGAGTGCCGCTAATCGGCTTTCGCGTTTGTACCGCCAGCGCTTTCGGTATTGCCGTGAATTAACGAGCAGTTCCTGCGATCTGCGCACGTAAAGAGGTGTGTGTGTATGTATGTGTGTGTGTGTGTGTGTCTTGGTGTGGGTTTGTGTGCAGTTCTGGGGAGAACAGTTCGGGTAAAGAGACGAAAGAACAGAACCAAAGTGCAGTCGACCTGCATCGACCGGGTGTTGGGTTTGCAAACTGTACAATGGTGAGCGTACTTTTGTGTGTGAATGTGTGTGTGTGTGTGTGTGTGTGTGTGTGCCGCGCGTCTTGTATTTCAAAAAGACAATGAGTGTCACTCGATCCCATTCGTTCCCCACTTGCTCTGTGCCGGGAACGGGCACGGTGGAAACACCTGTCCAGCACCACAATAGTTAAGAAAAATGCATTATACGACTTTTTGTTTTAAATATGGCTCTATAGAGTTCCTCTTAGCAGTCCGGCGCCGCGCAGACCGTCTTGGCAGTGTCCACGACAAGCTCGTTAAAACTAAATCAAGTGGAGGCTCGGTCGTCGTGGCAACGCTCCTAGTGTGTGGACGTGAACCTTTCCCTGACACCCGTCCGCTGTGCGTGGCACACTCCCCTAAACTTGGGCCTGGCCTGGCCTGGCCTGGCCGAGACACGCGCGCGGGCCGCCGTGGAAATCGACAAGACGAAAATCAGCCTGCCCCCGTCCGACCCGTTTCCACGCGAGGATAATGAACCCTCCGCCAACGACGGCGAGGCAAAGAAATTCACAATCTCGATAAGGTGTGACGCTTTTCATATTACGCGCCTGTGATAGCGGGTGGGCTGGTATTTCCTATCAGTCTGCTGCGCTATCTGCGCGATGAAGACGCCCAATTGTTTGGACGCGCCTTTGGCGGTGTATAGACGCCCCGTTTTGAGTGCTGTCTGCGCGATGGAAGGCATTAAGATCGATTTTGTGTCGAATGGGGACACAGAACTATGAGGCGCTTTCCCCGGTCTCCTCGCCTTTTATTCGGCGCGTGTGTGAGTTACGTGTGTGTGTGTGTGTGTGTGTGTGAGAGAGAGAGAGAGAGAGAGAGAGAGAGAGAGAGAGAGAGAGAGAGAGAGAGAGAGAGAGAGAGAGAGAGAGTAGAGGCCCGCCACTGTGAGCGTGTGTTGTGGCAAGGGAAAACGCAGGTGCTGCAGTGTTCCTGCTGCAGCCAAAAGGTTGCAATGGCTGGTCAGTTGCTCCCCTCCATCAAGTTCTCCTTCTTTCTCTCCCTGTCCCTCCCTTAAATGCAAACCACTTTTGGTGATTACCTCCGCAGTGCAATGCAAACACGCCGCCGAAGCCGATTTGCGATGCCCGTTGGCGGTGGTACACTGCCGCCCGGCGCCATTGGCGTGTGTCGCACCGAGCCAGTCGCCCCGCTGTTTCCATTAGCGGAAAGATGTTTCCAGCGTAGGGGCCGCGGCGTGGCGGTGTGATGTATGGACTGGGGAAGGCGGGGGCCAACATGTTGATGACCCGGTGGACAGCGCGCATCCCCTTCTACCGTGCTACGCAAACCGTGCCCGTTTTCATCAGGTGTGCGTGTGTGGAAACTCTGTTGTGTGGAAACCCTTTTTGCGGGAACCTGTCCACGGCGGGGAAGTCGCGGGGGCTGGGGCGGGCCGCGCGAACTGTCCTCCGAACAAACTCGAGCCTAGTCGCTCGCTACCTGAACGAAGCCCGGAATGCTTCCCGCCTCTAGATGAAGGATCGGTTGCAGTAGACCCGCCGCGTATCTTTACTACCTGTCGGCGTAAACGAATACGCGCGACCCAGTCGAAGATAGCAGCCAGTCGCGTACAGTCTTTAAAAAAAGTCATTCCACTGCGGCGTTGCTTCCGGCAGCCTTGTACAGTCCGCCGCAAAAAGCCGATGGACCTCGACGTTCACGAACAACGCCAGCTTCACTCACTGCAGCGCACAGTGGGTCGGAAGAAATTTCAGCAGGCCAAAATTCTAGACGCGTTTTCAGCTCCATTGTCGCTATACGGGGCTCGAATCGAACGTGCGACCCCAATAACGGATTGCTCTCAGAACGAGGAATCCATTGGTGGGGTCACGCGTTTGAGATTGCAGTCCCATTTAGCGACCCTAGAGCTCAAAACGCGTCCAGAATTTAGGCTACCTGGACGGCCTTCTGACCCACTGTGCAGCGAGTCAGTGCGCTGATCCCGGACTCGGCGGCTGCGTTGCCGCACAGTCGCAGTACAGTCTGAGACAAAAGTTGTTTTGTTTGGACAGCTGCGTCTCATCGTGCATTCCGTTTGGCGCAGCACGGGGCGCCCTCTCTCTGCTACTTGTTGCGTTGCCTTGGTCGCCCTGCCCTGAGCCACACTGCGAAGAATTGAGAAGACGTGACGACACGTGCGCACCCGTCGCTCTTTCAAAAACAAGAAGCCTAAAAATAAACTTGAACCCAGTGAATGCAGCTGGTTCTCTGTCTTCTTAGAGACTTTGCCGCTCGCTCCGGACCGTGCCGTTTGAAAGAGCCTCTCCGTTCACGTCCACACTGCGAGCTCATCTCTATTCCGGGCTGGGCACACTACCCCGGAGAATCCCTGGAGAATCCCTGCAGAATCCCCCCGGAGAATCCCCCCGGAGGAGCCGCCCTTGCACCACTGCCACGCCCAGCAGCGCCCTCGTTAACGCTAGTGGTCGCCTGGATCCTCCAGGGACGCAAGCCCTCGCTCGCTAGAGCGCTCGCGCCAACCAGCGGGCAACGCGTCGTGTCAGTTTCAGACCTGCTAAAAAAGCACTTTCGCAGATTTAACGAACTTGCTCAATGTTGCTTCCTGCTGCACAGGGGAGGTAACTCCAGCTTAATTTGTGCACCAAAATTCACCAAATATGTGAAATTTATTAAAATTCTTCTTAAAATTCAGTAGTTTTTGCCCGAAATTCATCAAAATTCAACTGAAATTCATTTTATTTGTACGCCGAAATTAACAGTTTTTTTTTCCTAGTTCCCCAGTTCCTACAGCACTGCGATGAAAGTTATGAAAACGCGAACGAACAATCCGTTCATTTGTATTGGCGCCGTTGTTATCCTATAGCAACGGCACATGCACGTATCGTGACGAGTGATTGGGAAAAAAAATAGACACCTTTTTTTCGTCACTGGCTGGGCCCACACTTTTTCGTGTGCTCCGTCCATTTTCTGACCGGCTGGTTGCAGCTGTCAATACCGAGGCACACACGACAGGAAGGGAACGACAGGGGCAGGGTGGGGTGTTGCGGGTTGGTATGGTGAAGTGTTGTTGTGGCCCGCCTGCCTTCTCCTCCTCAGCCAGCTGGGGCGTCCCTTGCAGGCGTCTGTTGGTCTGCGAATGCATTCACACTAACAACAACAACAACATAGTTGTTGGTGCCTCCGCGGCCCCTCCAAGGAAGGCGGCGCGTGGCCCCTCCTTCCGAACGCCACCTCAATCATTTATTCTTTTATATGCTTCCCCTCCTCCACCGGTCGGCCGGCCGTTTCGTTTCAGCGACACGCGTCGAGAAGTTGCGCACCTCGTTCCGTATTCATAAAACGCAAGGACCAGACCCCTTCCATTTTTTTTAATTTTTTTTTTACTGCCCGTGGAGTCTCTGAAAGGCGATATCCGCTCCTGAAATCCGAGCCGTCATCGTCGATGTGCCCAAGTTTTATATGGCCGCGGTTGGATGGCCGGACGGGCCCACTGCGCATGCCGCCGCCTGCTGTGTTTGCCTCTTTGCGCGAACATCAATTTCCGTTCAACTTTGACGCGAGCGCGGAGTGATGCATTCTGCTAGCACGGTGGAGAACAGAGTCTCTGCTGTGGCTGTGGGAGAGTCGCATTTTTATCACGCCAGTAGAATCGACTCCTTGCCGAGTGATGCATGGACTCTGGGTCATAACATGGCCGCGGTTTGAATCAACGTGATCAGTTCGGTGCGAAGACTTTATTGGCGTGCAGCACCGCTGTCTCGTGTGTGTGTGTGCGTGCGTGAGTGTGTGTGTTCGAGTGTACCACCACCCATCGTGCAATTAGCGTCATTTCCCCCTCCTCGGGTGTAATTGACTGTAAACCTTTGCCCCCCCCCCCCCCCCGGGCGGCGGTCGGAGCCGTCGCAGATTGAAGTCAGCACACACGCTTGCACACAAACACACACACACACTCGCGGGGCCTCGCATAGGCCGTACACGATCGTTCACACACACACACACACACACACACACACACACACACACATACATGCATGGAACAGAGATGTCCCATTAACACCACGGCACCCATCCATGCGTGCAGGCTGCCTCAATAAACCCGAACGAATTGGTCCCTTGGGCAGCGAACACGCCTTGTTCGGCTAACCTTTTCGAACCCCAAAGTTGTTTGATTGGACGAGGGACATTGTTCGGCGCAGCGACTCCGCTTCTTTATCGCGCTGCCTTTTAGGGCCCTCTCTGCCTCTTTATCATTGGCCCCGCTACGCGCCGCTACGCGCCGCCACGGCTGCACCGCGCGGGGCCGCCGGGCTGCGATGTTAATTTAATTAACACCACGGCCGTGCCAGGGTTTAGAAAAGGGGGCAGCGACGAGTGCCGCTCTGTCGCACCCGCGGCGCGTCCCCAGGCGCGAGGGAGACGAACCGACAGGCCGGCCGGTCGATCTGTAAATACCGTGCGTGTCGTTTATACGCAGGCCGTCTGACCTCGCCAAGCATCGCTGAATTTGACCCAAAAATAATCTTGACTGCTAAATCGACACTATAGTGGCCCTTAAGCTTGGAACTGCCTCGCTTTGTTCGGTCGACTCGGTGTTGTTGTATTTGCGGTGTGTGAACCAGGCCGCAGTTTGAATGGCCTTCGCGCGCGAAATCCTGCTGGGTAGACTCGTTGAGTTCGTTCGTCCAGTCAAGCCACAATCAGTGGGATTGCTGTGGGCCCGTTCATGGGCGGCTTACGTCGTCAAGGATTACCAACCCGACCGCGCCAACTCAAACTGGCTTATGCAACTCCTTCGCGGCTCGCCCCAAACTTTTCATTTTGTGACGTTTTTTTTTCCTTTCGTTTGTTTACAGCTTTGATGTGGAGAATGGCGGGGGTCCTGGCCGGAGCCCCCTGGACGGGGTGGCCTCCTCACCCTCCGCCGGACTCGTCCTGCAAAACCTTCCCCAGCGGAGAGAGTCCTTCCTCTACCGCTCCGACTCGGACTTCGAAATGTCGCCGAAGTCCATGTCGAGGAATTCTTCCATCGCCAGCGAGAGGTTCGTACCTGCTTTTTATTTTTTATTTTTCCCTCATTTGCGCGTTTGTCGTTTTCCTCCGGAATCAGACGTCCCTCTTGCAGCCAATTTGGAGGCGCTGGTGTCCGTCGCGATGCAAACGTGGCGGCGCGTTCTGTGATCGCGAGGAGGGGGAACCTCCACGTCAAAAAAAAAAATTCAAGTAGTTGTAGATTGTAACTAAAAAAAAAAATTGAAAAAAAGTTTAAAAAATTATGGTACATTCTAATGGACGTTGGGTTCCGGAGTTGAAACGTTTGCGTTGCCTCGCCACTCTGTACATGTACAGTACTGTATATCTCCCTGCATGAGCCCCGGACTACATGACCCGCCCAGCGGGACCTTCTCCATCTGTGCTTGTATAGTGCGTTTCCTTTTGTTGTGCCCACAAAGAGCCGCAAACACACTTTGACCGTGAGTTCGACAACAACGTCGCCTTCGTCCTTGGTCCTCGCTGCATAGTGTATGTCCTCATTGTGTCCCTGGCAGGTTCACGCCGGCTGAGGCTTTCATTTTCACTAAGCTCGTCACGCTGACCGTCACCACATCAAAATAAAAAAACAATCATGATTGAAACCATCACACAATGGGCATGTCCACCTGCGCCGATCTTCTTGCCCACTGTGCGGCACCCACGGCAAAACTTTTTTTTTTCGTCGAACCGGTATCGATTTCCAAGTTTATGCGTGCCTGTCTCCCTTATCGGCGGCCATTACGGCACGGCCGCGGCAGGCAGCCTCGTTAGACCCCGCCGGTACTCGAACCCGGGCCCAGGCGCCAAAACACGCGAAAATGCGGCGGAACGCCAGCCTTGCACAGTGCCAGAATCTTGTTAGAATAAGCGTGTTTGCCTCGAACGCCGAGAGAGGCGCGGAGGGCGGAGCGGCGCCCCCGGGGGGGCCTTTTGCAGCCTCGCGGAGCACGGAAGGCCCCCGGAGACGGTTTGGGGGGTCGGACGCTCCTCTGACACACCGACATTAATGACTTTGCACCCCGGCCCGGTCTCGGCCGGCCCCGCCCCGCCCCGAGACCCTTCCCTTCGATGCCGGAAACTGGGCACGTCCGGAGACAGCAGGGATGTGCTTCTTCTTCGTTAGGGGCACCCTGCTTGCATGTCGCGCAGAGACGCTCGTTTGCCGGCTACTCGCTTGGTTTTCGCCCGACGACGCCGTGGTGGCCTCGTCGGTGTGCCTCCGGCGCCACCACGGGCCGCAGGAACGGCGCGTGGCAGATCAGGAAAACAGACGCCGTACGCACGCAGCCCCCGCGGCGGCCGCGGACCCGATACAGAGCCGATACGGCCGTAATGAAATGAAAACTTTGTAAGGTGGGCCCCAGGCGGCGGCGGCGGGGCCCGGCCTGGCGAGCCCAAGGCGGCCATCTGCTGTGCAGCCCGTACTACAGACCGATCCACCTGCTTGGCCCACTGTGCGCGGCAACCACTTGTGGCGCGTTCTGGCGGCGGACGGCGCAAGCAGGACGCTGCCAAGCATGGCCGCCGCGGCCCGCCGGTCGGGGGTATCCGCGAGGCGCGGGGTAGCGCCGCCGCCGTGTTTGCCCAGGTCGGGGACCGGCGCTACCCCGCGCCTCCAGCGCCTGCGCTCGGCCGGGTGGGCTGGCCCGCGGCACGCCGCTGTTCTACGGGCGTGCCTACCCGCCAGGCGCTCCCACAGGAGACCAAGTAGAGGCAGCCAGGCTCCAGTCGCTCCCGCCGCAAAGTGGGCCAGAAGACCGGTAGAGGTAGTCAAAATCTTCGACGCGTGTTGAGCTCCAGAGTCGCTAAATGGGACTCGAACCGAACGTGTGACTCTACCAATGGATTCCTCGTTCGGAGAGCAATCCATTGGTGGGGTCGCATGTTCGGATAGAGCCCCATTCAGAGACTCCGGAGCTCAAAACCTGACTAGAGTTGTGGCCGCCCGCGCCGGTCTTCTGGCCCACTGTGGGGCGCCGCGCTCATCCCGCCATTGATTTGGCGACGCGAGCGCCCTCTGTCGTGAGGTCAACTCGTCGCGTTGCAAGTTCCGGCGCCGGCCGGGAGAGTGCGCTACGGCTGCAGCGCCCCCCTGTGTTATTACCGTCTCCCTCTAACTCAACCCGCCCCTCTCCGCCCTCTTTTTGGGGGGTTCTTTACATTTTAGTCTTTGCCGCTCACAAAGCCGGCCAACCGCGGCGCAGCGGTGTAGTGTGTGGCGAGCGGCAATCGATAGTGGAGTCGTCAGCGCAGCGGCCCAGCTAGAGCAGCGCCGGGATTGGGGCCTCTCCATCCGCCACGTTCGGCGCGTTCAAGTGTCCTCGGCCAGGGTGCTGGCGCACGGTGGGCTAGAAGCCGTAAGCAGGCGGCCAGAACTCTAGACGCGTTTTCTGCTCCAGAGTCGCCGAATGGGACCCGAACCGAACGTGTGACCCCTCCAATGGATGCCTCGTTCGGAGAGCAATCCATTGGTGAGGTCACACGTTCGATTCGAGTCCCAATTAGCGACTCTGGAGCTGAAAACGCGTTCGGGATTTTGGCCACCTTATCCGGTCTTCCGGCCGCGCAGGGATGGTTTCGCGACAATCGATCGCGAACGGCGCCAAACGCGACACTTTGAATCGAGCATCAGTCGGCAACACCCGCAGTGCATCGCGACTGGCTGCACTCGGTGCGTGGGCGTCGTCCAGGCTGCTCACGCCGGAGCGCCGCCCTAACGCTGTTAAAAGGAGACCCCCCCCCCCTGGGCCCCCCTCGGCCCGCCCCTCTCATTTTCTCTCTCCGGCAAAGTTGGCGAGGATGGAAAGTTAATTACGTGGCGATGGAGTTTATCCTCTCGTGCGGCCCTTCTGACGGCGCCGCGCTGCGCTGCCGTCTTCCAAAGGCCGGCCGGGACAGGGGTAGTGGACCAGGCACAGCCGGCCGCGTGCCGTCGCCATCAGCGCCGGAAGAGGCATAAAGAGATGCGGCAACGCGATTTCAGACGTTATTTCGTCACCGCAATTAGGAGGACGGCCTGGACATCTAAACCCTCGAACGAAGCCGGCCTTGTCCCACTGTACGACCGGGTGGGGTGGGGCAGGGCAATCGTGCACTTGGCCGTCCCTCTGGCCTTCATTTCGAAGTCTGCTGCACACACACACACACACACACACACACACACACACACACACACACACACACACACGCGGTCCGAGGTGCAGGGCCTGGCGGTGCATCATGACGTCAAGCTCTCTGTTTGCCCCTCCCCCGGGGCGGCGCTGTATCCTCTGCGCTGACTCCCTCTTCGGGTCAACCGAATCGGCCGCCCCCCTGGAGAGGGTCACCGGGCAGACCCGCAAATATTGACGAAACATAACGAAGGGAAGCCGAGGCAGTGCAGAGCCGCGCCACCTTGGGTCATCCCCGAGGCGCCGCGACGTACACGGCGTCGGGGTCGCCGCCCCGGAGAGAGAGAGAGAGAGAGAGAGAGAGAGAGAGAGAGAGAGAGAGAGAGAGAGAGAGAGAGAGAGCTCCACCTTTGGCCTATATATATACGCAAGGAGAAGCCCGTGCGGCCATTCTGTGGTACTTTTTTGATCTCGTTCCATGTTTTATTTATTCTTGTTATCGTGAGCAAATAACTTGGGGGGCTTTCAGCTTATTGCGCCACTGTCTCTGAGTTTAGAATTCATGAATAGGTGCCCCCGGGAGCCTGCAGCAGGCGCCTCAAGGAGTCAATGAAACAGGCGGCGGCTCAGGTTTGCCCATTTTTCTTTGGCGTCTTATTCGGGTGCCCCACTTTTTATCACTGTCGGCCATGAAAGGGATGAAAAATGATTTTCTCGGCTCAGCCCGGAGGTCGTCGGCCGATGCCGCCAATTATCCGTGAGGTGCTCAGCATTCTGAGTGGCTGGCTGAGGACTCGCTTCATAAGCACATTAACCTTGCCCTAAGAGAGCCAGGGTCGAAGGAGCGTCAGCAGTTCGCACCTTGTCATGATCGAGATACCATAAACACCGACAATGCAGCTTTTTTTTTTTTTTCAGAATCTCGGAGTCTCTAACCCCTCAGAATTCCTTTTGGTGACTAACAAGTATTTTCATGTTTATGTTTCTCCATTTCATTTAAATGTTTTCTTCTGTTTCTTCTGTATTTTCAATTTATTATACATGTTTTATAACAAACCTCGGTCCACTAGAAGACTGCGAACCTGAAAACTGTTAATATATCATCAGTAGCCAGATTGCTTTTTATTCTAAAAAGGAAAATCTGCTTAACGCCAATTTTATTTTATTTATAAACTCGGCATGGCTGTCAATTTTACTTTTGTAGTTAAGATCTTCATTGTTCGCAACTTCTGGCCCTTTAACGGACCAAGCTCTTCTGTGGCTCTCATTTCATTCGTGTGTTCCACCTCTGGTTTACAGGTTGAAGGAGCCTGAAACTCTACTGGAGCGCCCGTATGTACCTATTTCGAATGGTCTCTTGCTTTGTGTGTGTTCTCCACCCCTTTCCCCCAAAAGCACTAACTCTTTGCATGACTCTCTCTCACTTTGGTTGTGTTGCTCGATTTTGTAACTTCATCAACTCACTTTTGACTGGAGTTGAACTTCTGTAGGTGTTTGTGACGGTGAACGGTTTCCACCTCAGCATTAATCTTGACTTTTGATTTGAAATTGTTTATAACAACCCGAATGTTCTGTTTTGCACCCTTAGCAATTTCCCATTTTACTTTTCTAACTTTTTACTAAAACAACAAAAGTGTGCTTTAGAGAGATAAGACATGCTCTGCACGTTTCGGTTCAGCCTCAACATTTCTGCTGACCGGTTGTGCTCTGCATGTGTCTTTAAGCTATCGAAATAAAATCTTCACCCAAACTCTTCCAAACTTTCATCCTAGCTTTTAAATTTATCCTCTTTTCTTCTATTTAATTAATACCTCTTATAGACTTCTAGCCTGTGTGATTCATAGAACTTTTTTGTAGTTTCAATGGATTTTATAACCTGTTCTTCAAAGGGTTGCCATTCTAAACTCGTCCCTATGTTTGGAGAGGTTTCCACAGTGTACGAAATGACAACCAGAAGTGACGTATTTTTCATGCAATTAGTATTCATTGATGATCAGTGTTGTACTTAGCGGGGTGCTAGTCGAGGTGAACTCTGGCCTAGTATCATAGATATAACCAACGGAAGCAACGTACTCACCGAAAATGCTCGCTGCTTTAGTACCCAAGGCACTTCCTTTGCACCACCACAAGAACTGGGCTCTGTCGTTGTTAAGTAATACAGAATGCCTCTTTGTTGGTATGTGGTTTACCATTCGCGCAGTTCGCCCTGAAAGTTCCAATAAAAATTCTCTAAAACAGACGAAGAAAGTCTGGCTGGCGTAGCAGCGGGGTGTGTGTCGGTGGCGCCGCCGTCTCGAGACGTGGTATCATTGAACCCAGCCGCCCCTCCCTCCCACGCTGGCCAGCGCGGTCGGCGAACTCTGAGGGCGGGCTCGGCCATCAATTATGAATCGCATAGAAGAAGGCTCGGCTCTTCATCGAAATCCGAAGCTCTTGACACATCCATCTGGCGATACCTTCCCGCCGAGGCCGCTGTTTCGAAGGGGTTCCAAGGTCACGCAGGAGGGTAGCACCTCCCCGAGACTGGTGCAGCAACGTCCCAGACTAATGATCGTCGCCACACCGTCGCGCCACAAACTCAAAAGCGGGCTTAGGCGCTTTGCAGAAGAGAAGCAAAAATAAAATCCTTGCAGAAAAAAATGGAAGGTCGCTTGTTTGCCCCCACAGTACCACCAAGGCGGCTGCCTGAAAACTTAATAAAATGCGGTGTGGAGGGAGACGTGCTACAACGTGCTTGCAGAATTTTGCGAGGCATTCATCGCAGCCAGTGTCCGTCCGTCCACTCTCGTCTCGTAATTAGGCGTTGTGTTGCTTGGCTTGCACCTGGCCGGGCTGCGCCCGAAATGAGTAGCTAATGCCATCTCCGGGAGGAGGGGGAGGGAGCTGGTCGCGGCGTAACTTAGACACTCTAAGTTTGGAGATGGCGGCAGCAGCGACGATCCTGTTTCATCTTTTCTATTCTTCCCACGGGCGGCTCAGAAAAACTTTCGACTAGTGGGGAAAACGTGGGATGATGATTGAGAAAGTAAGAAGATGGAAATCAATTCCTAAGGGAAACTGGGAAAAAAAACTGTGTGGGCCGTTTGGACAAAGCGAGGGCGTTTGCAATTGCCGTTGTTAGGGGGTCGTGCTACGTCGCGCGGGTCTGCCTAGCCGGCGCAGGGACCAGCCTAGATGTGGCGACGCCGCGTCGCAGGGGTCCTGGGAGCGAGCAAGACTGAGAGGAACCACGGGGTGCTCACCATAAATACATGGGGACGGTAAAAGCGTTCCGCTGCTCAAACCTCCCAGAAAAGGGGTTGCGGTTCGGCACGGCCTGCGCGCGCTCTCACTATTTTATTTGTCACTCGCCTCGACGGCTTCGGTCGCCCTGCGTCGCCGCAGGGTTGGGATCGAACCACTTTGCTCAACGATTGTACATTGTGGTACGGTTATTTTCTCGAGGATGTATTGTTGTTTTGAAGTTTGTCCGAAGGAGGGACGGTTTTTTTTTCCTGCGTGGAAAGCCGTGCAAAGAACTTGTGCACGGCGCCACGCACCCGTCTCCGCGAGTTCCGTCTAAGACGCCGATACTTGTCATTTTCTAGTATGGTCAGCCACCGCCCCTAGCGCCGCGCGCCCGCCACCCCAACAACAACAGCGGCAGCAACAGCAGCAGCCGAGCCCGACCGAGCGGCGCCGAGTCAAGACCCGAGCGCGAGCCGAGCGCGAGCCGAGCGCGGCCGAGCGCGTAGCGTAGCGCGGCGGGGTGGGGCGGTACGAGACGCGCGCAGCTAGGCCCCACCGGCCCCACACCCACCAGGCCCTGGCGGTGCCCTGGCGGTGCCCTGGCGGTGGCCAGCCGGTTGGTTGGCCTAGCTGGCGTGCAGGCAGCCAGCCAGCCCAGCGTCTGTAGTGTACCCTGGGCCGGGCCGGGCTGTGGCCGCGTCGCACGCCACGCACCCCGCCACCAGCGCCGCGACCACCGCGACCACCGCGACGACCACCGCGACCCTAAGTGAAGGGCTCTCCGGCCCGACGCCGTGACGGAGCGCAGCCGGCAGTGCGTCCGCGCGTGTGTGTGTGTGTGTGTGTGGCCCACTTTGCGTCGTTAGATTTGGTTGGTGTCAAACAGCCAGTGAGAGGACGGGAGTGGTGTTTGTGGTTGGTGGTTTTGGTGGCAACAATCCGGCGAACAGCGCCGTCCTTTTGTTTTGGTCCAGCGTTCCGAGAATAGGCTGCCGCTCTTTGTTTCGAGCACGCTCCGAACAGACAGTGAAGTGTCCGTTGGGCCTCCAACGGTGTACCCGATGTACACCGCTCTCCGATATTGTTATCATTACTCCCCTCGTGCGCCTCAAACAGCGCGAACCTGAGAGAAACGCCCGTCAGACGTGACTCCTCCCCCGTAGCGCGCTCGCGTGTGTGAGTGGGCCTCTGTGTATGTGTGCGCTTGCCGCACATGTGCGTGTGTGTGTGTGCGTGTGACAGAGTGGGCACGTGCAAGTGATAACACACTCTCGATACGCCCCCGCCGAAACGGTCTGCCAGCCGACCCTTCTCTCAACCGAGCACATCTTCACGCGCGCACACCCGCACGCACGCGCACACACCCGATGACTTTTCCGTTCTCACCTGCCGAATATGGCCAGGCGTAACGCACGCCATAAGCGGCACCTGTTTACGATATCGCCGTGGTGTGACACGGGCGTGCGCGTAGTAAGTCGCGTACGGCTCCTCGGCGTGGCTCAGGTGGCCGTGTTCCCGCAATACAACTATCTTATCTGCATGCGTTAAGCGCCGCCATCGTCTAATCAAGTCGGACTGATCGGCGGCGGCCAAGGCTGGATATCACTTCTCCGAGAACACAGTGGGCCCGAAGGCTGCGCTGCCGGACAAAACGACACGTGTTTTGAGCTCCACAGTCGCTAAACGGGACTCGAACCGAGCGTGTGACCCCACCAATGGAATCCTCGTTCGGAAAGCAATCCATTGGTAGGGTCACCCGTTCGATTCGGGTCCCATTCAGCGACTCTGGAGCTCAAAACGCGTCCAGAGTTTTGGCCGCCTACGCGTTCTTCTGGTCCTCTGTGCGAACGTCCCTCGCCAAAGTCCTTTCGGAACAGCAGGAAAACAATTAATTTATTTTTTCAGCGAGGAAAGCACATTAAAATGGAGAGAAATAAAAAAGAAAGCCAGCCCTGGAGCACCGTTTCCGCTCAGAGAAGATATCGAACCTGTCATTAATAGTCTATTAGCATATTGTGGTGTTCGAAACGAGGCCTGGGCCGAGGCTACACAACCCTCACCTGCCCTCCTTTTTCCCTCCTTCTGCTGGCGGACCGTTTGGGTCTCGCCGGGGTGTGTTTTCTTTAGACGCTGATTGCTCTCAGGCTCGCACGCAGGTCAGTTTAGTTTGGGACTTTGGGCTAGCGGCCGAGGGGAGGGGAAGGGGGAGGGTTCCGAGGGCCGTGGTCGGCCCGGTCCGAACGGGGGTCCAAACAGAAATAAGTTCGACGATCAAACGGCGATTTAAAGAGAAAGGCCCCGCCTAGATCGCCACGGCAGCAGAGTGCCTGTTTTTGTCCTCCCGCAAACAAAAATAAAAACAAAACGACAGTGGTGATTCACAATGGTGAGTCCTTGTACTTGAAATGGTGAGACGGTGACTTTTTCGTTTCGTTTATCACAAGATCAAAACCATGTTGTTCGTGTATAAGTATGTTGTTGATTTTGTGAGCCGCCCTGCGGCGTCGTAGGGTGATTCAACGTATGTTGAATTGTTGTGGGAAATCACCCGTCCCAGAACACTGCGATGCCTCATCGCAGCAACAACAACAACAACAACAACAACAACGTTCTACTCGAGGCGCGCTTCGTCACCCAACTTTTAATTGATTATTCATGATGGACAGTAGTGATGAAAGGCACGTGGGTTTTCAAAAGTAGCGGCCCGGCCGTGTGATCCGCCTAGGCTACGGGCGGGTGAGAGTAGTAAGGGCCCCCCATTGTCAGTCGCTCGCGCCGTCGTGTCCCTTCGGTTGGTTCCGCCAGGTGTCCTCTGTGTGGAGACAACTAAACTCCTGGCCTCGGCTCTTCGGGGTTGGGATTCCCCTCCTGGCAGTGCCTTGTCGCACAACCCGACTCGCGGATCGAGCGCCTCACTCTTTTCCCCTACTCGCCAGCAGCGTGAAATGGTCGTCGCGGCGTGTTGGGCGGTTCGCTCGGCGCGGGCCTGCATACTAGGAGGGGCGGCCGCCTTTTGGTGACATCCTCTATATTTACCTCTGCTAAGTACACCGCGCGAGCTCCTCGTCCCGCCCGTCCAACTTCGAGCCGTGTCAGTTGCAGCCTGTCGAAACAATTTCCCGCGAGCTTTTGCATGCGCGTCGGGTCGGTCGGCCGCCTCGGAGTGTCCTCGCCAACCTGCGCGTCCTGCGGCCATCCCTTCGGGGCGGCGCCGCCCACTGTAGGGGCGCCCGGCGACTCACTTTTCAACGGGAAACAAAGCGCGCTGTTGTCCCGCGCGCAGCCTCAATTAGAAGAGAAAGGATGGGTCCGCCTTTAAGTGGTGGGGCGGACCCGCGGCGACGTGCGAGAGTGTGTGTGTGTGTGTGTGTGTGTGTGTGTGTGTGTGTGTGTGTGTGTGTGTGTGTGTGTGTGTGTGTGTTTGTGCGTGTCGCGGTTCCTGCCGGGCAAGGGATCTTGAAGGCCAAGGCCACACGTACGCTGCAAATGAAGTGCCTAACAGTCGCCCTCGTGGGCTTCTCGGTGTACGAGCCCTTGGTTTGGCTGTAAAGCCCTATGCCGGCCGGACTCCACAGGATGCGCAGTAAAACCCTGGTGCCGGGCCGCGGGCCGCCTGCGCCGGTCTCCTGGCCCACTGTGCGCACGGAACGGACGCGGCTCTCAAACTGCACGACGCGTCTCCCTGTCGATGGGCTCCGGATGGACGCTGGAGGCGTCTCTCTGTGAATTCTTTGCCCCGGCCGCTTTTCCTGGTCCGCCGGAGCGGCGGCGTGTCGGCACGCGCGGGCTTAGTTAATGATCGCCTGCTTCACAGCGCCTCGCCTTTTCTCGGGCGTAAATGGAAACTCGGTACGACGCGTACATCTGGCACGCTTCTCGAGTCCTCTTTATCTTCCGCCTGACACACGTAACGCATACGCTCACACCTGCGCTGCTCCTCCGCTCCACCTCGGCTCCAGCGTGCACGGTGGGCCAGACGACCGGTGGAGGCGGTCAAAAGCCTGGACGCGTTTCGAGCTCTTGAGTCGCCAAATGAGACTCGAACCGAACGTTTGACCCTACCAATGGATTGCTCTCCGAACGGGGAATCCATTGGTAGGGTCACACGTTCGGTTCGAGTCCCATATCAGCGACGCTGGATCTCAAAACGCGTCTTGAGTTCTGGCCGCCTGCTTGGGTCTTCTGGCCCACTGTGGCGCAGCGCGTCACCGTTCGTAATTGAGCCACTGCCACCACTCCCGGCAGCGGGGCCACTGCTAGGAAACGACTTGCACACGGCGAAGACACCCCCGGGGAACTCCCCGCTTTAGCCTGGTGTCGGATTTAGATTCGGGTTCAGCCAGTCTTGTTGGTTCGGTAGCCCTGTCCTTAAAAATGCGAATCAAACTTCTAGTAGGCGCCTCGTTTTTAAAAAAAAAAATTTAAAAAAAAAAATGAATTTTTTAAAAATGCAGTGTCCTTGGCTTGGAAGTCCATTCTCCAAGTAAATCCCGTGGCTCTTGAGCTAACCGGCCAGTGGTGTGGTGGCACGGTCAAGCACGTCGCACCCGGTTTAAGTAAAAATACACGTACGTGCTCGCAGGACGGCCCCCCGGTCCCCTTTTGCGTCCTCAATTTATGCAAATGGTATGCCTTCCTAGCGTAGCGTGGCGTAGAGCACCTCAGCCACTGAGGCTGCCTGCATGCCATTCGCCATCCGTGCGCTCGGGCCCCGGCCCTGGGCCTGCCTCAGCACGGTGGGCCAGAAGACCGGCGCAGGCGGCCAAAACTCTAGACGCGTGTTGAGCTTTAGAATCGCTGAACAGAACTCGAACCGAACGTTTGAACCCACCAATGGGTTCTTCGTTTGGAGAGCAATCCATTGGTGGGTTCACACGTTCCGTTTGAGTCCCAGGTTGCGACTCTGGAGCAGCGGGATTTCGACCGCCTCCACCGGTCTTCCGGCCCACTGTGCGCAGGTGCGAATGGAGACAGGCGGCCTAAACTCTTTATCACTGATTCGGATGCGGGACTCGAGGAATGGGACGGGGTGCGTATAAACAGGCGGAATGAACAACCGCGGCGAGAGGTTCTTGCAAATTTGCCGCGTGTAGCAATAATTTATGCCAAACTAACTGCCAGGGAGCGAAACCCCGCTTCCATCGCCAGAAATCTGTTTAACTTTGGATTGCCCCGCAATGAGGACAGTATTTCATACCGCCGAAAAAGTAATTGGAAATAATGCCTTTTTGAGCAGAGCGCTGCTGGAGGCAAGCTAAAACGTGACTGAGGCCATAACGCTCTGTATTGCGAACACGTTTGAGGCCAATAATGAACGCAGACCCGCCACCTAGGACGCATTGAACTTCAAAGCTAACGGGCGCTTTCAGTTCGGACCTGATTCAATTCCGGAACCCTCTCCCACAGTCCATCAGGCCGTCCATCCATCTGTCATTCTGCCTCTCTCTCTCCCAGGCACTCTGGCCACCTTTTTCGGGGTTTGGTGCCAAAGGGACTAACAGGGACACGCTGTGTCGCCCATTGTGATGCTCTGGCCGGCCCGGCTCGTCCTGGCTCTAGCGCGCTGGCCCGGCTCTGGCAGGAGGACACCTCAACCAGATTTAACCCCGATGGCCCGGACCAGATTGCCGGCGCTAGCCTCGCGCGGGGCGTGAGTCCCCAAGGCGGCCAAATTAATGGGACGATTCTCCTGCCAGCACACTGCACAGTGGGACAAACATCTCGTCTGCGCCGGCCACTCGTGTTGTCGTTTTCCGTGACCAGTTGAGAATGACTTGCAGAAGTCCCCTGTCGGTACGCTGGCTACTCCTTCTGGAGAAGGCTGACCGAGCAACGGCAGCGTCGGTGGCCAAAAAGGCTCATTAAAGCCATTTTAATGAGGCCGGCAGCAGGTTGGCTCTCTCGCACTCATGGGGCGCCTCCTGTAGCGACGACAGAGACCGAGCAACGATTATGACCCTCGGAATCAGCCTACGGCTGTGCACAGTGGGTCAGAAGACCGACGGGTTGGCCAAAATCCCGGACACGTTTTGAGCTCCACAGTCGCTAAATGGGACTCCACTCCACCAATGGATTCCTCATTCGGATAGCAATGTGTCTAGAATTTTTGCCGCCTGCGCCGGTCTTCTGTGGTTACTCCCCGGCAGAGAAATGAGGCTGCCCTCACTGTCAAAATTTTCACAGAGTCCCTGCACCGTTGACAACGCCCTCGCTGGCACCTAGTTTCTATTAAGATTCGTTCAAAGCTCTGGCGGAATGGGTCTGTCAGCAGGCTTTGAATAGGCAAACTAATACAAATGGGGGAGGAAGCCAGATTGAGTCATTCCCCGATTATGCTTGTTAAAGCATCGGGCCAATCTGCCGCTCGGCACGCCTGGCCGCCGCGACTGTACACTCCAGCGCCTGCTCCGCGCGGCCTCTGCAACGGCCCACTGTTCCAGCAGGTGGCGCGGTTCAAACGTAAAAGGAGTAATTGAAGAATATATATTCAGTGGCGCACACGTGAGAGATTGCCGCGCCGCTGACGTCACCCGTTTTTATCGTGTATCGGAATGGAATTCGCGTGGGTCAGAAGCAATGTGTTTGCCCGGGGCCGGGCGATCTGGATATGAATCTGTGCGCTACCAAAACCACCACCACCACCACCACCACCGCCGCCACGTCCATCGGGCCGCGCTGGCACACGGCAGGCGATGACAGGTCCTGTCCTGCAGGCCGCTGACGGGGAGGATGCGCCGCGGACGCCCCCCGCACCTCCGGCCGGCGACGTCGCCCCGCGCCGCGCCCCGATGACGCCGCGGACCTCGCCGCCGTGACGGCCCGGTCGGAGGCCGCCGAGGCCACCCTGGAGAAGGAGGAGCGGCGCCCCGCGGCGGGGCTGGCGGCGTCCGCGGCGGCGTCGCTGGCGGCGTCCTCGACCCCGCGCTCCGCCTCCTTCGTCGTGGGCAGCGCCAAGGGCAGCGCCAGACTGGCGGACGACTCCTCGACGGATGAGGACGACGCCGGCGGCGGCGGCGGCAGCGGCCAGCCCGGCCGGTCGGGCAGCCTGTCCGAAGGGCTGGGCGGGCTCGGCGGCAGTCCGCCGCCGCTCGGCGCGGGGATCGGCTTCCTCACGCGCACCGGGCCCGCCATGTCCTCGTCGCCCTCCCTGCTGTCCGGCATGTCCGCGCCCCCCGAGTCCGCCCCCCAGCACGGCGCGGCCGAGCAGGCGGGCCTGGGCATCGGCAACGGCCGCGACAAGCTGCCCAGGACGCTGTCCACGAGCGTGCTGCGCATCAAGCACCGCGCCACCTTCTGGGACCGCCTCTGGCAGGAGAAGACCAAGGTGTTCGTGTAAGTCCGCCCAGCCTCGCCGACCGTCGTCTCTTCCAGGAATGCAGCGCTCAGTGGGTCAGAGGACGGCACAGGCGGCCGAAATTCTAGACGCGTTTTGAGCTCCAGAGTCGCATAACAGGACTCGAACCGAACGGGTGACCCCACCAATGGATTGCTCTCCTAACGAGGAATCCATTGGTGGGGTCACACGCTAGGTTTGAGTCCCATTCAGCGACTCTGGAGCACTGGCACGGCGCAGGGGCTGCAGGGCTGCCAAGCGCGGCTTGTTACATCGATCAGTGCGGAGTGCATCCCGTACCTGGCTGCCTGCCTGGCTGGCTGCCTGTCGCTTCGCGTGTGAACGCCGCGGCTCTGCAAACCGCAAACGCGCGGCCGCGGGAACCGCGGGAGCCGCGGGTAGCGGCACACGTCCAGTCGAAACGTCACGCCGCGGAGTGTGTGGACACCGCGGACATGGGGACACGCACGTGTTGTTTGTTTGTTTGCTCGCCCGTCTGCCGGTGCAGCCTGCCGGAATGCGGTTGGCGGTCGAATTCGCGGCTGAACGCGCGCCGCCACGGGTTCGAATCCTGGCTAAACTAATTTTCGTTATGTTCCGGCTTGTCCGCGTTTTGACCTTTTGCAGCGACTGGTAAAAAATACTCTCTCTCTCTCTCTCTCTCTCTCTCTCTCTCTCTCTCTCTCTCTCTCTCTCTCTCTCTCTCTCTCTCTCTCTCTCTCTCTCTCTCTCTCTCTCGCGCGCGCGCGAATAGGTCCCAGATGGGCCAGCGGGATAATAGGATCCTCGCCTTGGGGCCCTGGGGTCTTCGGGGGCCGACTAGTGCGTTGAACTGTGCCGCTCTTAAAGAGCAGCCTCCTTGGGGGCACCAAGAGGGCGCATTCTGACCGAGTCGCGGCAGCAGCAGCGTCCGCCATGTCACGTCACGAAAGAGCGCTTCCTCGTTGCAACTGCACGGCGCCGCCGTGACTTTAAATTCGGCACGGAAAAAAACAAAACACAATAAAAATAAAAACAACCAAAAGACACAGTAGCGTGGCGTGTGATTGGCGCTCGCGGCATTTTATATACGACTTGGCCGCGCCTTCCTTGACCTCTGCTGACTCCGGCGTGGGTGAGGTCGTGTTGTATCGCGAAGCGCGGCGGGTGGGGGAGGGGGGGACAGGAGGAGGGGAGGGGGAGGGGAGGGGCACCCCAGACTAGGCCAAGTATCGCGGTCTTGGGAAAAGGCGGAGTGGCGTCGTCGAGTTGAAGCGAATGACGGCGCAGAGCCATTATTGAGGCGGACAGACGGACAGACAGACAGACCGGGATTATAACGAGCGGGCGGGCAGGAGGACGGGCCCGGGTCGCGACAGGCGGCGGCGTCAGTGAACGAGTGGTCAGCGCGACACAATGCAGTTGAAACTGGAAATCGGAATCGGCATGCTTCGACGCGACGCGCGCTGCTCTGCACTGTGCAAGCGGCCAAAACTCTAGACGTATTTTGAGCTCCAGAGTCGCTAAATAGGACTCGAATTGAACGTGTGACCCCACCGATGGATTCCTCGTTCGGAGAGCTATCCATTGGTGGGATCACCCGTTCGGCTCGAGTTCCATTTAGCGACTCTGGATGCTTAAAACACGTCTAGGGGGCTCACTGCCACTGCGCTCTGTCGCGCCTCGGAAACGGCGGGAAATACGGAAAGCAGAGACCCGATTTCGAATTCCTTGGTGTGCGCTGTGTGGTGCTGGCCGACGGTTCATTTCCCGGCCCACTCTTTGGAGGGTTCTCTGTGATGCCGCCCCGCCTCGCCTGCCTCGCCTAACCGCCCACGCCGTCTGCCGGCGGCTGGCATTGCGGTTGACACGTTTCCACACTGTATGAAAAACTAGGCGGGCGGCGCGGCGGGTCACAGACCGCACGCGTTCCCACCGCACAGTGGGGCAGAAGCTGCTCAGGCGGACAGAACTGTAGACGCGGCTGTAGAGCTGGCTGGGGCGTGGGCGTAGGCGGACAATGAATCGCGATCCAATGATCGGCCGCCGCCGAATTGAAGGCAATGGCGTCTCTGTTTCTTCCTTGTAATCTGTTTTAAATTGGTTGTTATATTGGCGGCCAGCGGGGCGCGGGGCGGCGCGGGGCGGCGCGGGGCGGAGCCCCCGCAGGGTGGCCTTTGCGCCCCACAGCCCCACACAGCAAACACCTCTTCAAAGCGGCGCCCCCGGCTTGGCGTGGGTCGGTCAGTCCCTCGGTCGATGCCGCTCACGCCCGGAGACTCCGGAGTGGAGACGAGCACCTTCGCTGTTTCTGACTACTGCCCAGTGGCGCAGCGCGCGGCCACTTCGTTGAGGAGAGAAGCAACTTCGGGAGCGCGACTCGCGTTCGGGTCGAGCCGAAGACTGGACTGGACCTGTCGTCCTTCGTCTAGCCGGCAGCAGACCCTGACGGCCAGGCTGACCCACTCAAGCGCCCTCCAGGACACCCACCCCTTGTCCAGGACTTGTCCAGGACCACCCCTCATTTCCGCTACGCCCACACGGCCTCTTCCTGACGCACCGGCCGTCACACACACACACACAACACAGATTGACGCTGCACGCCGAGCACAGAAATCAGAAATCTGGCATTAAAATGTCCGCTAGTTTTGGCCTCTCTCTCTCTCTCTCTCCCTCTCTCTCTCTCTCCCTCTCTCTCCCTCTCTCTCTCTCTCTCTCTCTCTCTCTCTCTGTCTCTCTCTCTGTCTCTCTCTCTCTCGCTCTCTCAGCGCT
The DNA here is from genome assembly GCA_030522485.1 of Stenchaetothrips biformis. Taxonomy (NCBI): domain Eukaryota; kingdom Metazoa; phylum Arthropoda; class Insecta; order Thysanoptera; family Thripidae; genus Stenchaetothrips; species Stenchaetothrips biformis. Next base: position 3,889,625 of record CM060100.1, read on the forward strand.
GCTCCCGCAGGACCGCTCGCACCCTCGTCGGTGACAACAACCCGCTGGGAAATTAGAGCGTGCTGCTGCATCTGCTGCCGCTGCTGCAATCACTGTGCACAGCTGCTGCTGCTGCTGCCGCTGCCCTGCCTAGCCGCCTCATCCCTTGCAACCCACCCCACGCCCCAATTAGTGCATTTCTTTTCCTCTTCCCTCCTTCGTCTTGCTTCCACTCTTTAATCTCGACTCTTCACGAGAACGCCGCGCCCCCATGCTGCCCCATCCATCCGCGTGTCCGGGGGAACGAAAACATAAAAAGGGCGCGTGCCTTTGAAACGCGCCCGCCCGCCTTTTTCACTCCGATATTGCCACTTGGCTTCTCTCGGCCCGCGGGGATGAGAAATTCATCGGTGCGCGCTGCTGCAACGTGTTCACTGTCCAACAATTCTTTTTTTCATTTTCTTCCTTGTTTGGCAATCTTTGCCGTCGTTGAATAAATCCTAAACCCGAGCCGTCAGATAGCACGGCACTGTGAAAATGAGACGGCATTTCCCGGACAGAGCGACGGCCGAGTGGTGTACGTACCTGGGGGGGCGGACGCCTCGGGAAGGGGTGCGGCCTCGATAGTTAAACGGTTTACCGCGTACCCTCAATTACTTCCCCCTCCACTTTCTGTCACCGCTCCCGCCGTATCCTTGAGGCCCGTCGCGCTGCTGGCTGAGCTGGGCGGGCCCCCCTCTTCGTTAGCAGTGGACCCCTCCAGGGGCCCACCCGTACCCTGCTGTGTTCTAACACTCGGTGCGCTTTGGCTCTGTTTCTGAGAGAGAGAGAGAGAGAGAGAGAGAGAGAGAGAGAGAGAGAGAGAGAGAGAGAGAGAGAGAGAGAGAGAGAGAGAGAGAGAGAGAGTGGGAGGGTTACAGCTATACGTGCGCGCCACGCTCACACCATGCACGCTCAGCAGCACACAATATAGTGCACGAGCGGACTGGCAGAGAGCTCCCTTTACGTTCACACGTAAACACGCGCGCACACTCTCTCTCTCACACACACACACACAGTCCGTGGGCGGGCGGGGTGGCTGCGCGCCGTTCGGGGTAGGCAGCCCGCGCGCTGCCGTGTGGGGCGGGCCGGCCCAGGCTGCCAGGCGCTGCGTCCACACCGCTCCCCGGAGCGAAACGGAGCCACAGAGAATTTGTGCGTCACAGCGTTGTTTGTTACTGGGTTCGAAAACCCGGTGCGCCGACGTTTTCTCCGTTTTCTACAGTGCACCACCACGGTTTTTTTTGTGGTTTATTTTTTTAAATAATGTCATTTGTTTAATTTTTTGACGTCACTTCTGGTTGTCTAGCGTTCGTCCAGGTTCCGCCGCAAGCGTTGCTGAAGGAAGTGTTGTTTCTTCCGCCACTCCCCTCGTGTTGTGTTGTCGCGAGCAGGGCACAGGGCGACCCCCCGGTGAACCCCCCTGGATCTCCTTGGACTCATTGTTGCCGCCTCTCTGTTGCAGCCATGGCGACGACCTCATCGTTACTTCCCTTCGCCCAGATCCTTGCCAGCCTGCGCAGCGTCCGGACCAACTTCCTCTGCCTCACCAATGTACCAGCCCCGCCAAGTGAGTACTTCGGTCCCGGTGGTGGTCTGACTTGGCTCTGATGGGAAATGCGTGGCGAGGGGTGGGTGGAAAAAACCCCCCCTGCCCGGTCGTGGGCCGGCCCCCTGCCTTAAGCGGGGCCACTCGCCGCCCACGCCGGAAACGGCGCCGATAAATCGCTGGAGCCCCTATTGGTGAGACTGCCGTTATTTTAGATGCCGCTCATCTTGGTGCGCGTTCCGGCGGGCTGTCTGAGGGATGGCGACGAAAGGCCGCCCCGCCGGCCGGCCGGGACCAGCCACTTGCGGCTTTTTTTCGCATTTCTGACAAAAGTCTTAATTTTTTCATTTCCGTCAAGCGGGATTGCCAAGGCGACTGGCGGGCCCCGGGCAACGCTGCTTGACCTGTAAGGTGGGCTGGGAAGGAAAATTGTTTCCTTCCACCGAACGCGGTCGGTTCGCGGTCCACTGCAAAATTAAACGTGTCCCCTTGTTTTTAAAATGAGATTCGAGACGAATCGCGAATGGATAGGTGATATTTTAGTAGGAGTACAGTGTGTGTATCTCGTTGGGCGTTCGCTTCATTGCTTTCCGTTACTTCCAGGTCGAGGCGGTCATCGCGGGGGTGCGGGCTGGGGTCGGCAAACACCGCAGCCCCGGGCCCTGCAGCGTGAGGAGGTAG
>CM060100.1:3892872-4200969 GCA_030522485.1 Stenchaetothrips biformis
CGCCCCCCTCCTCTCTCTCTCTCTCTCTCTCACCCCCCGACCCCCTCCTCTCTCCTCTGATCCCTTTACTAGGCGCCTTTGGGCGAGAGAATGGAATACCTGGGACTACCTGCGCGTGGATCGAGTGTTTCGCACGGAACGCGAGGCCGCACACTGTAAACAGTAAACAGCCCCTCGCGCGCGTCTTTAAGGCTTTGAGCGATGACACCAGTGGATTCCTCGTTCGGAGAGCAATCCATTGGTGCGGGTCACGGCTCTCGGCGGGCACGCGCCACGCTCACGCGCACGCGTGTCGCCGCCAGGCGCGCGCGTCTCACGCGACCCGTTCAATATTTAAAGGGCGCGGCTGCCGTGGCCAGGCCCCGCCTTTCGGTTTTAATTGAGTCGAGTGTTGTTTCGGTCGTTCCCCCGCCAAGGCCGCGTGGTCGATGGCGGCGGGTTTTACGGAGACGTGGAAACCAGCGGATACATGGTTCAGGCGGCTGCAGATTTTGTCGGGAATTTTCACTTCCTTGTGTGGCAACACTGTACTGTGTTGGCGGTAGGTTGGTAGGCTGCACTGCCGATGCACAGTGAGCCAGAAGACTGTTGAGGCGACTAAAATCCCGGAAACGTTTCTAGAGTTTTGGCCGCCTGTGCAGTCTTCTGGCCCCCTGTGCGATGCGTCCCTTCCGTCCGCCGCAGCCATCGAGGCAGAGCTTCGCTGCCGCGCCGCTGCAGCGCTGCAGTCGCATTGTCGCTCTTTGGGGCGGCTAGCTGGCTGCTGCTGGCTGTGGCGGGCTGGCGCGACATTTGCCGAGCAGGAAGCAGCCTCCCCCCCCCCGCCCTGCCCCATCTTGCCCACTTCCCCATTGACCCTATTTTTCAAACCCAGCATAAGAGCCCTCCCCGCCGCCAGCACCCCTCCCTCCGGCCCCGGGATCTCTGTCACATACTCCGTGCTTCCTTGGCCGGGAGCGGCGCGGGAGGCGGGGAAGCTTTATGAGAGGAAAACGGTGAAAGAAGTGGGGTGGGGGGTCGGTTGACGTCACACGCCGCCAAGCAACGACGACGCGGCCGGCCCGGGCAGCACTACACACTACTACTTGCCATCCCTGGGCTGCCCTGGGCCCGGCCTGGCCCCGGCCTGGCCCCGGCGCCCCCACCCCTTGCCACCCTTTTCCCTTCCAGCTTACACTGCAGCCGAAGCAACCCTGGTGGGCCCCCGCCCTAGTGGGCCCGGCCCGGCAACGCGCACCACCAATGCGCCACAGCGGCGTCGGCCACTGCCGCAGCCGCACCTCCCCGTCGTGCGTCTCGGCCCGCGCGCGCCGCGTGACGCGTGTGCGTGCTCCGTGCCGCAGTGCGCGTGCGCCCCGACGCAGTGGCGCTTGCAGTGGGGTGGCCGCGGCGACGGCACGCCAGCGTCGTGGCGGCGAGGAGGGCCAAGACGACGGCGAGTCACGCCCAGCACGCCCTGCGCAGCCTCCCCCGCCGCCCGCCTCCCGGACGCCGCCGATCCTCGCTCGCCGCGGCCGGCGCCGCCACGCCGCCGCCCGCCGCGCCGGCCCGCGCCCCGCGACACAGCAGAGCCAGACAGACAATGGTGACGGAGGCGCCGCGCACCAGGGCGACCAAGACCGCCGTCTCGTCGACGCCGACCTCGTGCGACGCCACCTCCACGTCGACGCGCGGCCGGCGGGGCTCCGGCGGCCACGTCCTGCCGCTGCGGCGGTCGCGGAGGCTGCGCTGCCTCCTGCGCCGACGCCGACCCTCCCGGCAGCATGGTGAGGCGAGCAGCGGCCGGGCCCGCGGGGTGCTTGTAGCTGGATCCCAAAAAGCGGACTCAAACTACCCGTATAAGCTGCAGGAGGTGATAATTTGCGATTCCGCAGGCATATTGCCCCCGAAATGGTAGTGTCAACATGTAAATGCGGTCCAGGCTGCTGTCGGCTTGGAGGTCCTTGCGCAGATGCATCGCTCTGCCGAGCCCGCGCCCGGCCATTAGGAAATGCTTCTGAAAGAGAAAAAGTTTGTCACTTGTCAAACAACCCAATCCATCAGCCGCTAAGCCGAGCCCTGAGGGCCGCCCTTGGGGCCGTGCACCATCCACGTAACGTCCTGCGCTAAGCCGTGGGCCTGCTTCAGGCAGCTTTCCCATTTTCTAGGGACAAGTTCCGGTTATTTTTTCTGCCGAGAGCGAAATGGGGGGGGGGGGTGAAATGACTCATACGCGCCAGCCGCTCGATGTGAAAGTGAGAGTGACCGTGCGACCTTTACGGGGGGCTCCGTGGCGTGACACCTGCCGTTTTTTTTTTATTTTGGAAGCGACGGTTCCGGGCGTGTACTGGTGCGGTGATTGTAACCTTGCTTCCGGGCTGGGCGTACACATTCTACACGTGGCTACACGTGCTACAGCCCTTCTCCGACCGCCACGCCCCGAACTTCGATCGGTGACGTCATAACATGCAAATGCCTGCCACACCTCCCCTCTCATTGGCGGCATGGCGGCCCCAAACCCCATCTCGACCTTTTTTTAATTTTCCCGCGCGCGCGCGCGCTTACTTCCTTGCGGAAATATTCAAATTGGATCCGGCCGCGCCCGATTCATTCAGGGTCCCCAACCAAGTTCACAATCAAGTCGAAAGCCAACTTTCTCGCGGCAGACTGGGGACTTAATTTGTCCGGACGGATACTGTGAGCTTTTGTATTGGGAAAACGCATGCCAGTGGAATGGCTGAAAATCGAGAGTCTCCGATCTTGTGGTGTTCGGGGGACATAAGAATTTTTCTTCAGCTGATAATGCACATTTTTTTTTGTAGTTGGTCACAGCCTTACGCGTGCACCTGCACACCACCTGAGACGTCCTATTTCGGTTTCCACGGGTAGCTCCGTCTGTCTCGCTGTTTGCGTGGATACGACTTCGATATCAATTTGAGCCCTTGGAGGTCCCTCTGCCGCCTCCCTCGCGTGGCAGAGGGCTTTAATGGCCTGTCGAAGGGACCGAAGGGGGCCGAACCGCTGCGGTGCGGCGCGCCCTTTTCGCTGTGATTATGGTTGTCTCTGTCCCTCTTCCTTCCTGTTCGTCCGTCCTCCCCCCTCCTCGTCCTCCTTTCAAGTTTCCAGCCCCGAGCTGCTGCACACTTCCAATGCTTGTTTCGAATCCTCCCCCGCGGGATTTCGGAACCTTGAGCCTGGCGCGTGGCGTGGCGTGGCGTTCCCCGCTCCGACCAACTTTCTTTTCCCTTTCCCGTAAAAAATAAATTAAAAAAATCTTTGTGGGATAGAGTTGTATGTGCGTGGAGACGGGAAATAACGGTGTATGTGTGTGTGTGTGTGTGTGCGAAGGATACTCCTCTTCCAGACTCCGCCAGGACCCTGCCGTCTCCCTAGCCACCCACTCTCCCCACCCCCTGCCGCCCCTGCCGCCAGCACGCTCCAGGTCAGCGTTGACGTCACGAGGGTGGAGTGGGGGACGAAGGCCCCCACCCCCTCCAGGGCCCACCCCCTCGAGGGCCCACCCCCTTCCCGTCGGGGGTAGCTCACCCCACGAGGCTGGGAGTCGAGCAGCAGCAGGCCCTTTGGAGCGGCTCCTGCGAGTCGGCCGAGCCGAGCCGAGCACAGCTGACCGCATTGGGGACGATGCCCGCGGTAAACACAGACTCCCTCCTGACACTTCACGAAAGGTCGTGTCCCCGAACCGACGCCGGCCGCCAAATGGAAAGGGTTACAAAATGGAGTAGAAAGTGAGAGAGGTGAGAGAGAGATGAGAGAGACGAGAGAAGAGAGAGAGAGAGAGAGAGAGAGAGAGAGAGAGAGAGAGAATAGCGCGTAGAGCGCCTTTGTTGTTCCGCCTGGGCCTTTCGAAGCACGCTGTCCATCTCCGTCCAGCCTAAGCCTGTTGATTCGGACCACTGTCCTTCAACGACGCGGTTTCAGATTTATCAAACTGTACATATTCCTGAAGGGATACAATATCATTCATTTTTCCTTTTTTTCGGCGAGTGCTGGTCTATTTCTATTCGGGCTTCCCAAGCGACGCCCCCGCGGCGCACGGTCTCGCACCGACGTGTCCCCCGCCGTGGGAAACCAGTTTGCTTATCGCGAAGGATGGGGAAGGAGGAAAGGCCCCTGCGTGGGGCCACCGGGGACCAGCCCCAGGACGGGCCAACCAGTCACTGCGGCAAGGCGGCGACCACAGGCAGTAGTTTGTCCGAAACACGGCGAGCACGCCCGAGTGGCCGCCAAAATGATGTCCCTGGTAGCGGACGCCGAGACGCCCGCCTTTGGCACATGGACGTTTCCCGTCAGTGTTAAATATGGAGTCGTTTCGTTCGCGAAAGCGGGACTGCCTGCCTGGCCGGCGAGCGCCGACTCACCTCTCTCATTCTTGTGTTGACAGACAAAGCAGCAGGAGCTGGGACCTAGCCGTCGCTGCGGATAGAGGACACGGACGTGACAACCGTCTCGCCCGCCAAGAAGAAGGATGTCACCCCGCACGACCCCAGCGGCACCCATGTCGTACAAAATCCAGGGCGTCCAAAGCGCGCCCTGTGCCACTACACAACTCGTTCACCGGGGAGCGGGTGCCCACGCATCGGCGTGGAGACCGTCCTTCGAGGAGGAGCTCGGGGCAGAGTACGTGTGTGGCGATGTCCCGCCAGCAGAGAGCACGAGTGAGCGCAGCGCTGGTATGACCCCTGTTTGCATTTTCTTCCGTGCTAGAGTCTGAGCCAAATAGGACACATGGGGTATCGACATCTTCAGAATCCGCAGATGTATCCTGGCAACAGGCCGCTTCAACCACGGCGGTAGCCTACTCCGTCTTCATCGGTATGCTCTTTTCCCTACCAAGTTCGACGACGCACAGTGGGCCAGAAGACTACTGGCCCACTTTTGTGACCGTTTCCGAGCGTGAACATGATACTCACTTGTTGCAGCAAACCTTTTCTCCAGGCCCGCGGACCTCCTCAAGACTTTCTCGATACCGTCCCAAGATCTTTCGTCACGATTCAAGATGACCTTAGGAGGATCACTACGTAAAGGATAATCCTTATCCACAACTCTCACGCACGAGCCGCCGATTGTGACCCACAGTCAACTAGACGTTCTTGCTCAACACCCCCGCTCTAGAGGTAATTTAACGGCGTCATGCTGTTGTTCACCACATTTTTTTTCCCCACGAAATGTTTTTCTTTGGTAACCACTTGTCTTTGTTTCTTTTTTTTTTCAGTCGGTGTTCACACCACTCTGGAGATCATGGCAGCGGCTCTTTTGCGGCACGATCCCCAGTTCACGACGTACAGGGCGACCCACCCGGGTCTCCGCAACTAATCAGTTTCCTTATCAACTCAAGTGAGTGCGCCAACACGACTCATTTCAAGAATTTTGAATAATTTTGTTTTTCTTGTTAAATAATTGTATAAATGATTGTGCTTGCCCTTCCCTTTCCCTCGGTTTTATCAGGCTCTGAGCTTGGCACTTATGCATGTACATATTGGGACGAGTCTGTCCTAGAAAAACACAACACCACTTGGCAATGTAGCAAGTTTAAAACTTCTTCAGAACGAAGGTTGTGACATTTGTCATCCAGGTCTAAGTCGCAAATCAGAGACCATAACTCTTCGAATATAATATGGTCATAGATTATGGTGGGTACACGATTCACGTGGCTGTTGTTAAATTTTACTCCTCGTCGCAGCAAAGCGGTTTCTTGACCATCCTGTTTTTCATTTCAATTTCATGCTTTCTAGGTATTATCAACTGATTATGTTCAAAACCACATGTAGATTCTATTTTTGGCCGATCCTCAAAACCATGGTTAAAACCAAAAAGGTGGGCAGGGTCCGGGGTGCTGCTCTTAGATAACTTACACAGACACGGATATACAGGTGGGTGGTCGCCGCAGGCGTTCCTTCAGGGCGTCGATCGTCTTGGAACAACCTGACTAACGTTTCCGCTGTTTTGCCAGGTCCTCGAAAACCTCCGGTCCACTGCGCCGATTCTGTCCAAACCCCACCACAGCCACTGCCCTGTACAAGCGGTGGGTCACTCCCTGCTCATGGGAGGAGTTTCTTCCAGCAAGGCGACCAGCGAGCTGCGAACAAAACTTGGACATCAGCCCCCATGTTGTGATAGGCAATTTCAGCCACAATCGGAAACAGTCACAGAGTAATAGAAATTGTGTTTTTCTTCCAATGTACTCCCGTTAGTTCTCGGATAGAGGAAAGTTTTTAGGACTTCAGACCCCTGTGATAAAACCCATCGCCCCGTTCGCGCTGGGTGTCGCATAGGTTTGCTTCTACTCACAAGGGCCTGGAGTACAGCTGGAGTAACACAGTTGCAAACTTGTACTTGACAGGTTGGTCTTTATCGACTATATCGTACATCCGCTGTGGGAAAACTTGAGGGCCCCGATCTGGTGCAACCCCGGATGCCCTAAGACATTTTGGACGATGCTCGAGCAAGAACAGGGATTGGTATCAGAGTATGATTCCAACCCAGCCCTCCGTCCGGAGACAAGGTATGTTTTTTAAAAAAAAAAATGCAAAGTGGTTATATTCCTAGTCGATTCTCTGAATTAGTTTTGCTTCAAAAAAGGCAGTAGTGTTTCCGCCGATTGTACTTTTGCAAAATCCTAACAGTATGTAATTGTAAAGCAATTCAATCAAAATTCTGCAGATAATACTTTCTCTGCGGATAACTTTTTCTCACGAATAAAAGTCACACTGCTTCCGTATTTAGTTAGTTTCAGTCACACACACTCACATTTGTGAAATAGTGTTCTTCTTGTTGAAGTATTTGTTTGGCATGCTGGTTGCCATCCCTGAGTGGGTAGCTGGAGGCGTGGTCCCCTGGGTGGCAGCCCCTCGGCTGCGGAGCTGCAACGGCGGGCAGCTGGACGCCTGGGAGGTAGGCAGACCTTCGTGCCCCAGTCACGATGTACTGCCTACCTCCCAGGTGCTCTGGGTTCCGTGCCGCTTGCTGCTCCGTTCCCATGAGATGCTCAGCCATGGAGAGCGCCCTGTACTTCTTTCGATGTGCTGGTTCCCTATCGCACGCCCTCGTAGATTCCTTTAACTTTGGTGCTTGCCCGTAGTTGGCTTTACCACGCCCTTCTCAACTTTTATTTGTTGCAAGAAGAATCGACCATTCCTGACCCCTTTCCATTTCTTTTTCCATGTATATTCTTTACAATACTTTGAAATTACAAACCAGTTTAGCATGCCCACATGGTTTCCATTGTCTGCGCTTGACTCTCTACACCCGCCCGCCCTGGTATAACTCCTAGTGTGAATGCCCAACCCGCGTGAACCGACCGCCAAACGACCGTTGTCGCCGCATAGCGGCTCGAGAACACAGCCCTGTGGAAATTGATGCATGTGACGTCACCAGCCCCTCGAGGCACCGTCCTCGGCGTCCTCCTCAGCCCCTCCGCGTGGCGCCCCGGCCCGCCCCCTCCCCCCAGCCCCCCGGTCCGCAAGGTCCGCCCCGTGGTCACCACCGCATTGGCCGTCCCGCCGCCCCGTGTACATACCGGCCCCAAGTAGGCATAGCGCTCCCCGGGGCCCTTGTCGTTCTACTTGAAAAGCACCTACAGCTTCCTTAAGAAGCGACCACTCTACTCAAAGAAAGCTTCGCATAAGTAACCTGCATACGCATCTTTCTCGAGTAGTGATGGCTCCCTTAGAAGGCGTAGGCCGCTGTGTAGGGGCCCCGGCCCTGTGCGTCCCTGTAGGGCGTAGGGCCTTGCGGGCTCGACGTCCACGACGTGACTTGGCGTGCTCGCGGCGTGTCCCCTGACCGGTCGGCGTGTCTTTGGCTCTGCAGGAGGGCGGGTCTGAGAGAGGCGAGGCAGACGACTGTGGGGGAGTGTCTCGCCAAGACCGAATCCGCTTCCAGGTTACGTTGGAAGAAGGCGAAGGCGACGAGGAGCGAGAAGAGGAAGAGGCGGCCGGCGGCAGCAGCGACGAGCCCCTGGAGGACCCCTCGGGGGACCCCTCGGGGGATCCCTCGGGGGACCCCAGCAGCGCGGCAGGCATGTGACGGAGAATCATGGGCCTGTGTAAGAAACTGCATGAGAAGGTCCAGCTGTGGTGGCGCGCCTCCAAGTGAGCACCATCGCCAATGGCCGTCCAATGACGTCATGATGATGTCATGGGGTGAGGATGGACGGACACGGGGAACACGCTTGGCTTATGCCACTTTGTTTCTGACAGGTCTTTACTTCGCGATTAGGCAACTGGAATTTTTCGAAAACAAATTTCTTAAAAATAGTGACTTTTCTTGACTTTCTGTACATTTCAAGATTTGATTTTATTCTTTGTGCTGACGAATCGTTTGTGTACTGACGCTAGATATTATTCTAAGAATGTGATTTTTGGTCCCTGCCGTTTGGTGATGTGTCCGGAAGAACTCTGTGTCTGTTGTCAGCTGATCTTGGAATCGAATGAGCTAGTCAAAGAAATAGCGTTAGTGTTTATGAGATGAGAGAGTCCCTGACTCACTAGTGTTATTCTCCTCTACCTGTTTCTCTGTGGTCCTCTTCCCTCTACCTTTTATAGTGACCTGGCCTTGAAAAACATTTGCAATCTGATTAGAAATGAACAAAAGATATTGTTCTCTTTACGAACAAACCCTATACATATTTGTTAAGTGTACCGATTAGAGCATCAATCTATGCTGAAGCAATGGCAGTGAATGGAGATCTCGTGCGGAACTTAGAATGTGTGCTTTAATTAAGTTTTGGAACTCCTTGCCCAAATAGATGACGATAATAATATTGTTGCTTTGATAGTACCGTACTGTTGGACGATCAGGGTAGACACGAGAGTTTTGGTTCTGAGTGGAGTGAAGGACCCTTCCTACACCAACAACTCTCCGAAGCGTCTCCAGTATTTATTCAAGTGGCTTTTTATATTATGGTTATTGTCTTATGGTTATCATTATGATTATTACTACAAGAACTGCAAAATTACATCTTGCCATTATTTACATGTGCATAGCATATAAAATTATTATACCTAAAATATATGTTTTGTTAAGAAATAACACATGAAACATATCAAATGTGGTTTTCCGCTCCTAGAATGAATACTCACTTTTTTTTTTTTACATTGGGGAAATGTAAAAACAGAACAAAGAAGCTCCCCTCTTTCTGAAACAATTTGGGCAAATTCAAAAAAAATTGTTGGAATAAAATTTCCAAAGGTCCTTGTTGTTTTAGGGAATCTTCATTCTGAGTCAGCATGAGTGGAGGAGATAATAAAGGTGAGGAAAGCATTTTTTAGTAATTTGCCAGCAGAGTACAATGCCTTGTTTCAAGCTGTATGGAATTTGTGTAGTCTTTTCAACGTGTTCTTCATGTATGTGATTTTGGATCAATATAACGGATATTATTTTGTAAAGAGCACATTGAAACTTCCTTTGCATTTTCTTTGTCTTTAAATTGATTTGCATACAACATTTTGGTGTACCTTTAATTTTTTTTCATATTTATCAGCCAATGTTGTTAATAATTTTATTCTTTTCTTTTGTACTGATTTGTCGATTCATTTGATAATATTTATTTAGTTTGTGAAGTTGATGTACAAGAAGAACTGATTAGTGTATAGAGATACTGGATAGCTGGCCGTCCGATCTTTCTTGCTGACCGCCAACATGCGTGCGAGCCAACCGTGAGGCCACTTGTGAGCCTCCCCAGCAATACATGTCACATTCGTTTTCTTTCTCATCTTTTATCATGGTTCCAAAAATTTATTTATTGTTTATTTATATTTCTATATTTCCTTTTTCCTCTTCCCTCCCGCTTCTTATGAGTTGGCACGCCAAGCCTTGTGATATTTTCATTACATGAAGTAGGTGTGCTGTTGTGGCGCTCAGTTGTGATGCTGCTCTGTGTTGAGATATGCCCGGCCCACCCCCCGGGGAGGGGCCCCTCGGTATGAACTTTTGAAGTTAAAAGCGTTTATGTATAATTACAGCCACTGTTTTTAAACAAAATGACTCCACACCTGTGAAGAATTTTAGAACCCCCACACGTTGACTTCAATCTTTCAGTGTGACATTCTGTACACTGGTCGGGCACTCTTGATGTTCTCGCTGTCTTTTTTTTTATTTGTCTTTTTTCATTACTTTTTTTGTTTCATTATTTTTCTTATAGTTCGCGATGCGAATCATTGTTCCCACATCCTCAGTCCCATAAAATGGTGCTCTTAGCTTGCCTGTGAGAAACGAAACATCCTGTGATCGGAACTATTATGCGATGTAGAGTAAAATATATTGTGTTGCGGAATCAGAATCCAGAACGCTGGTCGTCGTCTGGGATTTCCTAAATTTTTAAAAGTTAAGCTTAATTATTATATTGAGGTCTGGAACCCCTTTTTCTGTATATTTTTTTTTTTTTTTTTATTACATTTTTGTTTTTTGTTTTTTTGTTTTATTATTTTGTTTTGTTACAAAATTAAAAACTGTTGCCCTTTAAGTACAAGCAGGGTTCAACCTGCCACCCAGCCCCGTGGCGACAACTCATAAGTCAATTTTGGGCCGTTGCCAATTATATACGAAACAACTGTGTCAATGTAGATATCATCAAGCATCAATGCGATGAGTTTCCACAGGTTTTCTTTTGTAGAATTTCTCCTCATCCTTGTTCCCTGACCTTACAGGGATCATCTCTATTTGAAACCTGATATCTATTTTTTTAAACTCTTTTGTTAATACATTTTGTCATATAATCGTATAAATCTACCTTGTATGCTAATGTATTAAGATGATTCATCTTTCTTATTTCATGATTTTTCTGTTTTATTTATGGGATCATCCCACTGATTTATCAGAACGCTTCGTGTTAACAATTACTTGTATTAATTTCGACTAGTATGTAATGATGATTGTACTAATTCATTAGCTCTGCTTGTTAGAGAATGTTGAAAAGTGAATCATTTTAATATCATTCCCTGATCTTTTCCCTTCAAAACAGAGTCCATGTGACATTTTCCCCCTCAAACCTAACTATGCTGAGTATGTTATGTATTTTGCTCTTGTTTTACACAGTAATAGTCCTCCTACTGAGGCCGTATTGCCAAAAATGTAAAAAAATAACAGCCAGTGGCCATTGACAGAACCAGTCAGATTGAACTTTGTTTAATTGCTTACCCAACTCATTTGGTGGTGCCTGCAATCATTGTGTTACATAACATGCCATTTTCAAAGAAACCCCACCCAAGAACTCTGTATGGTCTATAGTTATTTACGTGGTTGAAAAACATCAAAGTTGGCTTAACTGGCCTTCATTGTTACAGTAGAAACAAAGGGTGGTGTGATAAATCAACCCTTTAAAACCCGCCGTAGTCCAAATTGTAGTTAAAACACGTTGCGTTGCAGTAGCTAAACTGTGTGTAGGTAGGGGATTATTAAAAAAGTGACCTATGAGCTGATTGAGGTCTTTAACCTGGATTGCTTTTAAGTTGAGCGAGGCAAAGCAACCTCTCTTCTTGTGAACGTATTCTGTTTGTGTCTTATTTTCATTGATTTTATTTTGCAGACTCCATAACTATTGAGTGTGTATTGTGACATTTGTGTTGCCCCTATCCTGTGCTCGATCTGCCGTACATAAGAAAAATAAACCCGTTCTTAATGTAATTCTTGTACTTTTTAGAACTAACCTCCCAATTCAGAAACCTGACATTAGATTGCCACCTGAAACAGAACCCATATTTTTCAGTCTTAGTAAGACCTCGAAGATTCTAACACCCAAATTTCACAAGTTCATAAAATGGATCTAATGCCTATACCTGGCAGCCCATCAATACTCCCACACAGAGACCACAGCAATTAAATTTTACAGAGTGAACTGGACATCTAGCATGTGCTTCCCTTGCACACATGGCAGAATTTTGATAGATTTCAGAATGCAAGATAAAATCAGCTGGTTTCCCTCTAGAATCAGACCAATTTCAGTTCCCTTATTTTTTCATAAGTGCTTGTCAACAATCCTTTAAGTGGCTGGACACTGGAAGATAGTTTGGTTAAGAGTATATTTCAAAAAAGAAAATACTAGTAATGGATAAATTTTGTGTGTTGTTGGAATTGATGTTTGGCTAATAACTGTACACAGAACATAAGAAGTAGTCGCAATCCACATTTAACTTTATATTTCCCTCCTGCCCCTCAATTTCATAAATTTCTGAGGCTGTCACAGTCAACCACACATATAAACCAATCCGACAAGACCAGAGAAACACAATCACTCATTCCACACCGCTGAGCTTAGTTTAAGGATTGTACATTCTATAAGTCTTCTATTCTTCCCCAGATGTCATGAAAGTCTTTAAAAAACTCCCAAATTCGACGACATTCTCAACATTAAGTGGCAAGGTTCCAAACCCATCTGATTGGGCCCAGTAATTGCACAAAAACAAAATAAACATAAAACTACGCACCATGATCATGCTGCGATCCATTATGTTACATACAGTGAATGGAAAAAAATTAAAGCCAAATGAAATGTTCATTTAAGATGCAGATGGAACTGATGAGGAATATCGTTTAACGAGATTCCTTGTCACACTCTCGTGCTGATGTGACCAGTCTTCCCGCATGAATAGCACGACTTGACAGACCATCTCTGGGGCAGTCTCTCGCCATGTGCCCGCTCTTTGTAGCTGTTGTAGGCAAGCCATGCTAGAGCGTCCGCCGCCACCATATCCTCCATCAACGCCTGCTCAGGGCAGTCACGAGAGGATGTGCCCGGTCTTGCTGGCAGTTGTAGCAGGAAGGCTCGTTGGGGCTCCTGGTTGCAATCACGAGCAATGTGACCTACACCATTGCAGCGGTAGCAGCGGTCCCTGAAAAAATTAAACAAAACAGGTCGACATCAAGTACAGGCAACAATACTTTCCATAAGAAACAACTTAAGAAAGCATGAAAAAAAAAGAAAAAAAAGCTTTACATACACCACCAACCTGGTCTTCCTTGCATTCACGGGCGAAGTGGCCGAATCTGTTGCACTTGTAGCACTTGTCCCGGCCGCCGCCGCTGCCGCCACCACCGCCTCCACGGCTGCCGTAGCCGCCGCCGCCACCGCCAACCTGGCACTCGCGGGCGTAATGTCCCGGCTCATTGCACTTGTAGCACACGGAGCCGCTCATGGTGGCTCTCGCTCAGGTGATGCGAGCTGGAACAAACAGGAAGTGCGCGTCAGGTTAAGTTCGACACACAAACAAAAAGCTAGGTTAGGGCTCCGAAACCGGGCCAGCCCCGGTCGACGTACGCGAGTGAAGCTAAAGAATCTCTCGCCCCGGTCGGAAATACATGGCGTTAATGATGCCCAGAGTCAAAACACGTCCGCACAAGCTAAGGCCTAAACGCAACGGCCACGCTCCGGCAAAATCGATAATGGTACAAGCATACGGATTTCCGCGGCACAAGAACGGCGGCACAAAAACAGAAATTAATCGACCCGAAGAAACAGAAATACGGCGCAGGGCGCCGCAGACACACGGCAGACGGCCGCCCGCGGTTAAAGCGACGGCAGCGTTGCGTGGGCACATGACAACGCTAAGCCAGGAACAAGCCAGGTGACGTCACGCGGGAAACAAATCTAGCCGCCCGGGTTGTTTACCAAACAGTCCGCGCAATCGCAATTCCGACAAACAAAGCCGGCGGCGGGCAGAGGCTGGCCGCGCTGGCCCAACTGCGCCGCCAAGCAGATAGCATCATCGGCGTCGTTGGGAGAGCCATAACCGCGCCAAGCCGAGATCGCCACGTGGAGGCAGAGATACACCCGCCACAAAAGCGCCCTCGATTTCGCACCGACCGGCAGCAGCGGCCGACATATTACGCGAGTAGGGACCGCGGCCCGGGCTGTGGGGAAGCTGATGAACAACCCCTGCGGCGCCGGGGTGCGGAACGTACCTTGAAAAAGTTGGATGAACTGCAACAAGTGCCTCTCCTCCCGCTTCTCTCCCACCGGAACAACGCGCCTCCAAGGCCGAAAGGTTGGAATGGAAGGGGCCATGCGAGACGGCCACCCGTGGGATGCCTACGGCTCTTCAACAACAACCCGTGGCAGCACCGCGGCCTTGCCGTGGTCGCCGCGCCGGCGGCGCGCTGCCGCCGAGCAAGGCGCAGCATTTGCGTTTCGGTCACGGCAGTCGAGGCATAGCGGGGTATGAGAAACCTAGACGGCGCGTACTCACGAGTTTTTCGAATTAGGCGCGCGTCCTGTCGATTTCCTTTGCTCGGTGACGTGTTTCTGAGTTACGAGATGGGAATTCGGACAAGACTGGTAACTGTTATAATAGATTTACTTCTCCTCAACGAAAAAAATAAATTTTCTTGCTTAGGAAGTGACATAGGAATTATTTTTGATTGCACGTTGGTCTGCATCGATCGATGTTCAGCTGGAGAACGTCGGGAAGCGCATGTCTCGTCCTTGGCCAGGTTCTCTGCGATCCACCGGTCCGCCTGCGCCTCCAGCTCCGGAGTGAAGTAGTTGGTCCAGCCGCCAACACCGCCCTGAACGCGCCAAGGACAGGTTTTAGTAAAAATATAAAAGGAACATGACTCCGAAGAGGGTCCCATTGGGTGGCAGAGAACAGAGCCAGCCTGCTCCAAACCTTTGCGGAAGAAAGCCCTCCTCCTCGCGGCGCATGATGCCCCCAGTTCGAACAGCCGCTGCGAGTTGACGGCGGGGTTCTTCCTGAAAGTTGACGATGTCCAGGTGAACAGCGAGCCAGGCCACCTGCTCGTCGGTCGTGTCCTTCTCACAGAAAGCTTGGCTACCTTCCTAACGGGCAGCCGTGGTATTCTGAGAAAAAAAAATAATTAAAATTAAATAAAGCACTACATGTTTAATTTTTTTTTTTTTTTTGAAAGTGTTAAGAGAGAACCTACCCGACCTCATCTCTTCATAGAACATCGAACAGCATCCTGGGGTGCCGGAGCGGCGCTGCCACCCCTCCTCTAGGTGCGACCAATAGGGCGGTCCAGGCGGTCTGAAAACCCACAACCACGGTTTCCGGAGTCAAAACTTGGCCAACGGACAACCCAGGCTAAGGGGCGTGTATAGGGCACTCACTGAGGTCGTTCTTGGAAAGTAGTTCCAGTACGGTACTCGAAGCTCCCCGTTGTAGCCCTGGGTGCGGATCAGGCGGTTCCAAGTGGAAGAAGGACACGGCCACGTCCTTCGGGTTACGCGCCAAGTATATTACCTAGATTTTTAAAAAAATAGCACTTTTTCAACCTTTATTTATATTTTTTTTTAATTTTTTATCTGTCGTTGTTTTTCACCCACCTTGGCGCCGCAGGAGAGCAGGCTCTTGGGCCACAGCGTGAAGGGCAGTTGGGTCATGATGAAGCGGGTGGCCCTGGACTTCGGCCAGCGCGCGGTACCCCGGCACCGCCATGGGTCCAGCACCTCCTGCAGCAAGCGCGGGGGTCGCCGGCGTTCTCCTCCAGGAACTCCCTCTTCGTGACCTCGTGGATGAAGCAGTTGAACCTGGGAGGATAGTTTCCACTATGTAGGGTCTGAGCACTGCTTGGATGACAACCACCGCCGCCCGCGACTCACTCGAAGAAAGGGAACCGCTCGTTTTGAGGTTGTCGGCCTTGGCCGACTGGAAAGTCCAGGTCGTTGGCGAGCATCCACACCATCTCCTGCGACCAGGTGGTGCCGGATCGCGTGGTACGTCACGATCCAGGTGTCGGTGGCGCGCGGCACGAAGTTGACGAAGTGCGGCATTCTCCGGGGCCGAACTTGCTGGGCAGGAAATAGCCCTTCTCGGACTCGCGCACGAAGCCGTTGCGCACGCCCGTGAAGTCGCGCAGCATGCGGTGGTGCGCACTCGCCGGTCACCCAACGCACGCCACCGGGCCGCTGGGGGGCGCCTCTGCAAAGACACAAAAATGAAGAAGAAACCTCAAAGGGCGGGTATACGAACCCGGGTTATTAGTACAAACCTGCAGCGTTCGGTAGCATGTTTTGCCGCCCACGACCTGCGTCGCGGCAGTGCGTGTCCTTGTCAGTGGCTCCCGCACTCATTGGTCTGCAAATAAATAAATAAAAAAATACAAGAAATCCGTGACAAAAATTGGTCGGCAAGGGGGTATTTTAACCCAAGGCCAGCGACAGAGAGTGCATACCAGTGCGCGCGGCCACTTGCGACCACCACAAGGCTCTCGAGCAGCAGTTGCTGAGCTTTAGAGCTTACTCGTGCGGCTCGCATTCCTTCGCCATCCACGCCGTCTAACGAGCCCCACTCCGAGGGAGGGGTGGGGGGGGGGGGGAGGGGGAGGGAGCGGGTGAAGAACATAATCGGCGCGACAATCGCATCGACGACAACGTCTGCCGCACGACTCCGCACGACTCTGACGCGGTGCGCGAAACGCAAGGCCGGAGACCCCTTCGCCACCGGGTTCCATACGCTTTGGCGGCAAACACGTGGAATTCCCCCGCGGGCGAGGGGGCTCGAACCGCTTGCTCCCACAACCAGGGGTCACATTCGGGCACGGCACGTGTCAGTCCCACCCGCCGCCGGGGCGCCGAATCGTCCGCTCTAGTGTCCAGGACCTATCGTTTGCTCATTGCGAGTCGCCTTCGCACGAAAACACTGGACTCACTACGCGCGCAGCCAACCTATCGGTGGCGGGAATCGAAGACCGAGTATGGAACACGTTGCTCTGTCTCTCTCGCACCCACGTGGCGGTCCGTGGCCTGAGCCGGGCAGAGCGATGAACGGGCGATTTCCACGATTACCTCACCGCTGCGCTGCCCTCGGCCGCGCGGAGGCTGGAGTCCACTCCAGTGGCGTGTCCTGGAGGCTCCGGTGACTCCAGCGTCTCTGACACGGGAAAGACGCTAGCGCGCTGCACAAGATCGGCTCCGCGGCAGAAAAGTGACAGACACGGGCCAAACGGCGAGTCCCCTCTAGACACTAGAGAGAACCCCCGGCGGGCCTCACCAGCGCTAAGACTCCCTGGAGTGTCACACTTATTGCGCGACTTGTATGCGCGCCAAGTTGCAAGACAGTGAAAGTGGCCGGCCGCCACGTGCCGAAGGACCGTCCCGTCCACTCTGTCTACTCTCTGCACTCATTGGGGCGCCCTCGCGAAGGAGCGAGAGAGACGCAGCGACGAAACCGAGCCTTCGGAATGAGGCGGCGGGCCGAGGCCGCCGCGGCCTGGAGAGGGGCGCCCCGACACAGACGTCAACCCCAACCCGCCTCTTTGCACCGCCATTCAGTGGTTGAGTCGCTCTCTCTCGCAGCCCAGTGGGCCGGCCCGTGAGGGCGAGGGAGACGGAGGCGACCAAACCACTGTTCGGAATCAGTCCCGTGGCCGCGCTCAACTGGGAGTTCTGACCCGCCGTGCAAGTTCAGGGCAGCCAGGGCTAACCGCTGTCACGCTCGCCGCCGGGAAGGTGGACTTCCCTTTTGACATCTCTAGGGCGCGTCCCCTCGGCTATTTTCCACCGAGACGGGAGAGGTCGAAAATAATTAAAAAGAGAAATTGTTTTGCATGAATAAATTTAATAAAAAAATACTTCCCCTCCAGTACATTACAATTATGATCATGTAATCAACAGTTGTATGAAGGTTCTTGGGATAAAGTCTCCTAAAGCACCAGCTAGGGCAGGTTTTGGTAAAAATATTTAATTTATTTTGGATGAGAAATGAGAAATGAGAGCTGACATAATGCACATAAATCACAGACACAAATACACTGGGGATTGTCTCTCAAACAACAATAAGATAATGAATAAATTACAGACCAATGCAATGTTACTTTGCAGTGCACACTTGTGAAATCATTAACATATAACTTAACAAATTTGTTAGAAGAAGAACAAGTTCAGAAATGCATTATTAAGTAGTAACAATCTTGCTCCATAGCAAAATATTTAATGTTGGTGGAACAGTGAAGTTAAGCAAAAAGGCACCGACAGCAAAAAGCTAAAGCGAAATTAATTGGTTATTCTTTCATGGCCTCTTCTGAAGGCATAGGGGCAGCACCGCCAGCGTCATCCTTCTTCTTCTTTGATCCAGAGACAATGTCATCGATTCTCAATAGGAGAATGGCAGTCTGAAATAAAAAGTCAAAGTCAATATTTCACCCACTTTTCACACCAATGGTTACAATGGGTAACATTGGTACATATCGTGTAATGCACTCACCTCAACGGCTGTTTTGTAAGTCTGAAGTTTGACTGACAAGGGCTCCCAGACACCAAGCTCCTTCATGTCAACAAGCTGTCCAGTTTCACCATTGATACCCCATGTGGTACCACCTGAAAGAAAATCATATTGTTTAAAATAACTAACAAAGCACTGCAATTTCTAGAATGAAACCGTGCTTGGAATCTGAACTTGCCCGCAGCATGTTTCGCTCGCAATGCTGTTAGAGTTCGGATGGTGTTGGCTCCACAGTTTTGAGTAAGAGTTCGTGGGATGATCTCTAAAGCTGAGGCAACAGCACGGTACGGCCACTGAGAAACACCCTGGATGCTCTTCCCTTTCTCTGCCAGGGCCTACAAAATCAAGAAATTTGAAGCCTGTTTGCCCTTGGCAACAGTTGTTACAGAATAAAGAAAATGAAAAGAATAAAAATACCTGAAGAAACAGGCCATTTCCACGGCACCGACCTCCAGGAACAAGACGGTCTCCCATAAGTGATGATTACGGGCCACATGCAAAGCAATCCCTTGGCAAAATTTCTCTCAGTGTACCATATGCAAAACATATTTTGCTTGCAACCTCTAAAGCAAAAATGGGTGCAAGCTTTAGAGGGTTTTCACATTCCGTGACATAGCAAAATATTCATCCACCCATTCCTGCAACAAAGTAGGGTTTTTGTAAGTACACAATTTTTTTTACCAAGGTTGACCACCAAAAATTTTTCAACTGAAGAACAAACCGTATTTTGATTTCCAAAAAGACATTCCTTGGTACCAAACATCTTCTTCTCCCTGAGCTCATCAGTATTCGGTTCACCACAGTAGTCTCCCACAGGCACGAGCAATACGGTTGTTGTCGGATTGTGCGAACTCGGCTGAACAAGCTGAGAATTCCCAGCCTGAATCAAAAGAAACAAATGTTACTTTGATTGCATTCTATTTAAAAACAGTGAGTGAAAGACTAGAACCATACCTAATAAGTGAAATGTTGAGCTAAGTCAGAAATGCCTTTTCTTTTTCAGTGAAAATAACATCAGGTCCTTAACAGCTATGATGTCAGCACAAATCTTCTGAATATATTCTTCTTCTAGCTGCAGAATTCGAGTGAAGTCTTCTTCCTTTCATAATCATCAATGTTGGTCTGGCTTTCCACACCTTCTTGTACTCCAAAGAGCAATCCAGCAAAACAATTCTTGGTTTCTCAATATATCTTTTTCATTATTTGGGACGGAGTGACAGTCCTTATTAACCATAACACCACTGAGTAACTACTCTGTGGCAATCCTCCATGCCTTCCACCAGGGATCTTTTTTCCACCTTCGCATAACGTATTGATATCAATTTCCTTGCGACCATTCTACGTTCAAGAGCAACGGTTTGCACAGCATCAAGAGCAATGGAAAACAAAGCCTTATCTGACCAACAGACCATATGAATTTAGTTTCCTTAAATAATAAGAAACGCAAGAACTTGATGACCTCAAGGAGCTTGGGACGGGTCATTTACATCAAGTTTGAATGCTGAAAACAAAGAGGGGAGGGAAAAGAGAAAACGATTTAGTAAGTAAGACAAGAAGAAAATTTCACAAGATAAGTCCAAATTACGGGGATACTCCACCTAACTCTTGTCTTCCAGGATGCGAACCCATGTCTTCTAAGGCCGTGGCGATAGGAGCGAATGATGACAGTTGGGTGCATTTGCTGCTCCAAGGAACTGCCTCAGCAACACTGAGCATCTCACCAGCAAGAACCGATAACTGAGGTGGTGCCATACTCCAACCTGAAATCAGATATGTTTATACATCAAGAATGTGACACAAGCTCCAGCACCTGGGTGCCTCAACCTGCTAATTTTGTTGAATCACAGAGGCTCAATCAAGAATTTCCACTCAGTTCTACTCTTCAAATCACAAACATCTCCACAAAGTACTGTGGATTCAAGATTTCAAAATATAATCACAGTGGTTACAGTGCCAAAAGATTCAGAGGGTAAAAATAATCAAAAAAATTGAAGACTCAAAAAGATCTGGTAAGCGGGTTTTTATATTTCAGATACAAAATGTGATCATCAACATTTGTGACAGACCTCTAACCTGCTAAGTTTGTATCATCAACAAAGACTGTACGAGAAATTTCATGCAGTAAATTATTATCGGGTGTCACCCCCTGCACTTTATATCACCTCTTCAGGAAAGAGAAAAAAAATGTTCATCAATAAATGTGACAGACCTCTAACCCTGCTAATTTTGTTTCATCAGAGAGGCTTCGTACAAAGTAATTAATCCATCAAGAGAATTTCCAATCAGTTCTAATCTTCAAATCACAAAATCTCCAGAGAGTACGGTGGAAGCAAGATTCCAAATTCAAAAATTTTTCACAGTGGATGGATACAGTGTAAAAATAATCAAAAATTAAAGACCAATAAGATCCTCCATAAACGGGTTTTACCTTTCAGAATACAAAATGTAATCATCAATTGGTTGTGACAGAACTCTAACCTGCTAAGTTTGTATCATCACTTAGACTGTACAAGAAATTCCAAGTGACTAATTTATCAGGCCCATACCAACAAATTTCCACTCAGTTCTACTCTTCAAATCACAACATTTCCACAAAATACTGTGGATTCAAGATTTATGAAAATGTAATCACAGTTGGATAAAGTGTCCAAAGATTACCAATGAAAAAATAAACCCTCAAAAGTTGAAGGACCAGAAAGATCAAATAAGCGGGTTTTAACCTTTCAGAATACCAACTGTTTTCATCAAACCTTGTAACAGAACTCTAACACTGCTAGGATTTGTATCATCACTAAGACTGTAACGGAAATTCCCAAAAAGTTTTGACTAATTATCAGATATCAACACCTGTATACACAGGGCCTTCCTCAGAAAATGAAACTCCTGATCATCAACAAATGTGAACAGAACTCTAACCTACTAGATTTTGTTTTCATCACAGAGGCTCATACAAATATACATCATCTGTAGGTTTTCCACTCCGTTCCGCCTCTTCTTATCCCTATCATCCAAAGGGGGGGGACTGTACTTTGCCGCTCTTCATCCTGGGTGCCGAGCAATTTCAATCATCGACTTGCCAGCAGGGTGCTGAACAGTGATGTTCACGAAGAATTGCATTGCCATCGTTGGTCATAGACAATGCCGCCCATGGGGGTCCATCAACATCTTCCAACATATGCTTGCTGGTCCAAGACAATGTCCCGCTGATGACATTCAGCAATAGCCTGCCATCAAGAACAAGAATTGTTTACTTCAACAGAATTAAGAAAAGCAGAGAATTAACAATGCCTGTTCAATTAAAATCGATGAGAAAGACGAAAGTTTCATTGACAAAGAATACATGAGGTGAGTCATGTCATGTGATCATGTGGCCCATTGATTGTCCAATAGAAAGGAACTAAGGTAAGGGGAAGGTAGACTCTTCTTGTAAATTTGTACGCCCGAGACTTGAAGTTTCCCAGATGGGCAAAATAACAGGGGTAAGAGACTTCTGCCAGATACACTATCACCGAAATGGGAAAAGGACAAAGAGCAACCTAACCAGAACAAACAGCACATTACACATGTAGAGAAAGAGGTGAAGGAAAGGTACGACAATCAACCGAAAACTCGAAAAGGGGTGAGAAACACGACAAACGCCGTAAAGAGTTAAAATAAGGGCCCAAAAAATAGGCAGAAGTCGAAAGTTCCTTACCTTTCCCGCGTTGATGTTCTGCAGCTGTACTTTGCGGCCCGACTCGCGCTTAGTATTCTGACCTGAACGAGAAAAAAAGATCAACAACGTGAACAACATGAGGAAAATAACAATTAAGCATGAGATAAACTAGAAATTAGTACGTACTAAGCACCAAAATTGGTGCGGATCCTCCGAACATTTTAACGTCGGTAACAAAAACGTGCAGCCGGTTCCCTTCACTACGACGGAGAAATGAACATCGGGTTGCGCAGTCTTTTGTCGACACGGAATGGAGGAAACAAACGCTGCGAGACTAGGATGGCAAGAAGTATGAAAACAGTTATTTCTGTGTTTTTTTTTTTTTTTAACTCCATTGGACTAAATTCTGCGGCGAAAAAATAGGTCGATGGCGCATGACACTTAAAAAGGATTAATTTAAATATTGTTTTTGTACTAATTGGCGTTGAGAATAAATGCCGGAGAAAGGACATGGATACGTGGACCGGAAACCGCCGTCTAGTGGAGAGTTGACCGGACGCGGTACGGGGATTGGACGGCCCCCTCCCCTTTCTAAGCACAGTTGGCTTTGGCGCGCTGTTTCAATCGATAGATGTGATGGTTCAAGATAAAAAGAAGTCAACAAAATAATATTTCATCATTTTTTTTTTATCAATTTGTTTTATATGCACATCTTTTCATTAACCAAATAATTCAGATCAAAACAAGTGACTATCTGTAACATTGGGCATCTGAACTTGACAACAAAATAAATCTACAGTAGGATTTTCAAAAACGCCACTACTGAATTTGGCTGATCTAGGGTGTTGAATAAAAATTTACCACATTGTTAGGAATACCTGGCCAATTCTTAGAAAGTTAAATGGCTCCGCTTTACATCCTACTAGGATGAACTATACTGTGTAGCCTGCTGAGGACAAGATTGAATATACCCCACTTTATCGTAACAACAAAAATGAGACTAAATTAAAATTAGTACAATCCATCATATGGTAAACAGCCACACTCATAAACATTACAATGGAATATATGTATACTATGTACACAAAATCAATGCGAGTGTGGCATAGGTCAGAACAGAGAATTATTACATGAAACTTTGGATTAACAACTCTTTGGCAGGGACATATGGCAGCATTCTTAAACTTTTATTGTGACAGGATTGACTTAATTTGTGACAGACTGAACTTGCAAAAGCATGGGGCAATTTCAAAATGGAATGAGTCAAAGCTAAGCTACCAGCAAATTACTGTTGCAGCATGCTCAGATGTTTTGGCACATTTTTCTATTAAATAACATGATAAAAAGAAATTTTTCTGTAAGATTTTGTTCAATAGCTTTGTATGCCTCTTTAAACTGCATACTACTTAGCCTCTTCAGTATATTATATTACAAAAATATAAAATGAACAATTACCTCCCGCAATCAAAACCCTATTATGTGGCAGATTATAAGTTGATCGAGATTGCAAATTTTAATTATTCATGTAATTTTTACCCCAAACACAAAAAGATGGGCAATCACAAAATTTGAAACTCACAGCGTATGATTTTATTATCAGATAAGCAGGTGCGCCCATCACCCTTATGTTACACACTTCCCAATCTTTAACATTTCACATAATTTCAGTATACATTAGGAATTGGCGATTAAATTAGTCTTGGCAATGAAGCATCTAATCAGTCACCTTTGGACAATCAATTATGTAATTATAAAAGGAAAAAAAAAAATATAAATCCAATAAATAACTAGATTGGTAAAAGAATGAAACAACAATGATCCACAAAGTGGCAGATTCCTAGAGGTATTTGTAAAGCTACAACCCTTCCCATTGTTCCCTAGTATTGACTTCAAACCTAGTACATGTTTGGGAGAACTCATGCAACAAAAATGATGATGAGAGATGCTTCTGACAATTGGTTTTGGCTGATGTGTAGAGACCAGTAGTCAATTGATTACTTGTACCCATAACTCATAGGATGGGTATTGGTATCACATGAGCTCTCAACTCTAAACTTCCAGCCAAGGCAAAAAAAAAATTTAAACAATTTTTAAAAAAATCCACTGTCATGATCAATGAAATATCAATGTGATTGGGCTTGAATTTAACAACAGAAAGTAGAAGGTGTACTGCACGATTGCTGCCACTTGCTTTATAAATATGTCTAAAACAAAAAATGTGAATAAAACAATTAAATGCAGGAATATTCTTGTAAGCTTCTCAACTTACCACAGCAAAAAGACACCAAAAAGTATACATTTGTTGAGTGATGTTTGAAAAATAAAACAACAATTGCGAAAGGAGATATAAGTTAGCACCAATAAATGGTGTGGTAGTGTAATTATGCTATAACAAAACAATAATGAAGAATTGTCAATCAAAAAACAATTAAACAGTCAAGCCATTTGTGCTATTACTAATAAAAAGCTATAAATCTCAGACTATGAAAACTACAAATAAGTTGACTCGGTAAAACAAAATTGTAAACCGCTCGCTCACTGTACAGAAAACCTTGAGGTAAAACAAACACATAATCACAACATAAATCACAATCCTATAACAAGCTATCATAAAATCATTCCCGTATCATTAACTAGGATCACATGGGTGGCTAGCTGAGATATAGGTTCCACATGTTCCTTGACAGCATAGCTGCAACACGCAAACATAGAGAGGAGAAAATGCAAACGTAACAAGAGCACTCTTGACTTGCAAATTCATCACCAAACAATTTCTTTATAGAAAACGTAGGAAAACAGTTTTGTGCAGCAAAATCTTTGTAGTTCGCATATCTGTCTTTCCTGATTTTTATTAAGGAATCCCAAACCAACACTGATGAAAACGCATGGATCAAACAATACTGCAATAGAATATGAATACCACAGTATGACATCACAGGAAATACCCCAGTCATACCCTCCGTTTAAGGCTCTTACAACTATTTTTACACAGCAAATAATGGACAGACTTATTTTCAAGTCTAAACACCTAAAATACCATATGTTTTTTTTTTTTACAGTTACAATCATTCAGCCTGGAGAGTAGATTACTACGGCTGTAAAAACTAAATATGGTTAGATACATTTGTCCCCTCGTTATTCTTTACATGAACAAAGAGTGTTTGTGGCACAGAGCCACCTGTACAGAGCAAAATGTTTAACAAGGCTACTCGGCTTGGCTTGGAGGTTGTGAAGTCTCTCGATCAGATGGGGGTCCGTCCCAGACCCACAGAGTCGAGTGAGTGGGCCGTGACATGCGTCCGTAGTTGATGGCCCTGTTGGGGCCGCTGCCCTCCTCGCACAGGGTCTGCAGTTTGCTGAGGTAACTGTCAAAGTGTTCGGGCCCCAGCCTCACGTCCCTGACGTCACCGTACGGCAGCAGCGGCTGCCCGCTGCCCGCGCCGCCGCCGCACCCGCCGGGGATGCGAACGTGCTCCAGCAGCGTCATCACGTTGTTGCGGAGGTTCTCGTAGTAGTCGGTCAGGTTGGCGCCCCGCCCAGGCAGCAGCTGGGGTTCCTGCAGCAGAGCAGAGGCAGCCGTTAGGACCGGAACCGCCAGCTCGGTCGGCGCCTGGCGGGTAGGTGACCCATCGGACACCGCCTGCGGTAGGCGACCCATCGGACACCGCCTGGCGGTAGGCGACCCATCGGACACCGCCTGACGGGTAGGCGACCCATCGCACAATGGGCCAGACGACAGCGCAGGGGGGGGGCGAAACTCTAGCCGCGTTTTGAGCTCCAGAGTCGCTAAATGGGACTCGAACTGAACGTGTAACCCCGACCTCACCTTATCGTGCCGGAGGTGCGCCTCCATGGCCGTGATGTCGGTGCGCAGGCGAAGCATCTGGGACTCGACTCGCGCGTTCTCGCGCTGGAGCTCGGTGATCTCGGCCGCGAGGACGTTGAGGTCCTCCCCGCCTCCTCCGACTCCCACATGGTGCGAGCCCACCTCCATCAAGCCTGGAATCAGCGAGGAGTGCACGCCGTCAGCGGGGCCGAACACACGGACACAGGTCCAGGATGCTGGCCACGCTGGACTCAGCCGCGCGTTGCACTGGACGTGGAACCACGAGGGATTGCCTACCTACCGGGCAACCACGGCCAAAACCGAACAGGCTGCGCCAAACAAGCAAAACAGAAGCTTCAAGCAAAGTGGCAGCTATGGCGAAAATAATTTAAAAAATAAAATAAATGAACAAGTTGCTATCAGGCGTTAATAGGCAACGACATTGACAGCCACCGTGTTGCGTTGTACGGGTGCATGCACACACAGGCAACAAATACAATCCAAACTAGTTTGAAATCAACCACACAAATCACGCTATTTTGAACACACCATACCGTAAATGTTTTACTCACCAGCATAATTTATTTGCAGTGTAGGGACTGGGGAAGTATGCCGAGTTTCCATAAGTTAGTCCATACTGCAAACAAATTGCGCCAGTTAGAAATTTTTTCCAGGGTTAACCACCACATCCACGGACTGTGTGACACTAGAGACGCATCAAAAACTCGAATCAATATTAGTAAAACGATTTTAAAACTAGTTTCCAAAAGTTCCGACATGATAATTTGCAACAAATAAAAAGTTGAAAGTTTAGCGGAGTTTAGACATACTTCCAACCCCAATGTTGTTTTGGATTTTATTTCACTCATCCTACTGAACGAATCAAAAAAACTAAAGTCATAACCCTATCATTACTGCATCATGAGATTTGTTTTGCACTGCAGTGAATAACGCAACTAAAGCAAAACAAAAGAGAAAACGCCTCGCCTTCTGCCAATGCGACCCGTGCCGGCTGAGACACAACCATTCTAGTTCCTCTCTAGAGACGCGCGTAGGAAGGCGAGATAAAGGTAGGCCTCCCACTCCACTCCGCCGTCAGACTCACCTGGCCCCTTTCCATACATCCCGCTCATGTCCTCTGGGGGAGGCGGGTACTTGCTGAAGCCCTTCTTGAGGTTGCTGCCGGCGCCGAGGTTTGCTGCCGCCCGTGGGGCCGGAGCCCGCCGGGTTGCTGGAGGGGAGGCCGCCGGAGACGCCGACGCCGCCGGAGACGCCGACGCCGCCGGGCCCGGAGACCGGCCCCAGGCCGCGGTGGCTCAGGAAGGCGCCCGTCACGTGGCCCTGCAGCGAGTCCGCAGGGGTCCGTCACGGACACGCCGCCGCCCGTGCCGAACTTGATGGCGGCCACGGCGGCCTTGTGTTGCTCCACGGTGCCGCCGCTCTCCAGGACGCGCATCTTGTTGCGGTTGGCGATCGGGCAGCCGGACGCGCTGCAACACGAGGACGATGACGTCGTGGTCGCTGGCGCCAGTGGGTCGGAACACGGCCCCAAAACTCTAGGAGCGTTTTGAGCTCCAAAGTCGCCTGATGGACCTCGAAACCAAACGTGTGACCCCGCCAATGGAATCCTCGTTCGGAGCGTAATCCATTGGTGGGATCACTCGGTTCGAGTCCCATTCAGCGACTCTGGAGCTCAGAGCGCTTCTAGAGTTTTGGTGGAATGCGCGGTCTCCTGGCCCACTGTCCATCAAGGTCTGCCGGCATGAATCCCCGTAACTCACCTTCTGTGCGACAGGAACTTGCCGGAGTGGAGTGGCCCGAGCCGTCGCAGCCGGGGATGGGACACCTGCAACACGACGCCGCCACCGTTATTTTGGCCACCTGGTTCGGATACCGCACGGACGTGTTAAAATTGGTAATTACTGCCTGACGCACCTGAGAGGCTCAGAATCCTGGCCATCTCGGGGTTTGCTCTTGGGTTTGTTTGCCCGCGGGCAGCCTGAGAGGCTCCGGTGCGAGGAGTAGTTGCC
The DNA here is from genome assembly GCA_030522485.1 of Stenchaetothrips biformis. Classification (NCBI taxonomy): domain Eukaryota; kingdom Metazoa; phylum Arthropoda; class Insecta; order Thysanoptera; family Thripidae; genus Stenchaetothrips; species Stenchaetothrips biformis. The sequence continues at coordinate 3,920,557 of CM060100.1, forward strand.
GGTCACGTGGCCCGACCCGTCGCACCCCCGCGTGGGGCACTTGAGCTCCTGCGAGTGGGGCTGGATCTGCGACCGGTCGCTGCGTGGGCAGCCGGCTAGTCTGCAAGGCGGGAGAGAGAGTCGTTATGGCGAGGCAGGCGCGGATCCAGGGGGTGAAAGGGGGGCCAAGACCCCCTCCTGGACCCTGGATCCGCCCCTGACGGGGCTCGGCGCGGTCCTCGACGCGGTCCTCGGCGCTGCGTACTCACCCTTCCGTCCTTGACGCCGTCCTTGTCGAGCGCGCCGACGCCGTGCGGGTGGCCCGGGTGGCCGGGGTGCGGGTGGCTGGGCGGCGGCATGGAGTAGCAGGGCTGCGTCGAGTAGCTGGTCACGTGACCTGGGTAGGTGGCCGGGTAGCCGCTGGTGGCGCAGTAGTTGCCGTACGAGTACGAGCTGCCCGGGTAGTCACCGCCCAGGTTGGGGCCGCCCAGGCCGTAGCCGTGCGCCGCGTGGGCGGCGTGCGCGGGCGTGGACGGGACTCATGCCGCCGTAGCCTGCAACCAAGCCAACGAGCTCCATCATTCATCGCTCTGGACGAACACTCACGCCGAAAGGCAGTGGCATGACACGATAGATCTCTGGGGATAAGGCCATGACGGTAGATAGCGTGACTCCTGCGTCATACAGATTCTTTCGGCATGAAAGTCCGTCGGAGAAACAGAGTGAAACTCACCGTTGGCGTCCCTGTAGTCCAGGAAGTGCCCCGCCGACGAGTCCGGCGACGAGTCCCCCGGAGTAGCCGGCGGGCCCGGGCGGCGGCGGCGGCCCCGCGGGTCCGGCGGGGAAGCGCGCCATGGGCTGGCCGGGGAAGGGCACGGCCGACACGCTGTCCGGCGCCGTCGAGAAGTCCACCGGCTCGGTCTGCTCGTACCGGCCCCACCTCTCCGCCGTACATGGGGCTGGGCCCGTCGCTGTGGACCACGCGTCAATCAGTGGTCGAAGTGAGCAAAGAAGATGGAGATAAAACGAAAAGTGCGAGGGCGGCAGGCTGGGACTACCCCGAGATGTGGTATGTAAGTTGGGTTGCCTAACCGACCGGACCGAGGTAAGCGAAAGCGCTACTTTAGAGGCGGGTAGGTAGGCAACCCAACGCTCTCCAGTGCAGTGCGGCAAACTAATCATGCGCCAGGTAGCTCGGCGAATCCGAGGTCTTAGGCTCGCGACCGGCGTGCAGTCACAATTGAGACTTCGCTCTCACCGGATTCAGAGTCGCGTCACGTGTCTACGCCACTAGCGTGAGGCCCTGCACAGTGTCCTGCAAAGACACTCACCTCGCTCTGCTCACGCTGAGGTCGTGGGGCTGGCTGGGGGAGGAGTGGGCCTGGGGGGGACTTGGCGTGGAGCGGCGAGCTGGCGGCGCGGGGGCCGAGGCCGGGGTCGGGGCCTCGGTCGAGGCTGGGGGCGGGGTTCATGGGCTGGGCGGGGCCTGCGGGGCCGGGCACGGGGGTCTTGGGCTGTGGCGCGCCGTAGTGGGGGCTGTACTGGCCGCCCTGGCCACCCTGGCCGCCGTGCTCGGGGAAGCCCATGCTGCCGCCCATCCACGCGGCGCGCTGGTCTGGCTGGTCGTACCGGTCGTAGGCTGGCGTGGAGACGCCGGCCTGGCCCGCCTGGCCGATGGGCGGCGTGCTGCTGTCGTAGGGCCTGCCGTCGTACGACCCCACCAGGCTGCCGGGGACGGGGCCCACGCCCACGGGGCCCACGCCGACCGGGCCCACGCCGACGCGCAGCCCCAGGTCGGGGTAGGACACCACCGGCCGCTGCACCGACTGCACCGTCTGCACGCCGTACGCGCGGTGGACGTCGTCTGGAAACAACAGCGAGTTCAGTAGTTAGCCTCGATCCAAGTGCAAATAACGAGGGGACGAATCGCAGGGCCCTTACCGTCGCTGAACCTGCCGGCGCGCTGGTACATGTCCTCGCCCGCCGTCACGTCGTACGGCGGCCGCTGCGCCATCTGGTGGTCGACCAGCGACATGGAGTACGAGTGTTGTTGCTGTTGTTGCTGCTGCTGCTGCTGTTGTTGTTGTTGTTGTTGTTGCTGCTGCTGTTGCTGCTGCTGCTGCATGGTGTGCGGCGGCAGGTGGTGCGGCGAGGGCTGCGGCAGATGCGAGGGCAGCATGGAGCCCGGTGACCGCATCGTGTCCATGCTGGACAGGGACGACGAGTTGGAGTCCTGGTTGCTGAGGTACGCCTCGTAGCTGGCCTGCTGCTGCTGCTGCTGCATGAGGTGCTGGTGCTGCTGCTGGCGGGCGGCCTGCGCCGCCTGCGCGGGCTGCGGCGACGCGGACCTGGTGAGGGAGGCCTCCGATTTCGGGACGAGAAGGTTCAGTCGGTTTTGTCCGGGAAGCTCGCCCACTTCTTTCTTCAGGCCCTTCACCAGCTCCTCCGTCTTCTTCTGCTGCTGCTGCTGCGTTTGTTGTTGCTGTTGTTGCTGTTGTTTGATGTTGTTGTTGCTGCTGCTGTTGATGTTGCTGCTGCTGCGTTGGTGAGGGCTGGGTGGGGGTTGGGGGTTGCGGTAAAGGCTGCGGTTGCGAGGGTGTTTTGACTTTGAGGATATGTTGTTGTTGTTGTTGTTGTTGTTGCTGCTGTTGTTGTTGAGATTGTTGCTGTTGTTTGCTGAGGCGGTGGCGCCTGGGTCGGCGCGGGCTTGTAGAAGGGCGACTCCGCGGAGTCCTTGACGCCGTAGAGCCAGGCGGGCTTCGGGACGGGCACCCCGGGGAAGGTGGGCGAGTCGAAGTCCGCGTGCAGTCCGCTCACGGAGTTGCTCACTGGAAAAAAGCCAACACGGTGGACGTGAGCGCCAAGAAGAGAGGGATCGGGCAAGAAAATGCACAGGCCTGAGGTAAGAAATACACGAGTGTGTCCTTTCCCCGCCCCGACTCCAACAAGGTCATGCTACTCTACGCTACGCTGTGCTACTCTACCAGCCGTCGTCGTCCTGCCCTCTGGTTACCTTGGAGGCGGCCGAGGCCGTGGGAGGCGAACGGGCCGAGGCCGTGGGGGCCGAGGGGCCGTGCCTTCCTGCGCGACGCGGCGGCCAGCGGGCACCCGGACAGGCTCCTGTGCGTGTGGCGACTCGCACTAACGTGGCCCCGCCCGCTGCAGCCGGGGGTGGGGCATTTCAGGATCGTCTCATGCATCGCCAGGACTGGGTGGGGAGAGAGACCAACGCACTGCTTAGCAATCTATCGTCTTTCGTACTGCAAGGATTTCTTTGCCAATGGAAATGAAACGGAGGAAAAAAAAAAGACAGACGTACAGAGAAACAAACTAATAAAGCGGGTAGAGAGACGTACTTCATTTAATGTTAAAGGTTTTTAGCCTGAAGTTGGTCCCCAGGCAAAATCTGATTCGCGAACCGGTCTTCGTTCAATCCCACTTGCAGTCAATCTGTTATTTGCAGTGAAAATTTAAACTTAATTTGATTTGAAATCACAAATGAATTGTGTTCCCTGGCACGTCTTGTAGCTGCAGTTCGTTGGTCTCTGATGAGGGACACCCTATGGGACACCCATGGAACACCCCGAGGCAATCTAAGCCCTGCTTCTCTGCGAATATCTGCCCAGCTCCAAACATCAAATATCATGTCAAGTAAAAATAAATAAAAAATAACTTGTTATAACAGTTCAGATTATGAAAATGCTGGGCCTTTAGTCTACACACATTGCAACACATACTCGGTCAGATTTATGGCAGATTTTGGGTGGGGCCACCAGAGGACACAGACGGCATAACGACACTACAGAAAATATCGAACAAGAACACTGTGTGGTAGTAAGCTCTCTACCCGGCAAATCATAACAAAACAGGAAGAAACAGAAATAAAAAAAACGAAACGGAACAGAAAAACAAAAGCAGTGTAGCAGAAAATAATTATGGAAAGAGACAAAAAAAAAACGCGGACAAAGAAGAAAGACGAAAAGAAAGGAAAGATATGGCCGAAACCAAAGAGAAAAGGAGAGAGACTAAAGAATAAGCTAAGTATAGAGAAAGGAAGAGAACGATGCTTACTTTCAGGTGTAACTTTGTCTTTTCTCGGACATCCCGACAGGCTGAAAACGAACGATAGCTTACAAATGGTGGACAGGCACATTCAATGTTCGCAAGGCAGGTTAGTGGAGACAGAAAAGGTTAATCGTCCCGGAAAGCCGCAACCAGAGAGACCGTTTCCGTTTTCTTTTTCCCTTCCATTCTCACCTCCTGTGGTGCGGGTACAGCCCCGTCGCGTGGCCCTGTCCGTCGCAGTCCGGTGTGGGGCACTTGCTGCCTTCTGGAACAGAACGATCGACACGTTGGAGCGAGCAGCAAGACGGTCCAGGATGGCGCGCGGGATAATGCAACTATCTCTCTGGCCGCGCGCGCCTCTAACTCACTTACACGGAAGTAGGGGGAGGGGGTAAAGTTTGGCCAGGGTCAAATGCCAAAGTTTTTAAGCACTTCCGAAGTTCCGGCGAACATTTTCCATCATGTGTGCCGCGTCGTGCCATTGCCCTGGCCGCCGTCAGCGAAAGCGTGAGGTAGGTCACGAGCACGAATCTCACTTACTCGGCGCTTTGCCCAAGTTCAAGTGCTAGATACCCGGCCCGGCGTCGAACCCGGCCCCCTCGCGCCGCGAGCGTGCGCTCTCACCACTGGGCTACCGAGTTGCAACCGGCCGGTTCCGAATATCCCACCCTCCCCGGTGTAAATCACAAGCAAAAACTTGAAAAAAAAAACAACAAAAAACGAAACAATAAAATGTTTCCGGGAAGGGGATTTGAACCCGGGCCACGTGCGCGATCGCCGAGATAGGGGGATTGGGCATATGTAGTGAGCGGCGCGCGCGAAATGGACTGCATCACCTTGCCTACATGCTAACTGATTCCATAACAATGAAGGCGTGTCGGGGCTCATGATTGGGGGTCGGTAATCACTTGGGCTCCAGGGGTTGGGGGAGCGAGCGGTGCGTCTGGCAACAGAATCCGAAGCGTGCCGTTTTGTCTCCGTGGGGCGTGGGGCCCTGCGTGGGGCCCTGCGTGGGGCCGTGGGGCGATAGGACCGACAGGGATGCACGTCCGTACTATCGCCGCCAGGCTTGCCCGCTGTGTGCGTGTGTGTGTGTGTGCCACCCTTATCTTGTTGCGAATAGTTGCTATCGAAAACAGACACAAACACACGCAACGTAACACGACACACACAACACACACACGCACACGCGCGCGCGCGCGCGCGCGAAAACGAAGGGTTTAGTTTGGCAGCTGCAGCAGCGGCTCTGGCAGGCGGTCAGGTTAGGCGGGGCGGGGGGGGCGGGGCGGGGCGTGGTGCTACAATTCTCTCACCCCGGTCAGCCAATTACGCGTCGCAAAGGTTCCGGAGGGGCTCTGGCAGCCCCGGGGCACTGCTGCTGTGCCGCTTTCAATGACTCGGTGCGCGCGTGCACGCCTCGGGGTGTCGACACGCACGGCTCTGTCTGCCGCCACTCGGGACCGGATTGATTTTAACGTGCGAGCCCGCCGAGAAAACGCACAGTGGGCCAGAACACCAGGGCAGGAGGCCAAAACTCTAGACGCGTTTTGGGCCCCGGAGTCGTTAAATGGGACTCGAACCGAACGTGTGACCCCACCAATGGATTGCTCTCCGAACGAGGAATTCATTGGTGGGGTCACACGTTCGGTTCGTGTCCTGTTCAGCGACTCTGGAGCTCAAAACGCGTCTAGACTTTCACCCAGGGTACACTGTTGCCGTTGAGCGAGGCTACTCACCCCTGTTGAGGCCGACGCCGGGCGACAGCGGGCCGAAGGTGCGGTGCAGGTCCTGGGACCGCGGCACGGCGGGGACGCCCTCCCGCGCCACGTCCTGCAGCGCGGTGGCGGCGCGCGACCCGGCGCCCGCGGGCTGCAGGATGGTGTACTGCTTGGAGGAGGGGTCGGGCGAGGCGGCGGCGGGCGGCGGCGGCGGAGGCTGCTCGTCCTCCTCGAACTTGAGGTTCAGCTCGAGCAGGCACAGCGAGGACGGCGGCGGCTTGTCGTCCATGCCCGGCATGACGCCGACCCCCGGCGCGCCGGCGCCGACCTCCGGGGCGAGGCCGTCGCCGGGGAAGCCGATGAAGGTGGGCCGGGGCGGGAACGGGCCGAAGCCCGTGTGGTGGTGCATCATGGTGGTCTTCTTGAAGTCCTTGCGGTCCTCGTCCTTGTCCAGGTCGATGTGCAGCTCCTGCGACGAGTCGTCGGCGTCGTCCTCCCGGCGCACGCCGCGCACCGTGCCCGTCGGCGGGCGCGGCGCTCGCGAGGGCGTCTTCTGGCCGCGCAGCGTGATGACGTCCTTGAGGGAGTCGGGGCCGAGGCCCGGCGAGGCGGCGCAGCGCGCCTTGGCCGCGGCGTGCTTCTCGTCGAACAGGTTCTCGAACTTGTCGTCGGCGGCCTCGTGGTTGCCGTAGTACGACGCGCGCACGCCGGGCCAGCTGCCGGAGAGGCTCTTGAGGGCGGCCTCCGTCTCCCGGATGAGGGTCTCGTTGTCCACGCCGCCGGCCGCCGCCACCATCTTGCTCATCTTCCGGGACGGCGAGTGGCGCGGGCTGTGTGCGCGCTTCCTGGCCGCGGACGTCGGCACGGACGCCATGAGCGTGGGCGCGACCACGGCCACCTTCTGCACGTCCACCGTGTCCATCTTGGTGGGCGTGTCCTCGCAGTTGTTGTTCTCGACGCAGCGCTGCGCCTTCTTGCGCTTCTTCTTGGCGTCCTCGATGCCCACGGCGGGGTCTGTCTCGGCAACGACGTCCAACCATGGCGGAGGCGAGGCGCTGTCGCTACGACACCGGCATGGCCTTGCGGCTGCAACAGGGCACCGCGGTGCAGTTAGAAAAGGGCGAAGATCCTCAGCAAAACGCCTCAAGGGTCAAAATTTATTTTTGAAACGCGGTCTCTCTCTGAACGCTTGGGGTCGGATATCCTACGCCGGGAGTTGTTTTGGAATTTTATTCAGGAGGGGAATTCCCTGATCGACTGAGAGACACAGAGACGCCAGCCCGGACGCGTTTGCGGCGTCGTCAGGCGTTGTCCTGGCGCGCGGCCAAGAGCACCGGATGCTGCAGATGCATCGCCCCGCCGCAACAGTTCCGCCGACAACACGATCGCGACAACGCTCATCCTTCCGGGCGACCACCACACGGTGGGAACGTTGAGGCGGTCAAAATCCCGGACGTGTTTTTGAGCTCCGCAGTCGCTTAGTGGGACTCGAATCGAACGTTTGATGCCACCAGTGGATTGCTCTCCGAACGAGGAATCCATCGGTGGGGTCACACGTTCGGTTCGAGTCCTGTTTAGCGACTCTGGAGCTCAAAACGCGTCTGTAATTTTGGCCGCCTCAACGCGACGTAACGACTCCCCGACATCGGTCCCGTCCAAAGTCATGACCGGCCTGTCGCTGGCCGCGGTGCGCCGAGACAGAGACGGATTGGGCTGCGGTGGCGCTAAGTAGCCGAGGCGGCGGGCCGCACCGACCGAGCAGGCAGCCCGCGGCGGCGGGCCGCGCGAACCCAGGCAAAAATGGGCGTCCGTAGAGTAGGGGTTGGCAAGCTGGCAATTAGCTCTGGCGCGGCCCCGGCACGGCGGCACGGCCCGGCCGGCGCCGCCTTTGAAGGGCTCGTCAAAGCGTCGCGACGCCCTGCCTGCTCGGTCCGTCCCGCTCGCACCCCGTCGGACGCCCCGCGAGTGCGAGAGAGAGAGAGAGTCGGCCCACTGCGACCCGTTTGATTGGCAGTTGCACGCGGCACCAGCGCAGCACGCCAGGAAGTACAAGGCAGCTGCCGTCTGTCTGCAACCAGACGCACGAGGCACGGCGGGCCAGAAGAGACCGGCACAGGCGTCCGAAACTCTAGGCGCGTTTTGAGCTCCACAGTCGCTAAACAGGACCCGTAACGAACGTGTGACCCCATCAATGGATTCCTCGTTCGGAGAGCAATCCATTGGTGGGGTCGCACGTTCGGTTCCGAGTCCCATTTAGCGACTCTAGCTCAAAACGCGTCGCTGGAATTTTTCTTGCAGCCTGCGCCGGTCTTCTGGCCCACTGTGCGAGGGGGCCGCTGGACTCACGGCCACAGTGCGCCGCTCCGCGACCATCCACCGCAGACGCCGCGATGCACGTGACGACGACGCGCCGCTCAATCTTCCGAGAGAAAGATCACACAAAGAAGCTACAAACCCCGTCATCTTTTCAATGGTGCCGATTGGCGCACGCTGTTGCTCGCGGGGATAGAGAGAGAGAGATAGAAGGGAACGAAAAAAAATAAAAAAATAAGAAGAGACGGAGGGGAGAAACGTCAGGTGCGGAGAAGGGCGGCGCGCGGCGGCCTCCTGCTCTTCCGGTGAGATCCCGGAGGGCACCTACCCCGGACGGCTCCGGGGCGTGTGCTCTCTGATTTCCTTTCACCGCTGTGTCTCCTTTTCTTCCCCGCTTTTTTATTTATTTTTTTATGGACTTGTTGAGAGGCGCCTTTAGCGCCGCAGTGGTGGCCGAGCCGAGGGCAGAGCGCCGCAGACACGTACCCTTTGTTGTAAGTCGCTTAACGCCGCCCCCCCCCTGGGGCTGACATCATCTTATTTACTCGCCGAGCGGGAGGGGAGGGGGAAGGGGGAGGGAGGGGAGGGGAACGTCCCTCGAGGACTAATTCGCACCGCCGCACTGTCTGCGGGGCGTAGCGCGGCCGCCTCGTTTAGTGGCGGCTTTCTTAGAGTGGCGCGGCACCGACAAAAATAAAAGCAAAACAAAAAAAAAATCAAAACAGAAAACCTTGATCAAGTGGTGTACTAACATCCACACTATGCAAAAATCCAAGATTGTTTTTCCACTTTTCGATTGAGTATGTACCTATTTTTAAGTCACATTAACCTGATAAAATAACTGAAAACAAAACCATTGCAGAAGCACATTATTCTAAGAATTTTTTTTTTTTTTTTTTTTTTTTTTTTTTTTTTTAAATGTCTTTTAGCTTGATGTATGATAATTTTTTAACAGGTGTCTAATGAAGTGAGTTTAGTAAACTTCAACTGAAAAAATAAACAAAAAGTCCAGGTCTTTAGAGGAATCTGCACCGGTACATATAAGACGCAGGAGCGTCATCGTTGACGGTGAAAACGCCACTATTTTCTGCACAGCCTTGGTTCTAAACTTGAAAGTCTACACGGGCCAAGAGGGGGCTCTAATCCCACCGCCAGCCCCGCAGCCGATCCCCGCACTCACTTGGGGCGCGCACACACCTGCCGAAGGCCTGGCCGGCCTCGCTGGTCCAGCCGGCCTTGGGCCAAGGAGGGCGGGAAGTAACTTTCTAGTCCCCCGCAAATTGTCCAACTCGGAGCCCGTCCGCGTGGGGCAGGGCGTGGGAGGATGGAGTCCAGCCTGTCGGCCGGGCGCGGCTAAAGTCCTGGCACGGCGCCGAATCCTGAAGGACACGCGTTGGAGACACTGGGAGACGCTCGCACCAACTCACTTTTTCATTGAATCCAGTCACGGCGGGCTGTGGCGCTTAGCGGCGCTGCGGGGGCCGCCATGGCCGCCGGGACGGGGGGCCCGGGGGGGCACCAGGGCGGACGCTGTGGCCGAGCCTGAGCGCACTGGCCAGCCGATTCCAACCACCACAACACCACAATCACAATCACCACCACACACGCAAACCACTCGCGTCACTACACACTACGCACTACGCGACGAGCTGCACTGCGCGGTCTGAGCACGCACGCCCCGACGCACGCACGCACGCACGCAGCCTGCCTCGGCGACCGCTCGCAGCGCACTGCCAGTGGGGCGGCCAGGGCGCGCTGGCGGGGTGGGCGCGGAGCGGGGGTAGGCGCGGGGCGGTGGTGGGGGCGGGCGCGGGCGGCGGGCCTGCGCGCTGCGCGGCGCTGAGGCACCACTGCGGGGGCCTGGCCGTGGGGCGGGGCCGAGGGGCGGGGCCCCGGCAGGGCTGCACAGCCCTGATAGGAGCCCCGGCGGGGGAGCGCCGGCCACTCACCGCCCGAGGAGAGAAGGGCAGAGCGGGGCCCCGATCCGGGGGCGTGGTTCGAGTGCGCAGGCCCGAGCCCCCTCAAGACCCCGCCGGGCCCGCATACCCCACTGGGGGCCCCGCCGCGCGCCGCCGCCACTACCAATAGCGAGGTATCGGCCGCACCAGATGGCACGCCGAGGTATTGGGACAATCATCCTGCAGGGACCCGCATGTCTGTCGATGACTGGGCCGCCGGGTGGGGGTGCCTCGGGCGGACCGCGGCCTCGAACCGGTCTGCAGCATCGTTGCGAATGCGCGGTTCAATGAATGTTATTTTCAAATTACATAAAAATGCACAGGTAAAAAATGTAACCGGTAAACAAAAATAACATTTTTTTAAAAAAATAATTATTGAAGTGGGGTGAAAGAGTTTTGTCTCCAGTGACTATCCATCACAAAATACAGGAATGACCTGTTCCAAAAGAAGCCCATTTTCACCAGGTTACGGTAGGATCACTTGTCTGAAAACATGTTGATGATATCGTTATGACAACGTCGTGACAACGCAGGCACGTCGTTGAGTCAAAGGACCGCTGACCCGAAGCAACCGTCGATTAAACGAAATGGATTATTATCCCTAGACAGATTGCAACAGTTAGAGCGCCAGTTAGAGACGTACTGTACAGACACACGCGTGCGGGCGGCCAGTGCGTTGCAGGCTCGTGTGGGGCCCTCGCCGCGGTAATCACTTGGACCCTGCACAGTGGGCCCGGCCAGGGTCGTCTAAGTGCGGCGCGGCCCGGCATCCTCGACTTGACTCGAGTCAGCTGTTTGGAGTTCGTGAACCATCCCTTCTCCCGCATCCCCACCATCGTCGGCGTGGTCGTGGCCCTCACTTCCCTCATCCTTGGCCCAGCCAAGGAACTTGGCTACTGTGTTAAACGCATTCAAAAGTATACGCCGCTCTCCCCCGCTGCCCCGCCGGCCGCCCCGCCCCGCGCGACTCAAAGTTTCAATGTTTTGACTGGCCGGAAAGTTCGCCGTCCTCAAACCAGAACCACGAGAGTAAAGTTTTTCGCGGCGGAGCGGGAAGAACATTTATCTGGAAGTCGCCAAGGTCAATGACCGGCCGCGAATATTAAGAGTGTTCCCGCGGCTTTCCCCCCTGCTGGTTTGTCTGGGCCGAATTCGGCGGCCCGCCACGCCCGCCCCACCCCGCCCCGCCCCGCCCCGCCCCGCCCTTTCGAACTTCGACACGACGGGGAGGGGGCGGGTTGTCCCGGTGCCCTACAAGTTGTCGTCTCGGTGGCGGCGGTCAAGCAGCCAACTTGCGACAGTGCAAACTTGTCCCGCCGCCGCGCCGCCTCCCTCCGCCCACAACACGGTGAGTTAACCCCCGGCTGGACTCTCACGTCGCTCCGTCGCTCTGCCTCTCTCGCGCCCACACGAGACGCCACGCGTGAGCGTGCGAGAGGAAAAAAAAAATATGGCGCGCCCGATACTTCAAGTCTCCGCCGAGCGCCGTGCGGATAGGCCGGCCGACCGCAGCCGTGCCAACGCGCTGCCTACCGCGCAGGCGCGCTGCCGGTCGCAGGCAACCCAATGCACGCCTGGCCATCGTGCTGCCTACCCGCCGCACCGCAGGCGCCGTCCACGCTAACCCATTTTTCATATTTTTCTTTTACTCTCTCTCTTTTTCTGTCTCTTTCTCTCTCTCTCTCTCTCTCTCTCTCTCTCTCTCTCTCTCTCTCTCCCTCTCTCTCTTTTTCTCTCTCTCTCTCTTTGTGAAGAAAGGGGGATATTCCGTGGTACCGCCCGTACAACAACCTGCGCCCCCTCCCCCTCCCCAGACACCGCCACTCCACCGCAAACTTAAGTGCGAGGGGATGCAGCAAGCAAGCACTCCCCGCGACAAACAGCCACTTGATGTGGCCACGTGTGTTTGGGTGGGGCGGGGGCGGGGGGAGGTGGAGGGGGCACCGAGGAGGTAGACATGCGATACCCTCATTACCCCGCGGTAACAGTTGTCACTGCACTCGGCGTGCGACCACGCCAACCACTTCAACACCTCGGTCGACATTTTTCTAGGAAATGGCCACTCCGCTTCGCTGAGCGGACCTCATTCTCGCTTTTTTTTTTCAACAGAGAAAATTAAAAAAGTAACCATTTTAAAAAACAAAAAAAAGGAAACAAATAGATTTGCTAAATCATTTTGGAGACTGTGCCCTTGAATCCCTCTCGTGCCGCTGCGACTGTTCCGTGTGTCTGAGTGAGCTATTCGCATTCATCCCTTAATTGTCTGCTCGCGAACGATCAGCGAGACGAGTCGAGTCGCGGTGGAGCCGAGCCGGGGCGTGGTGCGCCGAGCCAGGACTGCTGTAAGGCGGGGCACAGTGGGTCAGAAGACCGGTGGAGGTGGCCTAAACTCTACACGCGTTTTGAGCTCCAGAGTCGCTAAATGGGACTCCATAACCGAAACGTGTGACCCCACCAACGGATTCCTCGTTCGGAGAGTGGGGTCAGACACGTTCGGTTCCAGTCCCATTCAGCGACTTCTGGGGCTCAAAACGCGTCTAGGGTTTTGTCCGCCTGCGCCGGTCTTCTGGCCCGCTGTGCCTAGCCCGTGCTGGGGCCGCGGGACCGGCCGCACTAATGTCATTATATCATTTGGAAGTTTGGTGCCGGGCGTGGCGGGCGCGGCGCGAGGGCGGCGCCGGCGGCGGCGGCGGCGCCCTACCTGGTACTCGGGGTGCGTGCCGCGCGGCGCCGCGAATGCGAGGCGCCGGCCTGGCGTGCGCGGCATTTCTATTCCCCAGTGCACCGCCGCTGCATTTTCACTTTCGTGCCAATGAGCGCGCCATCGGCTGAACGGGGTGAGGCGGGGCGGGGTGGGGTGGGGCAGTGCGGTCGTACCCAGCACCTCCAAGCTCGCCGTGTTCCCGCCCAGCCCTCACCAGCAGCAGGCTTCGCACCGCCTGTAGACTGATTCCGCACGTCGCGCTGTCTCTCTCGCACCCGCCTGGCGCCCCCTGCCGGTGCGAGAGAGACGGAACGCCCCGCTGCGGAATCAGCCTGCTGCAGACCTATTTCCGACACCTTATCTCCGGCCATCAAACGCCACTTAACCCGACCAACGCCTCTCCGGCACCTCTGGCCCCGCCCCGCCCCGCTCCGCCCCACCCCGCCCCGCCCCATCGCACCCCGCCCCCTCAAATGCTTTCACTTGAACACAGATTTGCGCGGTCCGCGCGCACTATCTCGCTCCCACACTTAGCACTGTATCGTCTTCGCCGCGCACTTCGGCCCGGCGTCGTCGTTTTCGCCGCGTTTTCCGAAGGACCCCACATGTTGGTTCACTGGTGATGACGAGTGTGGCCAACCAGTTGGTGGTTGTGTGTGTGTGTCTCTCTCTCTCTCTCTCTCTCTCTCTCTCTCTCTCTCTCTCTCTCTCTCTCTCTCTCTCTCTCTCTCTCTCTCTCTCTCTCTCTCTCTCTCGCACTCCGGGGCTGTTCCGTCGTCCGGGTGCGAGAGAGACAGCGGAGGCGCCCAGAAGGAGGCCGCCGCTATCGCACAGGCGCACGATCCTTGCTTAAACCTGCACTTTAATCCAGGATTTACAATGGCCCGGCAGCTCCTTGGGAAACCGTCGGGCCGCGCCGCCTTGCCTCTATCTCCTGACCCGGGATTCCATCCGCGGCTAGCGCAGTGTGCGTGCGTCTGTCTGTCTCTCTGTCCGTCCGTCCGTCCGCCCGCCAACCTGGTCACGTGGTGAGCGAGAAACAGTGTGGTGATTTTTAGCCGCGTTTTGAGCTGAACTGCGCGCCGCGCTGCTTGCCCCTCGTTGCCGGGTGACAAGTGGTGCGTGTGTGTATGTGTGTGTGTTTGTGTGCGCGCGCGCGCGCACTGTTGTCTGCGAATAATAAATTGTATCGGCAGCGGCTGTCGCCACAGGCACGGCGTCGAGACCGGCCTCACCCACGTCGTCCACGTCGTCCACGTCGTCGCCCCCTAAAACAGAGGCCGGGGCCCAACTAGTCCACGTCCGGCGCCTTCTAATTAACGTCCTTTCGGGTCTCATTGGTCATCAGGGCGGCGTCCGGACCGGCTGGGCTCGGCTGACCGGCCAATACAAGCAATCAGCAATGGCGGCCGCTTCCTGGCCCCGCTCTCTCTCGCACTCACACCCTGGCGCCACGTCGTGGTCCTGGTCGGCGCCGCGGTCAAGCTGGCCGGCGATGCTGCCGGGTCAAAGGGACCGCTCGGCCAACTGAAACAGACCGCCCCGCCCCGCCCCGCCCCGCCCCGCCCCGCCCGCCCTGCCCCGCGCGTGTTGGCCGGGATTCCCCTCAGAAGTGGCCGCTCCGCGCTTCAATGCAATCTTTCGCTGCGGCCACCCTAACGAAAGCGCAGGGCAGCGGGGCGTCGCGGGGCGATTCCGAACAGAGGTTTCCCTGTAGGGGTGCGAGAGAGACAGAACCACCGTCCGGAGCCATCCTGCTGGAATGCCGGAGGGAGAGGCAGGCAGGAGCCGCGCGCCGCGACTGACGGATGCACCTGGTGATGGAATGGAGTGCAAACTCCCCTTGGACGCCCCGGAGGCCCTGAGCCTTGAGTGCGTCCACTAGCCGGTCCACTCTGGCCGGAATCGATGGGTGTTTAAATATTTACCGCCATTTGCAGGGGAAAGACTGCGCGAAGAGGGTGGCGCGGCCGGCACTGCGGCCAGCTGCCGCAGCTCCCAGTCTTAGTCTCACTGCACAGTGGGTCAGAAGACCGTTGAGGCGGCCCAAATTCGAGACGCGTTGAGATCCCGAGTCGTTAAATGGGACTCGAATCGAACCAATGGATTTATTGTTTGGAGAGCCAGGCGCCTTTTTCTTCCGAAGTCAAGACAGGCGGATCGAGCGCCACATCACTGCATTATTTCCAAACAGGTCGTTGTGTCCGTCTGTCGTCCGTGCGTCTGTCGGTCTGTCTGTCTGTCTGTCCGCGCGCGAAATAGAAGAAGCCGCGACCCGGCCCACCCAAGTTTGTAATTGATCAAATATGCCACTACCCCTCCCCTTCTCCGCCGCTCCCATCCGCCTCAATTGGTGAACGCAAAAACGCCGCGCCGGCGAGGAGGTATGATATACGTCCCGCCGAAAAAAGGAGTCGGTCCCTTCCCCCGCCCTTCACCAGTTCGGCGACAAAACAGGGATAATTTAAAAGGAATCAGAACCTTTGCTCCAGCCTTCCGCCACCGCGCGCACTTTGTCAGCCCTTCTCCCTTTGGCCCTTCGGAGGGCGAAAAAACGGGCAGCGTCTGCGCGCGAGCAGCGGCCAATAACGTGAAAGGGTTGACGGGATGACACAGTGCCCTTGCCGCGGCCCTGCCGGCCCTGCCCGCCCCCCACGGGCCCTTACCTCGCGGGATAATGACTCAAGGGCGCAGAAATATTAGAAGCGTTATCGATGTGCCGCGTGGGGCGTGGGAGAACATGGCCGCGCCCTTCGGCGAAGGACGGGCCGGGCGGACAGCAAGGACACTGTAAAAGAAAAACAAACAGAAAAGCAGCACACAGACAGACAGACACACACACAGACAAGCCGTGTTGTGAGTCCAGCTAGGCGGATGAATGTCCAGCCGCTCGGGTTGTTCTTGTGGAAAATTGTGGAAAATGTTGGCAACTTCGGACACACGCGGACAGCGGAACACGTGGAGTTGAGGGGGTGGCGCCGAGACCCTGGCGTGGCGTGGCGTGCCGAGGCCACGGGGACAAGGGGCGTCCCTTTTTGCGACGCCATACGGCGCCATACGTCATCGCCCGAGAAAGAGACGCGTAATTAAAGAGTCTCCCCACCACTGCCGCACTCTCTCTCTCTCTCTCTTCCTCTCTCCTCTCCCTCTCTCTCTCTCTCTCCTCCTCACTCTCCTCTCTCTCTCTCCTCTCTCTCTCTCTCACCTCTCTCTCTCTCTCTCCTCTCTCTCTCTCTCCTCATCTCTCTCTCCTCTCTCTCTCTCCTCTCTCTCTGCCTGGTTCTCAGCGGCGGCCCGCTACTTCAGGTGCGGAGGGAAAGACGGCTTAGAATTTCAAACGTAACTATTCTCTAATGGAGACTGGTGTCTATTCACCATGTCAGGCTGCTGCTTCGCCCGCGGCGCTGCCCCGCCCCACCCCGCCCCGCCCCGCGCCCCCCCCCCGCCCCACCGCACCAGCGCCTGATTAGGGAGTGCCGGCAGAAGCTCCGGACCATTTTTACAAGAGGGTTCAGTTTCAAAGCATGTCGTTCGTTCGAAAATTCCCCCCGAGGAAGAGGGCTTTGGACCCGGCCACGTTTTCGGATATTGCGGAAACATTACACAGTTAGTTTTTTTATAAGCAAAAATAAAAATTTAATGGTAAAATAATTGCTGTAAGAAATCCAAACGCGACCTTGCTACTGTGGGTGAACTCTTCAAACAGGGGGCAGCCAACATGCAGCGACGCGTCTTTGTCCCGTGCGCAGCCGCCTTGTCGTGGCCGTCCTCGGGGACGCCGTCGCGGCCGCGGCGACATCTCGTATGCGCGCCGTGGCGACGCAAGGCGCGTCGCGTCGTCTGCTAGACGTCGCCAACTTCACGCCGCAAAATGTCGAGCAATTACTCCTGAATAATTTAAGGTCCGGTCGTTGGTAGCGCCGCGCCGCCGCAGCTGCCTGCCGGCGGCGCACTGATTCCGAGCCAGTCGTCGCTCTGTCTCTCTCGCACCCAGGCGGGACGCCCCGCGAGTGCGAGAGAGACGGCGGCACGATCGTGTCTCGGAGTCGGTCTGCACGTTGCAGCGAGGGTCACGACGTCGACACGAGGACGCCGACGACGAGCAGGGGACAAATCGCAGGAAATAATTTGCCTCTACTAGCGTAATAATATTTGTAATTTGAAAGACGCGCAATGTGACTGCGTGATTTTCTCAGCGGCGCAGTTTTCTTTGGCGGCGCCGCCGCGGTCCGCATATTAATGCCCGCCCTGCCCCGCCCCACCCCGCCCCAAACCGCACACGGAGGAATTATTAGAAGGCGGCGCTGCTGACATTATCACCGGCGGCGACGTGCCAGACTTGCCAACCAACGATGCAGAGCAAAGTGTGCAGTTGCGTCATTGAAATTGTTTCTTTTGGCGCGCTCTCTCTCTATATCTCTCTAAACAGGACTCGAACAGAACGTGTGACCCCACCAATGGATTCCTCGTACGGAGAGCAATCCATTGGTGGGGTCACACGTTCGGTTCGAGTCCTGCGTGGTGAACCTGGAGCTCAAAATGCGTCTCGTCCACAATTTCGACCGCCTGCGCCGGTCTTCTGGCCCACTGTGCTACACCTGATTGAGTGCCCCCTTTGGGCAGATCCGTCCCCATGTCGGGCCAATAAGACGGACATGACACCCCTCCTCTCCTCCTCCGTCTCGGAATGAAGAGTCCTTGACGCGGCCGTGGAAATTGAATCGTGATCCTCGTGTTTGGATAACCCTCCTTTCGTCTCCCTGGTCGCCTCACTCTCCCGCTCTCCACTCCGGCTCTCCACCGACAACAACTAGAGCGAGGTCTGCAATAACCTCTGCCTCTCGGCGTAATCTCGTTTGCGCGGGACCGCACAGTGGGCCAGAAGACCGCGGATTCAGTTGGCATTCCTGCCTCGAATCGAGCGCCGTCCTCAGATCAGTCCATTCGAAATTGATAAATAAGTAAACGACAATGAGTCCTTTGGCATGAAGCAGTCGGAAGGACCCCGGCGCTCAGTGGTGCGAGGCGGGCGGGGAAGGAGGACAGTGGTCACCGCCTGGGTGGCAAAGGAGGGAAGGCTTTTCTTTGCTGCGCGTTCTGCCGCTTTTTGGCCGTTTAACATAAGGCGGTGGCGCTGGGACGACGCTGGCGATTTATCGCGCGTTCTTAAACCACCTGCCGCCGGCTGCAGCGCCCCACCCCGCCCCACCCCGCCCACGCGGCGCGACCAGGCAGTCCCTTGTCCCCTGATTTATCTGCCCAGGCTCAGATATGTGTGTTGTGCTTGATTTACTACTCGCAACTCTCATGCCTGCAGTCGCCGCCCTCCCCACCACCCTCCCTCCGCAAGGCCGCCGCTCTTTCCTTGGAGGGTCCACCTTGCGTCCGGGACCACTCACTGTGTCCGGCAGAAAAAAAAAAAACAGCACTTACTTCGGTGTCAGCGTCGTGAGTGGCCGGCGCGGCTCATCCAGAACCTGCAACAACACGGAGACCTTAGGTTCACAAACGCACAGTGGGCCACAAGACCACCGGCGCATAGGCGGGACCCCACCAATGTATTGCTCTCCGAACGAGGGATCAATTGGTGGGGTCACACGTTCGGTTCAAGTCCCATTCAAGCGACTCTGAAGCTAAAAGACGCGTCCAGAGTTTTGATCGTCTCCACCGGTCGTCTCTTCTGGCCCACTGTGAAACGGCGAGAAAACAGGACCGCGGCGCTGCTTGTCGCTGGCAGTGCCCAAGGGAGCTTTCAAATCACTTCGGCCCGACCAGTCGGACTGGCTGTAACAGAGTAACGAGCACCAGCGCATGCAATCTGGGAATGACCCGCCGGCCCTGGCCCTGGACCTCGCTGAAACATCAGCGAGGGTATGATCTGTTTGTCTAATCAGCTATCGGAGCTATTAGCTTTACGATTATCGCTTTATGTTTATAGCCTCGGAATGGAGGCATCAACTTGGCCGCGACAGTAAAGTGACCGAGATGTCCGCCGGGGGCAAGCCAAAGGCAAGGCCCGCTGACCAATCACCATCCAGTAGCCCACTGTGCTCCTCTCTCGCCGCCTCGCTCACACCATCGTGAGGCGCCCCATGAGTGCGAGAGACAGCGAGCGCGAGGAATAGTCCGACGCTTGAATAAGTCCCTCGGAGGCAGGGAGAAAGACGGTGCGGCGCGCTGCGTGTGATAGATACCTCAGGGTGTCGAAAAAGATGGATGGCAAAGCCAACTCGAGGCGGAGGGCTTGCGCGCATGAGAGAGAGAGAGAGAGAGAGAGAGAGAGAGAGAGAGAGAGAGAGAGAGAGAGAGAGAGAGAGAGAGAGGAGAGAGAGAGAGGAGAGGAGAGAGAGAGGGAGAGAGGGGGGGGGGGGGGGGGGGGGGGGGGGGGGGGAGAGGGGAGAGAGAGAAAACCGCCGGACGTCTCACTTCGTGTTTATTTTTTTGTAAAAAGCGCAACCTTGATTTTAACAGTGTCGCTTCCGAATCTCGCCACCGATCTCCCGCGTCGTGCTCGACACTCCCTCCACCAGGTCCCTGCAGGAGGTCCCTCCAGGAGGTCCCTCCAGGAGGCCGTGGCCTGCAGGTCGGTCGCCGAGGGCTTTCCCTGCCCTTTTTGGTTTGCGATCACGGGGGAAGGGTGAAGGGCCTTGAGGCTGATAAATCATGGGCCATCACGATAGGAAAGGCAGGGGCATTGCTTGTACAAATATGGTGTAGTGATGTATGGGCGCGCTGGGCCGGGCCGCCCGTCCGGTAGGGCCTTCTCCGCCTTACACCCGAAATCAGCCTGCGCGCAATCTAGAGGTCCTCAAGCTGCTTCCCTTGTACAGTGTGGCCGCGCATATTTCACGCACCGATGTCCTTAATGGCCTCCGCCTTCTTAAATGAATGATAAACCTGCAGCACGTGCAAGGCGGTGCCTGGCAAGGCGGTGCAGTCGCGGCGCAGCGCGCAGCAGCCGCGTCTCGTTTAAACCAATACAGCGTCGCACAGTGGGCCAGGACACCGAGGATCCAGGGGGCGTCCTGGACCGATCCCTGGAGAGAGGCAACACGCTGCACGCCGTGTTCGCTGCGGTTCTTGCGGCTTTTTTCCCTCTCTCTCTCACTCTACCTCCCTCCCTCCCTCCCTGCCCGCTCGAGGCAACCGACAACCCTTTTCCCCAGCAAGACGACGCTTACCTCATGAAATAAATACGAATTTCTCGTTTCTTTACTGCGACCCTCTGGCGAGACCCTAATACTACCCCGCGCTCCCCTCACCTGGCCTGAGTGCCCTGGCGTGTCCTCTCCCCCCTCTCTCGCCGCCCCTCCTCAAATCGTCATTAACCTTTTTGTCTCAGAGTGTATTTGTGTCCACGCCACCGCGGCGTGGCGCACGGTGGGCCAGAAGACCGGCGCAGGCCGCAAGGACTCTAGGCGCGTGGTCTTCTGGCCCACTGTGCGTGGCGTGGCGTCCAAGTCCGAGGGGTCCAAGGGGGTGGCGAAGACAAGGCCGAGAAAGAGCGCCGCCCGCAGCATACTAAACGCCTCGGGTCACCTAACCACCGCAAACAGCGATTCAGAAGAAGTGCGTCTGTCTCTGTCGCACGCGGGCGCGCGCGCCGCGAGTGCGACGGAGCGAGCGAGTCTTCGGCGTCGCTCGGCGGCGCCCTTCTGCTCCTTATCGTCGTCCTGGGGCAGGGCGAGCGGAGTGCGGCTCAGAATTTCGGTGTGTGGCACCCTTAAAGAAGGCACCGCGCGAAAATTTTTAGCGAAAAAAAAATAAATAAAATTGCAAAAAAATGTTGTTTTTTTTAGTTTTTTTTTTTACGAAAATAAGAGCAACAAGGCGTTATTCTATCACAGTTAGTTGTCTTGAAAAATACCGAAATGTTGGCTGCCCTGTTGTGTCTGGTGGTGCCTGGTGTCGGCTCGCAGTGTGAGCAATGGGCACTGAGCGCACAGAGACACATCGGCGGCCGGAGGCTCGGCTCGATGGGCACCCTTCGACGGGCCGCCAAGGCTACGCCTAGTCAGCCCGGCCGCGCCATGCTTGCAGATGAAAGAAAATCTTAATTAACGAGTCTATTGTTCTGGGGACAAGGAGGGAGGGGGTAGAGGCCCGGCCCGGCCGGCCCTGCGGAGGAGGAAGGGTGAGATTGGATGGCAGAGGCCGTGGCCGCGCCGGGCCGTGCGGCGGCCCACAGTGGGCCAGAAGACCGGCGGAGGCGGTCCAAGTCCCGCCCGCGTCTAGAGTTTTGGCCGCCTCCACCGGTCTTCTGGCCCACTGTGCCACTGTGCGGCCGCGGCGTGGTTTCGGCGGGGAGGCTGGCGAGGCCGTGCCTCAGCGAGGGCCTCAGGCCCGGCCTCGGCCACCGACGAGGGAATCGGTAAAAGAATTAGCAGGCGGCAAGGAGGAGGGAAGGAGAGGGGAAGGTGGCAAGCCGTCTGCGGGCTTAACCAGGCCGCAGGATCGCACCGCGTCAAGAGTTCAAAAAAAAAAAAAAAAAAAAAGCGATACTGTTGTCAGGTAAAAATAATTCCAGTATTTTAATTTCAAAGGCTTTAAAAATTTCTGCGGGTTAATGCGAGGACAGGCTGGTCGTAGCCTCCTCTTCAGACACAAGGTGGACAAACAACACTGCTTTGCCCCTGCAAGTGGGCCAAAAGCGCTACATTACCCCCTCCTTGGAAAAATCCTGGATCCGCGCCTGCTCATAATCCCGTCCCCGCGCACAGTGGGCCAGCGTTTGAAGCGCGGCTTCCTGCAATTGCCGATACGCGGTGGAATGCTTCGTTTGCCATACCGCTTGCTCCATTTAACTTTCACTTTGTGGTCGCCCCTTGTTTACTTTTTGTTTAGCTTTATTGCCTTCCTCTTTATTGCGTTATCTGTGCCCCCTTTTTCCCTTTTCGGCCCAAGTGGGGCTCGAACCCCGGCCCCGTCCCCAGGCGGGCATAACGCGGCGCTGGCCGAGCTGGCCCGACTCCAGGACAGCCATTCGTTCATTGTGTGCGACCAGTTCCAGCGTTCCGGCGCGATTCGGCGAGTTCCAATTAAACATAACAATACGTTCAAAATTCTTTTTTACAGAAAATACATTGGGACATTGCATCTGTACTTTCAGATTACGGATTACTATCACTAGCCTACTTGGGAATCTCTTTGGTTCGGTCAACGATACCTCAGGCACTAGAACGATGCAATACTTTGGCTTGAAAAGTAATTCTGGTTAACAGAAAAATTAATGTCCAAATCCCTGGCCTATCAGGTAGACCGAAACCAAAAAAAAGTGTTTAAAAATGAAGATCTTTTATTTGTGTCGTTGCCGCGGTGTCACGGTTCATTGGCGACCTTCGCTCCGCAGGCCACCCTCGGCAGAAAGCTCTTGCCTGGAAGTTTCTAATCCTCTTTAAAGTGTGTCGGGTCAAGAACCACAACGTTTTTTAGTGTTGTTGTTTTCTCTTGAGCCGCCGCGGCCTCGATCCTTTGTGTTCCAGTCCCGGGTTCAAATACGCTGCCCCACTTTTTTTTTTTTTGTTTTTGGCGGTACACTCACACGGACGCTTTCCGGGCCAGCGAGCAGATTCCACCGCGTGCACTTTATTTCCGATCCCATTCTTCCCTTTATTAATATGCAGCTTTAAAGCGGCTCCCTTGTAGTGGCGCGTCGGGTGGCGCCGCCCGATTCCCGAAATTTGCCCTCCTAATGTGTCCCCGGCCTCCACTGCGGGCTGATTGCGAACGGCGCCCTGTCTCTCTCGCACCCCCACGGGCCGGCGGCACGCCCCGCGAGTGCGAGAGAGACGGAGCGACCCCGTTCGGGGCCGCTCCTCAGCACGCTCCCCGCCGTCGTTGGAGGAGGCCGCGGGGGGAACCTGGGAACCCCGCCGGCAGCGCAGTCCCTCCTGTCTCTCTCGCACCCACACGGGGCAGCCCCTCGAGTGCGAGGGAGACGCAGCGATGACGACAGGCTCCTCGGCGACCGCAAAAAAGTTGGCGTATTATTATACCGAGATTACTTCCACGTGAACGCCTGCCGAGCCGAGCCGCCGCGGCTCTTACCTCCCTCGCTCCTTCCTAGAGATACATAAATAAGAGAATAAGACGATCCCCACTGAGCGATTCCACTTCCGCCGGCATCCCCTTGCCGCCGCCGCTGCTGCTGCTGCCAAGGCGGTGGTGGGGGGAGCGGCTTCCACGCTCGCTATCCGTATGTGACACATCGCCAACACGAACTATCACTCAACGTCCACCGGCACCAGGGAGGGGAAAGAATGGGCAACTTAGGGCCTCTGGCTTAGCGCATGCATCCCTTTGCCGCCAACGCCCCCGAACAACACACACCACACACACAACACACACCACACACACACACACACACACACACACACACACACACACACACACACAGGAGCTCACAATCAGTTTAATAAATAGATAAAACCAAAGGAAGGAAGCGGGGCCACAAGGACAACAAGCATACATTGTTTTCCCCGCTTATCGCCGTGATTTGCATGCGCAGCCCCGATCTATTTTTCTTGAGGCACCCGCGACGCATCTGGAGCCCGGGGCCTCCAGGCTGGAGCCTCCAGTCTCATGAGCACGCATTAGTATGCCTTGCTCTCTGTCCCTCTCGCACGCACGCGCGTGTTTTGCGGGAAGGGGGAAAAAAAATGCAAGAAAAATGATTGAACCGTCGTGTCGTCGGCCTTGTCGCGTTATGCTGCTGTTTCTGTTTTTGTTTCGTTTGTTGACGAACGCCTTAGAGACAACCCAATAAGGCCGCCGCTGCGAGCAGCGCCTCGGCCAGACATATTCGCTGTCATCAAAGTCATCCAGAAGGCCAATCGAACGTGCTCTCCCCCTCTCTCTCTCTCTCTCTCTCTCTCTCTCTCTCTCTCTCTCTCTCTCTCTCTCTCTCTCTCAATGTCTCTTTCTTTCCCAAGGACACAGGCCTCTCCTTTATGGGAGCCTATCATGAGCCGCCAGTAGACATAACCCGATAATCACTAGGGCTGCCTCCACACGTCCCTCACTTCTGCCCCTTGGAGATCTTGAGGAGGGTCACTGTGACGCGCGCGCACTCACACACACACACACACACACACACTCACATTGGGTGCTTAAAATAACGACCCCCACGAGGGGCCAATTTTGATATCCGATTTGGAGTGACGAAGGAGGGAGGCGACGGCAGCGTTTCGGCCAGCAGAGGGGGGGGGGAGGAGGGTGACCAAGGGGTGGGGGGGTGGGGGGGGAGCAGGCCGGGCGATGCCGGCAGCAAACGGTTCCAAAAGGCCGAGATTTTCCTTCACTTCCTATGCTTCTTTGCGCGCTGCCTTCCAAGGCGTGCGAAACAATGGGGGCCAATGCACGTGTGTGTGTGTGTGTGTGTGTGTGTGTGTGTGTGTGTGAGTGCACGCGCGTGGAGGAGCGTGAGTGTGTGCGAGCGGCGCATAGCTGAAATGTGTGCGAAGAAAAGGGGAAGATACATGCACGAGATGTGGGCTGCTGTGGGGTGGGTAGCGGGGCGGTAGCGGGGCGGTAGCGGGGCGGGTGGTCGGTCCTACACTAGCACAGATTCCGACTCCTAATTAAGACAAGGGTGTAGAAAGGGATGTAGAGGGTCGCGCTGCCGCGGCTCCAACCCCCGCGACTCCACCCCTAGGGCTCCACCCCTGCGACTGCCCTGCCCGGGCTGTCCAAATACCTGGCCTCGGCGA
Source organism: Stenchaetothrips biformis (assembly GCA_030522485.1). Taxonomy (NCBI): domain Eukaryota; kingdom Metazoa; phylum Arthropoda; class Insecta; order Thysanoptera; family Thripidae; genus Stenchaetothrips; species Stenchaetothrips biformis. Next base: position 3,945,002 of record CM060100.1, read on the forward strand.
GCGTGTCGAAGGTGTCGAAGGTTGGAGTGAACCACTTTGTGCCGCCGTCTTTCCCACTGGACGCCGTCAGGACGCCGTCAGCCGGGCCGAAGGGAGGCCGCTGTGACGGACGCGATGATGACCCCTCGGGGACGCGGACTCTGTCTCTCTCGCACCCACCCCACAGTGGGCCAGAAGACCGGCACAAGCGGCCAAAAATCACAAAAAAAAATTTCTCCGCGATAAAAGTAAAAAAAAAAAAACTTAAAAAAAAAAAAAAAAAAAAAACGAAAAAAAAAAAAAAAAAAAAAAAAAAAAAAAAAAAAAAAGCAACTTGAAAACAATCCACAGAGCAAGGCCGGCCGGCCGGTCACTATCGCCTCATCAGCCCTCCGCGGGGCCCCGCCCTCATCATCGGTTTATCCAGACCAGCCAGGCAGAGCCAGGCAGAGCCAGGCAGGCCGTCCCAGTGATTGTACATTCTAAGAGTTTAGTGGGAATTCGATTTGTGCGGCCGAGGAGGGGCATCGGTCCGGCCGGCAGCCTGCCTGGCCTGCCTGGCCTGCCTGGCCGGAGAGAAGATGATTAGGTGCAGGGCCGATACGAAAGAGCCCTGAGCCGAAGGGCTGCTGCTGCCGCTGCTGCCGCTGCTGCCTGCTGGAGGGGGTGGTGATTAGGACGACGTGAGAAAGGCTCCAGCCAGCAGGCTGATTCCGCACACCGCCGCGTCTCTCTCCCTCTCGCGGCGCGCCCCGCGGGGGTGGGACGGAGACGGCGCCACGAGTGGGGCCACGGCCACGGCCGCCGCTCGGCTGTCAGGCACCGGGGATCTTCCCATGTTGTGCGACCGGAATGCTATAGTGAGTTTTAAAACTAACTTCGCCCTTCCCCAGCGCCGCCCCAGGACTGGGCCTGCTGCCTGCTCGCTCGGCCCTACCCCGCCGCCACCCACTGCAAGCAGGCCAGGTGCCATCCGCTCGGCTGGTGACTGATCAGCCGAGTCACTTCTCCCCGAGGTGCTCATCGGGACCAATCGGAACGGTCGAGCTCACTCGGTTCTTCCAGTTAGACTAAAAAAAAAACAAAAAAAAACAAAAAAAAAAAAACTTTTTTTAGAAGCCTTTGGTTCATTACGTCGAAAAGACTGAAACCCAAGTCACGGCGAGGAAGGACTTGTTGCGGAAGACGGGGCGTCAATCTCACGTCATCTGTCATACTTCCTCTTCCTTTTTGTTCCTTTCTTTTGGCCTTCTTTCGCCCTTGATTATCGTCCTGGGGTATCTCAGCCTGATTGGCCACTTCCGCGAGATTAGCCAAGCCGGGCGGTGACGCTGATGGATCAGCCGATACAAACAACAACAACAACCACAACAACATTCCGGTGCGTTTGCGTTAGCGGCCAGAATTTCGGATCAATTTAGTCAGTTTTCAAATTTATATTTTGCATAACATCATTTACAAAATTGCACTTGTTTTTGTGTAAAAAAAAAAAAAAAAAATTAGAAAGTGTGGAAGCAAATTTTAAATTTGGCAGATTGTTACATGTTTCTCCAAATATGGTACTGCCCCCCCCCCCCGCTCCTTGAAAAAAGTATACCGTACATGAGATAAACAACATCGGACGATAAATAACCATTTAAATTCATCTTACGTGTATATCGTGACTTCATAGCCAAGCGGCGCGGCATTTGAGGCGGAAAATTTACAGCTCCATTCCGCGCGCGTCGCCACTGAGAGAGAGAGAGAGAGAGAGAGAGAGAGAGAGAGAGAGAGAGAGAGAGAGAGAGAGAGAGAGAGAGAGAGAGAGAGAGAGGGGGGGGGGTGGGGGGGAATGCGCTTTTTTGGCCGAGGGCCTCATGCATTGCAAGCGACGCCATTTCTGGCGAGGACCGCCACCTGCCGCTAGCATCTGCTTAAGATTCAGTGCTAAGGACCCGACAACGCGGCGAATGCGCGCCCTACCAATCTACCGAGGGTCCGCTAGAAAAAAAAAAGAAGAAAAAAACAACTACAAGAACAAAAGAAGTCGAGTAGTTGGGGCGTCCACGTCACCCTGTTGCCGTTTGCTCTGGAAACAGTTTGGAGTTATGAGTTACTCGGCTTGGCTGACAACACTGGCAAGGCGTTGGTTTGGCGGCAGGCTCTCTTGGGTATATCTCCACACCGCGTCCGTCATACAGGGACACACTATAGTGAGGCCTTTTTATTTTTATTTATTTTTTACCTGCGCTGGCACTCGACGATGATGCCCGCCGACAACTTATTTAAACGTTCATTTGTCTGCCGTCGTAACTTCGTGACTCGGCACGCTCGGCGCGGACGGCGGGAAGAGGCTCTCGAAAAAGCCATAAGCTGGCCGACCGAAGGGTGGCCGCGGAGAGGAGAGGGAAGACAGCGGCGCGGAGAGAGAAAAAAAAAAAGTGGGGTATCAAGAGAGGAAACGGGAACGCGCAGTGACGGCAATGTAGGTCATGTCTGTAAATACTTTCACGTGCGCTCGTTTTCCAGGGAAATGAGGTCCCGGTGGTGTAAGCAGGGGCGGGGGTGGGGGAAGGAGGAGGAGTCGCCAAACAAAGCCGCGCCCCGCAAAAAAAAAAAAAATAAAAAAAAATGTTTACACAGCTTTAGAACAGGACACTAGTTTCATATTTTATCCGGAGGGGAGGTGCGTCTTTGTTATGCGGGAAGCGAAACGCCCGGAAGCCGAGACCCGGAGACCTCCTCAAGGTCAGCAGGCGTCGCGACCAACGGCTTCCGGCGCCGCGAGCCACAATTGCTACACAAATTAAAACAATAAAGGGGGTTAACAGTGGGCCACACCGGTCCGCGCGGAGAAAGGGTGGGAAAGTTTGGCGTCGTCAACACAACGGACTGCAGCGTGTAATTAAAACATGCATCTTTTCTTTCTTATTTTTTTTTTGGTCACCTTGGAAGACTTCCCCGTTAAACGCAGCAAACGTTAAACATTTTTTTCCAATTTTTTTATTTTTTTTTTAATTTATGGAATTTGGTGGTCGTGGATTTTGCAGTGTGTGTGCCAAGAGGTACATGGGGGTACACGTGGAATGGATGCTCTTTGAGATACGGGCGCCGGCAACTAGCGCTCCCCGCGCGCGCTCCGCACACCACACCGTGGCAGACGGGGGAACTGGGACAAAGACAGAGGAAGAGCGCGACGATAGTGCATTTATTCTGCCTTTACATGCGCCGCAACACAGGGCGTCCCGTATCACCGGGCCAGCCGGGCCAGCCGGGCCAGCCGGGCCAGCCAGACACCGGGCTGGTGATAAGAAGGATGCCTACCCACCGGGCGCACCCCACCGACCCCGTCCGTCTGTCTGCCCGTTTGTCTGTCTGTATGTCTGCTTGTTTGTCCGACTGGAATACTGTCTTTCTGGCCGTCTCCTCGCCTGTTCGTCCGACCGAATGCCTGCCGGTCTGTCTGACTGCCAGCCCGGCCGTCTTCCCGGGACGACATTCGTTTGAACGACAGGCAGTTGAGCGCAGCAGGCGCGGGGGCTGAGCCTCGCGCCGCGTAGCTTCGCGTGTTGCCGAGCATGTCGGCCGGCCCAGCCCAGCCCCCAGCGCGGCCTCCCTTCAAATTACCCTCTTTAATTAAAATTACGGCGCATTCGATAACTGCGTATCCCTTCGATCACTCCTCCCCCTCCACTTCCTTTTCCCCTTCTTCTTAATCTCCATCCGTTATCTCAGTCAAGCATCACCGGAGACAGTGTAGGTGGAAGGGTTGGAGCGGGGTGGCGAGCGCGCGTGTGGAGGCACGCCGCGCCACGCCACGCCACGCCACGCCGCGCCACGCCACGCCACGCCACGCCACGCCACGCCACGCCACGCCACGCCACGCCACGCTGGCTGGGGAGCGAGCTAAAAGGGGCATGAGGCTTGCGTCGGCCCTCCCAGCCTGATTATTGCTGATTTGGTGTGGGATGTAAAGACGCTAGTCTGGCCGGGGCCGGGGCCTCGCCGGGGGTGGCGAAGAAGGCGGCTGCGCCGCGCCCAGCTCACTGTGCACCCCGACGACGCCCCACCCAGGCCTCCAGGAATGTGTGCTACACTGCCAGCGCGGAAAGAAACAGCGCGCGCTCACTCGTGACGTTTTTTTTTTGTGTTTTTTTTTTTTGCGAGGACTTTTATTGAACTCGGAGTTTGAAAGGGTGCTCGAAATCGACCCATTTTGACTGTAAAATTAGCGCCGAATTTTTGCAGAATTCTCTTTGGATTTCTTTTTTGACCAGAACGACATCGTAATTTACACTTTTTTTTCGTCCGTCTCGGGTCCTCTAACCTATGGCCAACAAAGCTGATGTGAGCTGTATACCCGCATTAACTGCCATAGCTGAGATCTTAAAGGCATCGGACCTCATGAGTAGGGATGGGCGATCGAATCCCCCCATTCCTCACCTTTTTTGGAGGCCAATCCGGGGTTCAGTGCGAGGCCAACATCGCCAAACCATCTGCGACAGACCCTCAAGTCCTAGGTTCAACTTCCAACATTTATTATTTTTCACTCCCTCCGCCAGTGTGCTTCAAAGCCACAGCAATGCGCTGCATCCATCATCTGCCGTGGTGGCTGGAGCTGTAGACTCGTCGGTTTCCTGGTACGAGGATCGGCGGTTCAAATCTTATTACTTCACAACTTTTTTCTCTGACCGCTGCTCATTGTTACGACAACGGCCCGCTTTGATTGAAATCACACATGAGCCGTGGTGGCTGAGAGTGGAGAGGCGTCGATGCCCGACCGTAAGGTCCGGGGATCGAATCCCCAAATTTCCTTTCATTTTTCCACTGGATTCCTCCCACTGCGACTCAAACCCGTCGTCCAACACTCGGCAGACGAGCAAGTCAGGGTGGTGTAGTGGTCTAGGCTCAATCCAGGCCATTACACCCGGGTGTCTAAAAAGCAGTCCGCTTCGGCGGATTGGCCTCGGCACTGGTTCGATCCCCGATCGAGCCAGCCACTCGAAATTGGTCGCGAGTGGGTCCATTCCGATTCGTCGGATGGAGTTGATAAGTCCTTTGAAGCTGGCCCACTGACTGCATGTTCGGGTCTGGGAGCGCCGGACAGCGGGTGTACCATTTGGGTACCGACCAGCCTGCGCAAACAAAAGCTCCCAAAACTACTCTCTCTCTTTCTTTCTTTCTCTGTCTCTCTATCGTCTCTGCCTTACTCTACTCTGCCCATGTTGGGCCGTGTCGGCGGCTCGGGTCCTACTGGGTCCCCCGGCGTACGATATCGAAGTCGCTGGATCGGATTAACCCCAGTTACCTGATAGCACCGGTTCCCATCCCGAACACCGAAGTAAAGCAGGAGGCCTCCCCATTAAGACTGGGGAGGGGGTGTAGAGTTCCATTTTTAGATTTATTTTTAGTTAAACACGATCGCCAGCGTCCGGGTACACCTTCCCCACATCCAAACACCAAAAATTTCAAAAAATTCAAAAACAAAATTCTAAAGAATTTTCTAAAACGTACACAAAAAATTTTGAGTTGTGTCCCCCCTCGGTGCTTCGGGTACTTCCTCGTGACTCCCCGCCCCGCCGCGCCACACACGCGAGAAAGACGCGCCCGCTCCGAATTCGGCGCGCGTAGTTCAAATTCCCGGGATGATTACTGCCACCGCCGTTATTGCAACGCACGTCGAGTACACCTTGTTTCATTAGAGCGTGACACGAGGGCACTTGCAGTGCCGGCTGCCTTGAAGGCCGTGAAGGGCTGCCGAGGGACAGGTACGGCGAGGCACGCGAGCCGCCCCGTCTCGCACCCCCGCGCCGCACAGTGGGACGGAAGACTGTGGAGGCGGCTAAAATCCCAGACGCGTTTTGAGCTCCACAGTCGCTAAACGGGACTCGAACCGACCGTGTGACCCCACCAATGGATTGCTTTCCGAACGAGGAATCCATTGGTGGGGGTCAAGAGTTCGATTCGAGTTCCATTTAGCGACTCTGGAGGTTGAAACGCGTCTAGAATTTCGACCGCCACAACGGTCTTTTGACCCACTATTCACCGTGAGTGCGAGGGAGACGCCGCTAACCCGCGCACGCAGACGCGCGCACTCACAGCACGCGTGTGTCGTGCGTCAAGGAGAAGGGTGGGATCGGAATGAGGGACGCGGAGTTAACGAGTCGATGCGGATCGCCTCCATTTAAGTTCGTCGGTTTGTAATTTAAATTCCTTCAACTTCCTTCGTCTCCGCAAGACGCGCCGGATGGGGTTTTTTGCCTACTCACTGGCGTGACGTACTTCATATTGCCCACCCACAAGGCGCGTTTAGAAATAATTACCAATAACCTTTTGAAATCTGAAAAAAAAAATATATCTAAAATCAGAAAAAAAATTAAATTAAATAGTGCGGGGTGAAACTAAACCGGGCCGATTTTCTAAAGCTGAGTTTTTTTTTGGCTGCTAACAAGCCTGATTTTGCAGCGAGACCGTAAAACGAATCGCTTCCAGGAGATAAAAGTGGCGGGCTGCCTGGGAGGCTGCCTGGAGGCTGCCGCCCCTCCCATTACCCAGACTGGCGCCGCGGATGATGCTTGCTTGTCCAGCGCCGAAACACATTCGCATGGCGGGCGGGGAGGGAGTGAAGGGTGAAGGGTTGCCGAGCGAGAATCGCCGATGGCTCCGCTGCTGCCGCCACTCGGCGTTGGTTGGCGTTGCCCCGGCTAACAGTGACCAATCATGCCGCCAGTAAAAAATAATTTGACGACCCGACAAGACCCTCGAGCGGGGCGCGTCTTAGTGGCGTCTTCGCTCTGGGGATTAGCGGCGCCAGCGGCAGCAAGCAGGCGTTGCACAGTGGGCCGGGAGACCGAAACTCTGGACGCGTTTTGAGCTCCAGAGTCGCTCAATAGGACTCGAATCAGCGCTTAAAACGCGTCTGGAATTTCGCCTGCTGTGCGATGCCTACCCACAGCAGTGTTGCCACAACCCGGCGGTGGCAACCGATGATCGCAGCGCGTAAACAGTTGGCTGCTCGTTGGAGCGCGTGCCCGCCGGCCCTGCTCGTCTGCCCGGCCGGCCCACTTATTGACCTGGTGTATGGAGATGACGCCGCGGTGGAAGCAAGACGAGGCCCCCTCTGGGGCGCACCGCACCGCCTTCCAGCGCGGGCGACGAGTGCGAGAGAGAGGGAGGCTGACCTCTGGGCTGGGACGGGCCTTATGGAAATATAATTGTGTACCCAGCCGTCTGAAACAAGGCCGGACAGGCCCTCAGCCGCGACCCCTATCCCATCCACCGCACGGCCGGCGCCACCCCTTCCTTCACCGCCACGCGGGCAGCCTCCCTCCTGCCTCGCAGCATCTTGTGCATGAAATCCATTTCGACCGGCCCACTGTGCGGCTCGTCACAGGTCGCCTCGGCCTCCGGCACCTTGCCAGTTTAAACTTGACGTGGGTTTGGTTCTTTGTCAACAAGTGTGTTTTAAAATTTTTAAAAAATCCAATAATTTTGAAAAAAAAAAGTTATGTTTTTGTTTTTTTTTGGTAACCCTTTTGATCCCTGTTCCTTCTCTAAATTATGCACATTCGGGTGGTTTAAATATGCATACTTTTAAGCAACTAGGCCCGAGTCTAGACTTCTGGCCTCCCGGCTGGCTGGCTGCCTGGCGGCTCCACTCCTTCAGTATGCAAAGTGTCATTGGCAGCTTCCCGCAGCCGGGCAGCCAGCCAGGCAGCCAGCCAGGCAGCCAGCCTGGCCCCACGGTGGGCCGCGGAAGCCCCTGCCGCCAGGAACAGCAGTGTGCCAGTCCAGTGCACGGCAGAGGGTCTTAACCGCCTTTCCCGACACCAGCGCCAAAACTACCACAACAGACCCCCCCCCCCCCCAAAAAAAAAAAAAAAAAAAAAACACCTTGAGGTGTCTGAATTGACCGGTGGTTTCTACAGTGTAACCACGACTCCCCCCGGGTACTACTTCTGCTGCTGGCTTTGCGGATCAAGACGAACGGCCGTGTTTTAAAGACCACCGCCAACGTATAAATCAGTTTTTATTTACTTTTCCACCGGCGGGTGGCGCGTCGGCGCGGTGCCGCGGACAGCCTGCTGTCCTACATACTTATATCCACCCTCACGCGCCACCTGTGGAGCATCATGCTGGCGTTATGTGAGTCCGCGCCGATGTACTGTGTGTGTGTGTAAAGGTGTGGGTGTGTGTGTGTGTATGCGTGGTGTGGATGTGTGATGGCGGTATTCATGATATGCCCTCTGAAACCTTTATGGCTTTCAATGCCCTCCTTTTTGTCCGCGCGGTTTACCCGCCTTTTTTCTGCTCCTCTGGCGCGGCGCCCCCTTTACATAGGTGCATTATTTAGACGCATGCTTAGCTTAGGGCTGCACCAGCCGCTCCGTACACGTCTGCGCCGCCACTTGTCACCGGCCGTATAAAGGGCTGCATCGCTCCACCGCCTCCGCAAGGTGCCCGGCCGATTGTGGACTCGGCGGGGGATTTTTTTTTTCTCCCTATTTTTACGGCTTGGAAACATAACAGTTATGGGCGCATGCAGCGCCGCCACCCGTTCGCTTCTTTTATTGAAAAATTATTCCGACATGAGCGGGGCGGCACCCCTTTGGCGGGGACCGAAGCGCTCCGCGTGGGATTCAGGGAAAGCTTCTCGCGAAGACACCACCGGTGGGGTTGGGTTCTTAGCGGCCTGGCAGTGACTGTACCGAGTGGATTCGGTTTTGGCAGTGAGGGTACGGCCTCATCCTTGGCGTGCAATTAAGGGCCCCGCGACCTGCCGGCGGCCGGGCGCGCGGCCCCGCGAGACGCGCCAGGACCTCGAATTAGGGTCGGAGGTTGACGGGTCGGCGGGTAAAAACAGGGAAATGGGCTGGTAAGTGAGCGAGGCGAGAGGCCCTCAGCCCTTTCCTGAAGCCTTTCTCGCTGTCATGCTCTAAATTAATTCCGGCAGACGGGTCTCGGCGGAGGATGTGCCGGAGGACGACAAGGAGTGGGCGACCCGCCGGGTAGGCCCCAAGCCGCACGGTGGGCCGGGAGAACGGCGAAGGCGGCCGAAACTCTAGACGCGTTTTCAGCCCCTGAGTCGCGAAATGGAGCTCAAACCGATCGGGTGACCCCACCCATGGATTCCTCGTTCGTAGAGAAACCCATTGGTGGGGGTCACACGTTCGGTTTGAGTCCCATTTAGCGACTTCCAGAGCTCGAAACCCGGCCTCCGCCGGTCTTCTAGCCCACTGTGCCACGCCGCGAGCGGCCAGGCACGCCGCTGCCTCGGCGTCAAAGTGCCCCACGGCTGCATTCCCGCAAATCATGCTCCCCAGGTGGTCCCGGTGGTCCCGGGGGATGAGTTGCAGGGACAGGAATGCGACCCGGACCACCGCACAGTGGGCCTGTCTGCCGTCGGGGCAGCCGAGCGGACCCGATGGGCCAACCTTATTGAAGTCAGTCTCTGCAAATATTTGGCTACCCCCCCCCCTCCGCCTCCTCCTCACCCCTCTATAATTATTCTCTGGTCTTGGACTAATCTAAATTATCCGGCCGCGTCGGGCGTGCGGCGACAGCGTCAGTGACAGCAGCGGAAGGCTGGCGCGCCCCGCCGCGGTGTCTCCTGGAGCGAGTGAGGCGCGAGGGAAGAGCATCCATCTGCTGCTGGGCCAGGCAGCGCCAGGCAGTGATAGTGCATGCAGCTGGCGAAGTGCTCATCTTATCGAGTCATCTTCCATCTGCTTCTTACTGAGTCACAAACCTAAATATTTGCAACCTTAAAGCCCCTAAATATATATGATTTTTTTTATTTTTTTTTCAAAGATGTTGTGGACAGACGCCAATTTTCTCGACTGGCCGTCGCCACATTTTCTCGCCTCCTTCTTCTGCTTCTTCTTCTGCAGCTGCGAATAATGGCGGTCCTCCCAATTACTCCCCCTCCTCTGCATAGGGCATCGAAGCGCCGTGCAAAAGTGAAGAAGTTTAGCGAGGAGGGGGGAGGGGGGAGGGGGAAGCAGAGTCTGCGAGGGTGGGACGGACCACAATCATCCGAGCCGAAAGCTCTCTCTCGTCGCCTCTCTAAGCTGTGCCGTCTTCCTTTTCAACAATAGTTATAGTATCGAAGTGCGACTTATTCTGCTCGATTTGCGTCAGGAAAAGAGCTGGTCGATCAGCTGAGTGGTTAAACCGTGAGTGTCGTCGGCTTGGTTACCATTCTGACAGTGTTGCAATAACACCCACGGGTGCCCTTTATAAAATCACCACGGTACCAACACAGGCAAAATTAGTCGGCTGTTTTCTCCCTGTTTTTTCCATTTTCACCTCGACTGCCTGCCTCGGCATGCCAGTGCTGACACGGCGGGAGGGGCAGCAACCCTCTCCGAATCTCTTCGTTAACCCTCGCAAAGTCTGTGAGTGTGCGGATCAGGACGGGAGGAGGCGCCTGCATGCTCCGCGCTCCGCACGTGATTCTATTAGCATGCGGGGAACTTAGACTGTATAAGAATGGCGAAAATCTCCGCACTTGATAACGCATTCATAAGGCGGTATGAATATTGCATTGGCGGCGTGCCACACATCGCTGGCTGCCGGTGGAGGCAGTGCGTTTTGTTTTCAGTTGAGGGCGACGCACAGTGGGCCTGGAAAGCCCGGCTAGCAATGCTTACGCACAGCCAAGGTCGGTCACGAAAAACCGGCTCCTCTGATTGCATCTCGGTGCCGGGCCGATCCGACTGGTGATAGCGTGCGTTGACTTGCTGCGGTTGTCTCCGAGGCCTCCAAGACGGCGACCCCGGAGCCGAGCCCCGGAGCCGAGCCCCGCCACCGGCTCGGCCGACTCCGGCCACCGGCCACCTCAATGATTCATGAGAGTAACCCACCCCGTCTCCCTCCGGGGGCTCCGGGGTCCCGCCCGGCCTCCTGGGGGCGCCACTCCGGAGGTCACCCGGACCTTCTCAGTCCATCGATTTCCGGAAACAGCATTACCCTGGCCGCCTGGCCCGGAAAGGGATCACACTGGACGGCGCGGCCGCCGCGGCGTCAGTCAAAAAAAACGAATTGACAATGCGAGCAGCGGACGGAGACGCCGTGAGCGTCTTAGGGCCTCTCTCTCTCTCTCTCTCTCTCTCCCTCTCTCTCTCTCTCTCTCTCTCTCTCTCTCTCTCTCTCTCTCTCTCTCTCTCTCTCTCTCTCTCTCTGTGTGTGTGTGTGTGTGTGTGTGTGTGTGTGTGTGTGTGTGTGTGAAAGCGGGAGGGGGTGAGCACACCGCTCCGTTGTGTTGTTGGCCCCGCACCGCCTTGTTGATGGATTCAATTACTTGTTCATAGAGCCGTGACCAAGGCAGCCGAGGCGGGCAGGCCGCAGGCTCGGGATGAGAGGAGGGCCGAGGTGAGGGGAGAATTCGGTGGCTGAAGGGGTCAAAGGAGAACGTGCGGCGTGACTTTGCCGTGGCACTGCAGGCGGTCCTGCAGCAAGGCGCCGACCTGAAAGCTCGCCGTTGGAAACGTTTTGCCGGTTCATGATGCAGCCCTGACTGCGGCGATCGAAGGAGGCGCGATTTCGAAATTCGCAACAGAACGGAGCCATCGATACGGTAACGCAGCGATAAAAAAAAATATAAAAAATCAATACAAATAATTCGAAGAAAGTGAAAAGAAGACTCCGCTCTAAGCAAGCGGCGGCGCCTTCTAAGATGGTCGGACGGACGGTCTTCGGCCGCTTCCGTGACGGAACGTTCCCTTTCCGTCCATGAATATGCAGCAGCGGGCAGCGGCGGGACGGGGGGGGGGGGGGATGGCTTCCGCGGCGCCGCGGGGCTGCCCGTCATCTGGAGGCTGGAGGGCCGCGCCCCAGTGGAGGAGCCCCGGTCCCAGAGCCGCCACAGTGGGCCAGAAGACGGGCGCAGCCGGCCAGACCTCTAGACGCATTTTGAGCTCAAGAGTCACTACGAGGGACTCGAACCGAACGTGTGACCCCACCAATGGATTGCTCTCCGAACGACGAATCCATTGGTGGGGGTCACACGTTCGGTTCGAGTCCTGTTTAGCGACTCGGCGGCTCAAAAAGCGTCTGGAGTTTTGGCCGCATGTGCCGGTCTTCTGGCCCACTGTTCGCCGCCCGGCCGCCACGCCGCTCGCATTATGTGATTGAAGGTGGCTGGCGTTACATTGCCTGTCGTCCTTCGGTTCAGCGATCCCGATCGCGCGGAGGGTGGGCCGGTGGGCGGGGCGGCGCACAGTGGGCCAGGCAGTGTGACGCCGCCGTGACGCGGTGACGCCACGGCCAGGCGGTTGACGCGCCGGGAATGATGGATCGGGCCGCAGGTTGATTTCGCACAGTCGGCCGTCTCTCTCGCACCCCTGCGCGACGCCCGGCGAGCGCGAGAGAGACAGAGCGACGCCGCGCGGAATCCGTCCGCAGCTAATTGGATGATCGATGCCTTTTGCTTCATCAAGACACGGACTGCCTCGTGTGGGACGCAGCTTCGCGGTGTGAGGGCCGCGCGGGGTGGCGTAATTAACTGGCTGCTGAAAACGCGATGAAAATTGCAATATACTGGCTGGGCTCGGTTGGGGTGCCCCACTGCACTCATATCAGACCGAGGGAGATAATATACACCGCCGCAGCTGGGCCTCCCAGCGGACCTCAAGGACTGGTCAGCCAGACCCATTAGGGGGGAAAGCAGCGAGAGGGCGAAAAAAAAAGGGCCGCTCTGGGATTCGAACCTGGGGAATTTTTGTTTGCGAAAGATGTCAAGACCGGTTGGGATTGCTGCCCCAGTGATGAAGCTGCGGAGTCTCTTCTTCTGTGGGTGGGTGCGGCCTGTCCGTCGGGCACAACCCTTCCCCCTCCCCTCCGCTCGCCTTTGCAAAGAAAAGACCAAGTCTTGGCGCGCCGTTTTACGAGTCCGTTCGATGTAAACAACATGCAAATTGCAACAAAGTGATCATTTTTACACAGAATAAGAAAGGCCCCCGGCTCCCTCGGGCTGAATAAAAGACGAGTGATGGCGAAGTGATGGATTTCGGACTGCCAGGCTCCGCGAGCGCCGCGACCGCGGCCGGGCTGTGCAGCGGCATGCCGGGGCACCACCCCCTGCAGAGGAGCTTGTTTTCTGCATCAATTATGTAAAAAACGGCCCCGTCCTGCCATTCAATGGGGTGGCTGGCTAATCACGTGACACAAGGTGGAGTCTCTCTTTTTTTTTTTTTTTTTTCTCTCTCGGGCAAACTTTCTCCCGTTGTTTTTGGCCGCAGCATGATGTACTGGATTGCCTCATCGTTAGCGTCCTAGACTGCAGACATTTATTTTGGAAAAAAGCTTTTACCCTAAGTGGCACCGCCCATCCCGCGGCACACAGCTGGCATGAGTAGTAAGGAGTACTCACCCTGCCGAAACGGCGCACAGTGGGCCGGGAGACCGGTGCAGGCGGCAGAAACAGTGTACCCGCTGTCCGCTGGAAATCAGTGCCGGCCGCGAGGTGGGCAACTCATTGTGCGCGGCCTTATCACAGCGCCTTCAGCCAGCCAGCCGCGTTGCCCGCAGAGCGAAGCGCAGCGCAGCCCATGAATCTATCACCCGTCAAAACACAATCTCCAACATTCCCCATTCGTTTTACTTTGGACGCGTCTCGGCGTGCATATCTCCCCCTGCCCCTGCCAATCCCTTTTTACACCTAGCCGAACCTTTCCCATTTTATTTATTTTTTTTTCTGGACGGTTAGAATGTGGCGCGGGTTCGATCCCCTCTGAGTATGGCGGGATTTCTTTTGGCGGAGGTTTCTTGCTACGACGCCAGGTAGCAGCACTCTGCCTGGGCGGTTTGCAGTCGTTGCAGGCGGGCAAGAATGGAAATGCCGCCAACTCTCTTCCACCGACATTCCCAGTGCATTCTCGGCGCCGGTCGTCGGACGGCGTGGGTGGCCGCGCTCCCCCCTCCCCTCGGCAGCGCCAACTTTTTGGCTGAGCGGGGGAGAAAGAGACGCAAAAAAAAGGCAGGGGAGAGCGGAGGGCAAGAAATGTACACAGGATGAATGAAGCCAGTAAACAAGGGGGTTATCGGAGAGGTGTACACAGGCCGCCGCGGGCAGGGCAGCCACCATGCCAATACACAGTGTCACTGGTGAGAGGGGGAGGGGGGGGGAGTGGAAAATAAAAAGAAAGGGAGAAAGGAAGGACCAGACCAAGAAAGAAGATGCACGGTATGCAGGTGCACGGTTAAAAATAATTTCTAGAATCCCGTAAGGTGTTTTCTCAAAAAAGATATCAATTTTCTTCGGGTGTTTATTTAAAAAAAAATTACAGTGTGCTAAGCCAGTTTTCCTGTTCTGATCCCCAAAGGACTTGTCTCCAGCTGTGGCACGCTGTCTCGACCCGGCGAGGCTCGAGGTCTACAGTAACTAGCACGCCACAGCGAGGTGCAGCTGAATTTTTCATCCCACCGCCTCGCGACGCCGGGGCGTGCCAAGGTGACCCGAGGCGGCCAAGATTGGGATGGCAAAGATCAGGGATGCAGGAATTTGAGTCGGTGAATGTAAGCGCGAGAGGGATGGTGACGAAAAGTGGAGAGTGAGTGAGTGAGAGAGAGAGAGAGAGAGAGAGAGAGAGAGCGAGGTGCGACCAGCACACAGCAGCCTGCCCCTTCCTCTTATGCCAGTGACAAATTTGGAATCTGCATATAAATAGGGAATTTCCATCTGCGATCCTCGCTGGAGCCGTGCTGGAGTCGGGCGGCGCGCGGCGTCTGGAGAGTCTGGCATACTGGGCCACTTGTCTGTCTCTGCAGGGCCCTGGGCCCGGCGGCCCTGGCCCTGGGCCGCACCTCCATATTTATTTTGCGTAAAACAGAGGGCACGAGTCAGGCGAGGTCCGGGGCCGCGGTGTTTGATGTGGCTGGGCCGCGTGCAGCCAGTGGGGCCAGGGGGACCTCGCAGAAAATGCACCACTTCCCACCACCCACCAGATGGAAGAAAAAAAAAAAAAACTCGTTCACCTTTTTGCTAAATTAATTCACTCTATGAAAATGAACCCTTTTATTTTTTGGCAGCGTGGCTGAGGCGACCGGCGAGGAGCCCCGCCTTGGCCGCGCCTTGGCCCATGCATACCTGAGAGGTGGCCGACAATGATGGAATCAATTCGGGGCCGCACTGGGGCGGGGCCACTGGGACGGCCCCACTGGGGCGGCGGGCCCCGCGGCCAGGCCTGCTGCATCCCGCTCCATCAGGGCCGGCCTCGCAGGGGCGACAATCCTGACAGTGTCGTCAGCCACTCTGCCAACACTGGCCCACAGCAAGGAAGACGGAGAGGAACTGCATGTGGATTGAGAGCTCAAGCTGCTGTCCTCTGGATGTACTGCCATCCGTGTCCAGGACGGTTGATCCCGTCTCTCTCTCTCTCTCTCTCTCTCTCTCTCTCTCTCTCTCTCTCTCTCTCTCTCTCTCTCTCTCTCTCTCTCTCTCTCTCCCTCTCTCTCTCTCTCTCTCTCTTGTTGACGCCCCCGCGGTCCAGCCCCCGCCGCCGCCACGCCTTTGGCGCTCCTTTCCGCGGAGGCGCGTTTCTTTCCTCGCCCCAACACATGAATATTTAACGAAGAAGAGGAGCTAATCTGCGCCCAGAGACCCGTAGACTGGAGGCCCCAGCCGAGGCTAGGGAGCGCCTCGACGCCCCCCCCCCCCCCCCCCCCCCCGCCACGCGCATCGCCATACCCGTGCCAAGATAATGAGAAGAGGGCGGGGGTATGAAGGTCCATCAGATAACATGTGGAGGTGTGATGCGCCGCGGTATTACGGTAACACGCTGTGTAATAGGCTGCGAGCCGCCGCGCCGAACATTGTCGTGCGGAGCAGCAGAGCCTTGCGAAGTTCGGCCGCCCGGTCAGGACTGTTCAGTTTCGATTGGCGCGGGTTCAAACACCACCGGTCAGTCCATGCTATTTCTTTTATTTTTTTTATTTTTTTTTTATTTTTAAATTTAGAAAGTTAGGCTAAATGCCACACATTTGTTGATGTCTAATTTTTATCCCTGCGCTTCGATTTTTTTTTAAAGACAACAACGGGACCGGAACGGAGAAACGCGCGAGATTAGGTGTTTAGCACGTTACATACAGGCGCGGAGCGCGCGCTGGGCCGCGAACACGACGATGAGGGCGGACGCGGCCGCGCCGGACCCTCGCCCTGCCGGTGCCATGGCCCTGCATGGCCCTGCCCGCCTGGCTCGCGCCCAAACAATACCAATACGCGCAGGGGGAGCGAGCGGCCGGCTCGCACGGGTGGCGTGGCGGCACGAAAAAAAGGGGGGGGGGGGGCGGCAAAAAGAGGAGTGCAGAAAAATATTAATTTTGCGGAAGCGTGCTGAGCGGTGGCGGTGCACGGTGAGCGGCGCGGCCTGGTCCGCTGAGGGTTGCAGCGCGGCCCCTTTTAATAACCAGGCAGCGGGCGGCACGGCGATATTGTGAAACATCGCGGTGGCGCCGCGCACTCTGCCCACGCTCAATTCTGCGGCCCGGCTCACCTTTCTCTCCCCCTCCTGAAAATGCGTTTTACAAACAAAATATCCCGCTGCACTTTTTTTTTTTCATCCGGCCGGCTTCTTGCTGCAGGTAAAGTCGCGCAAAACACGCGGCGGGGCTCCGCCAGGGGCTCCGCCGGGCGCGCCGCGTTCGGATTGTCCGGTGTCAGGCCGCAGGGCGCTGGAGGGGCCCCCATGCTTTTTGTCTGCAGGGAAAGCAATTTGCGTCCAAAATTAATTTCCACGACCCGGACTCTCTGGGCCGGCCGGACTGGTCCAGCCGGGCCGCTGTTCCCGTTCCCGACCTACGCTTCCGCCTACAGTGTCCGTGATTAATTTGTCAACCGGAACAACGGGTCAGGAAAAAAAAAAAAGGAAAAGGGGAGGGCGGTGGGAAAATTATCATATTGTGACAGTTGTACTTTCTACGTCAAAACAAAACGGGGAAAAATGGAAAATAAAACGGCCTTGTGTTTGAGGTGTTGAGGTTCCCATTAAATAGATCAGGACCGCGTCAATTGTTTGTTCGTATTTCTTTTCGTGCGCACGTTTGCCACATTAGCGTTTGCATGTGACGCGGCGACCCCGGGCCGGTTACAGTCGGCCGGTTCGTCCTTGGCTCGTGACCTTGGCGATTATTCGGAAGGGCGAGATGGCGGTGGGAGCGCTTCCAAAGTTTCTCTTTCCCTTGTTTCGACATTGGAACTCTAAAATGAGGCGCCAAACTTTGTCCGGTCAGGTCGAGAGTGGGGGGGCAAACGGTTGTTGTGACGGAGGGCGGCGGTCGCGCGTCGCCGTTAGTGGGTCAGCTATTAGGATGAGCAGATGGGCCGGTCGAAATCCCGGACGCGTTTTGACCTCCAGAGTCGCTAAACAGGGCTCAAATCAAACGTGTGACCCCACCAATAGATTCCGTTCGAAGGGTAATCCATTGGTGGGGTCAAAAGTTCGTTTCGAGTCCTGTTCAGCGAGCTCAAAACGCTCAGTTTTGGCCGCCTGCCGGTCCTCTAGCCCACCGTGCGGCGCCGGGCATCATTTGGCGATGCGTCCGCTGGCCAGTCCGCCGGACACCGCTCGGCCCACGTGAGAGGCTCTTAGGCTCAATAATGGTCCTGCCGGCCTCGGACCGGCGTCGGCGCGGCCTCTGGCCTCTCTGAATGGGGGCCGTTAGGACGGCCGAGGCCGGCGGGGACGGGGACGCCGGGGCCCACAGTGGGCCAGAAGACCGGTGGAGGCGGTCAAAACCCAGGGCTGCAGAGTCGCTAAATGGGACTCGGATCGAACGCGTGACCCCACCAATGGACTCCTCGTTCGGAGAGCAATCCATTGGCGGGGTTACACGTTCGGTCCGAGTCCCATTTAGCGACTTAGCTCAAAACGCGTCGAGACTTTTGGCTGTTTCCACCGGGTCTTCTGGCCCACTGTGGGGCGGCGGGGGCGAGGTGCCAAGGACCCGGCGGGGAGGACGCCGAGGACGCGCTCTCCCTCGCTCCGCGGCGGACCGGCGGCGACGTCGCACTCCCACTGTGGTGCCGCGCCGCGCCGCCGTCCGTGATTGAGGTGCTTGTGCAATCTGCCGGGCCGTGCATAGACTGCCCCGTGGGGTGCAATGCTGGCCCGATGACTGCGCCAAGGGCTCTGCGAAGGGCTCTGCCTGGCTCTGCCAAGGGGGAGCTGCAGTGAACCAGACTAGTGACCCGGAACGACCCGGAAACACCCGGAACGGCCCCGTAGCGCCGCCCGACCTACCTCCGCGATGAGAAAGTCGCAAAAAAAGGAAAGGGAAGGTCTTATTGCAGTGCAGTTTTACCTACGCAGCAGGCGCCTCAAGCCGAGCTCTGTTGTGACGGCAGTGTACAAAACAACGCCAAATATACGAGCGCAAATTATTTTTCAGTT
Source organism: Stenchaetothrips biformis (assembly GCA_030522485.1). Taxonomy (NCBI): domain Eukaryota; kingdom Metazoa; phylum Arthropoda; class Insecta; order Thysanoptera; family Thripidae; genus Stenchaetothrips; species Stenchaetothrips biformis. The sequence continues at coordinate 3,963,349 of CM060100.1, forward strand.
TGTTTCTTGGGAATAATCGGCGCGTTTTGGCATGAATGCAGACTGCTGTCATGTCGGTGCCCTGCCCTTCCCTCGGCGTGGCATATTGACAGGCCGACGGGCGGACCCTGCAGTGGCCGGGCATATTTAGCACAAGGTGAAATAATAAAAAGTGCCTGGCAGCATTATTGGGAAACGATGATTTACGGTAATGGTTTTTTTTCCTCCCCGAAAAAAAAGGTAAAAAAAGGCAAAAAAAGGAGACGTACAGCGTGCTGCGACCCTTGTGCCTGCCGCCGGTCCTCCCCCTTCCAGGGCCCAACTACTCGACGGGCCGAAATGATAAAAATAAAAACAAAAACATAACTTGAGAGGAGCAGAGGGCGCTAGAGAAAGGCTGAGGCTAGAATGTGCAAGATGGCGCGCTCGTGAAGAAGGGTGTTAATAACGTTAATTAATATTTTGTTGGGCGCCTGGCGCGCAGTGGCGTCCGGCCGCCGAGTGGGCGACGGGGGTTTGAGGGTGGCTGCCTGCCTGCCTGGCCGCCTGCCTGGCTGCCTGCCTGGCTGGCTGCTGGCTGGCGGCGGGCGCTAGGCTTAATGCCAGCTGGCTAAGACGTTAAAGCACTTAAGAGTACAGAAATGGCTCTCCCTGAGAAAGAAGCAAAGATTGCCGGGGAGGGTGTCCGGGGCCTCCGTGGGGCTGCGGCCTGCAGAGGGAGAGAGACGGAGAGAGGGTTGCGGCGCGGCGGGGATGATACCTGATTCATACGGCTTGGCACGCGGTTCGATTGCTCGCCCCGCGTGCTTCGATAGCTTGCCCCGCCGCCAGACGCAGCGGCCGCTTTTTAATCTCGAGGCCTCATTTCCGGCAAGGCCTTAGGTCGCTCGCCGGGCCGGGCCAGGCCGGGCCGGGTCGCGCGGGGTGACAGAAAAATAATTGTGAAATTCATTAAGTAATCCCGGGGAATGTATTATTCGCGAGGGTCCGAGGCTTAATTTCTGTAATTGAATGAGCGTCGCTTTTTGGCATGGCCGGTCCGGCCGGCGCACAGTGGGCTGACTCCGGACGGTGATTTTGTAGCGCACGGTGGCTCTCTGTCGCACTCATCGGCTAGGCCCTCAGGGTGCGAGGAAGACAGAGGGGCGCATTCAAATATCGAGTATTTTTGGGTCCGCGGCTAGTTGGGGTGGGGCCGGGCTGGGGGCGGGCCGGGCGGCCGGCTAGTGGCGAGGGGAGTCGACGCCGTCGGCCTGGGACGCCGACGACGCCGCTGAGAGGGAAGAGTTCTGTACAGCTCCACTTAAGCGATTAGCGAGTGGCGTCGCGACGAGAGAGAGGGAGGGGCAAGGGGGCTTTCCCGACCACTACCACCCCAGCCACCGTTCAAAATTCGCAACGTCCAAAAAAAAAAAAAAAAAAAAAAAAAAAAAGCGTTTGAAAAATAAATTAGGTATCACAACACACGAAAGATATTGGTGTTCGCCCTCCGGCTGGCTCGGTCATGCTTTCTTTCCAGCAAGATGGCAAAATAATTATTACAAGTCGCTTGCTTTACTAGTTTGCACTCCGCCACGCCACGCCATGGGTGGCGGTCGGGCCGGCGAGATCTTGATTGCCGCCCTTTTCCCTTTGGCACCAAGCCTCCCCCCCCCCCCCCCCCCCCCCCGCCTCCGTGCGACGTCTGGAGTAATGAAGTAGTAATAGTAAGCGACGAATCACGGAAATGAAGTGTCAACACGGTGAGAACGGAGAGAACAGAAAGATGTGGAGGCGGCGGCGTGGCGGCGGGCGGTTCCTGGGCGGGGCGTGGTGCGGCGGGGGTACACTGCCAGGAGCACGGGGAAAACGCCGACGCCGCGGTGCGAGACTCAAGTTGGCCTATGAGCTCAGTTCCCACAAAGATGTGACCGAAATCCACGCTAAACTCACGAAAATTTCAGAGAATTCCAAGCGTGACTTCGAAGTTTCGCTTCTAGAAAATGAAAAAAAAAAAAGCACCGTGAGGAAACCCGGAAAAGAGCAATTGAAAACCCAGCTCGCAGGCAGAGATCACAAGACACTGGTGGTGCCTCCTCAGGAAGAAGGCGGAGCAGGGAGACCTAGAGAGGGAGCGTTCTTCGGTTTTGCACCCCGCAATAGGGAAATGAGGTAATCGAGAAATATACATTTGGGGTGGCAATGATGGACAGGGAAAGGGTTCCCGGAGGAAGAAGGGTTCACAAGGGAAGACGGATGAAATGAAAGTCAATGGAAAGTGTGGCTCCCGCCTTAGCAGCCCCAGCACTCCACCCCCAAGCGTCCTGGCGCAGCCTCTGTTTCAGTGTCAAACGTTATTTATGCGTTTTCTGTCGAGGCGAAGCCGGGGTTTCCACCAGGAAAAAAAAAGTCTCCCCGTTTTTCATTAGTCAATTAAGGAGGCCCTGGCCCTGGGCTTCCACGTGGCGCTGCCCTTGACACGCACTCACCTTGCTGTTGCCTGCTGAAGTGGACTCCCGATCTGAAACACGAGAGGAAGCCGGGATGAGTCGGCCAACTCGGAAACCCGTAAATCGGTCGGATGTGACGACTGCAATTTCACTGATTCGCCGGATTAAGACGTAATCTGCTCTTTTATTTATGCCCCTGTCTCCCTCGGACTTTACGATGTGTTGTCTTCGGTAGTGATCCCTTCTGCCTTTACGCCCCCACAGCAGGCCGGGGCAGGCGGGGCGCACCGCCACCACCACCTTAAAAGACACTTAAGAGAGTCTTAAAATCAGACACTGAATTTTGTTGCAGGCGGAGGGTGGCTCTAAGGGGTTGAAACAGTCGCGACGCCGAGGCCCCAGAGGCCCCTGGCGGGCCCGGGGTCTGGATCAGGGGATCAGTGGCTTAGTGCCCTCTGCCCCGCCGAGCCCCGCCGAGCCCCCATGCGGACACAGCGCCCCCGCCGCCCTGCCCTCCGTGGGGAACACGGCCATAAAAAGGATTCACACTACACTCGCGGAAAAGGCTCGTTGTAGGACAAGCACGTCTGAGCCGGGCCGAGGCCGCGCCGCCAAGTGGTCTTGTTTGCGGCGGCGGGCCAGCCTGCTCCAGCGGACGGGCACAGTGGGCTGGGCACAGTGGGCCCGGCCGTCGCGTGGCGCCGCCTGCTCGTAATGAAATGAACATTTCCATTTTGAAGATTCGCGCCACTCTGTCTTGAACCCTTGCCTGCCTGAGATTGACGGTGGCGGTGCCCCTCGTGGCCGGGCGGGGCGGGGCGGGGCGGGGCGGGGCCTCTCGGGGTGGACCAGTCGCTTTGCGGCGCTCAAAAGCCTCTCCATTTCTAATTTTAATTAGAGTCGTTATGCTAATTATATGACGGCAAGTGTCGGCTTTTTTCGTCACCGTGGGACCCGGCGGCCCCAGGCCGGGGGTGATCCGCTACCCCCTGGGGGGCTCCGTCGCAGCTCTCGGAAAACAGTGCTAAAAAAGAAGCTTCTACCTGCATCTTTGCCATCAACTTCGTACTGTCCTCCTGAAGACACGCATCTAGACCCATAGGAATTGTCAATAATTTTAACTGCACAGTCATACCTTGGTTGAATTTCAAATGTCTCCTGCTAGAAAACCCTCTCTCTTAAAATACATCCTCTTGAACCGAAAAGAAGAGGAAGGAGACAATCCTAATAAAGCATTTCCCTGGTCGCATAATTGTAGTCGAAGGGGAAAAAAGAGGCAGGAAGCGAGAAGGACGAGAGCGTGCCTTTGACGAGGCGGGTTAATTTGAAAAGGGTTGCGATGGACGAGCGACGCCAAGAATCGCAATCAACCATTGTTCCGGGGGAATATTTAATTGTTTGCGGGGACCTTTCTCGTTCCGGACCTCCTTTTTCTCTTTTTTTCCGAACCCCTCGGAAGAGGAAAAGGACCGTCCTTGCTATTATGCCATTTCTGTGTAATATTCCCAATCATCACCGGAGGGCGTCCAACAGGTCTTTTGTCCCTTGTCCGATGAAAAATGGACTATAGTCATTTTTCCTAAGGAAGAGGCAGGCCGTCGAAAAGTAACTCAGCTTGAATCACGAAGCTTCTAAATCTGGAAACAACAAGCCGCTATCCCTGCTACAGTGTTGCCGCACGACAGTTGTGCACTTGTTCTTTGCTTTTTTTTTTTCGTCGCCGGTTGGTCGCATTGTCGCCTTGGAGACTTGGCTCTCCCTTGACGCCGCGACGCGTGGCGCAAGGTTGGCTGTCCTGCCGCCTTCGCGAAGGCCCTTGCGGTCTCTTGGGGTGGCGGAAGGGGTGTCCTGGGGGCGTGGGGGTTGGGGGTGGGTGGGGGTGCCAGTGATATAATGCCGCTTTAATCGCGACCCTCACAGAAGAAATCTCCTTTCCATCGCCGCAGCAGAGATTCGTGACACGAAGAAAATAAAGAAAGCAGAGGAAGCAGCGGCAAAAAGTGGCCCTTTTTTTCCGTTCCTGGCGGCCGCGGTCGGATGCGGTGCTCCTCGCGAAGCCAGGCCCACTTCTTGCTGCCCGAGGCCAACAACAACAACATGCAGTTGTCCTTTTTACCCAAGAAATAGAGGAGCACGTCGTCCCAGTTCCGCGACCAGGCGTTCCAAAATTTTTCTAGTTCCGATAATGCCCTCTGCGAGGCTGGAAATAATGACTTGGGGGTGGTGACTCCGGGCTGGAGTGTCTTCCCGGAGGCGTGTTTAAATCACGCTGCGCGCGTCCTGCGAGGCCAGGCCGCCGGCCGCGGTCGCAGTGTCAGGACACCGTCCTGCGCCTCGGGCAGCTGGGGGTGTGCCACGGCGCGCGCCCCGCAATAAGACAAAGACTGTAAAAAAAAATGAAAAAAAAATGTAAGAGAGAAAAACAATTTATTTTTTATAGGCGACTTTTGGCGGAGCACAAGCTCGTTTATATCGCGCTGATGGAGTGTAGGACACCTCTCGTACAGCGTTATTATCGCTTTAACTTTAGGCCGACTGCGCCTCCGAAGAAGCGGCAGCCTAACGTTGAAATAAAGACACAAAAAAAATGGGAAGAAAAAAAAGGGCCATAAGCCAAGGTGGACGCTGCAAGGGGGCGTGTCGTCTGGACACGCTGCCGCCCCGCAAGAAGTGCCTGCGTCCCCGCTCGGCCAGACAGTGCCAATCGTATTTCCATTTTGTCGCACGCCGTAGAATCTACAAGCAAGCGGGGAAAAATGAGAAAACAACCCCCGAGCAGTCCTGGCCGTGGAGGGGAGGCAGCGCAGATGGCGGCATGCACAGGTAAGGGGTGCATCTGGCGGGGAGGCGCGCCGAGTTGCCGCGATCTGACGTGAGCCGTCGGCAGATTGAATGCCAAATGAGAAAATATGCGCGCGGACGAGAGTGGGAGAGAGAGAGAGAGGTGTTTTGAAAGGAATATTTTTATCCTGCATTGGGAAGTGGAGCTCCGAAACACCCGCGCATTTGCACCACCCTGTTACCCGCACCTGGAATTTTATCCGTGCGTGAGGCGGGGCGGGGCGGGCTGGGGTGAGCGGGCCGATGGCGAGAGAGGGAAGAGGCTAGCAAAGTTTGGCCACACGTCTGGAAAGTAAGAAACTGCTAGCAGCGCCGAGCGGTTCCCATGCAAGACGTTAGCGGACGGGGTGGCGGCTGGGGCACGGCGGGCATGGCTGGGGCGCCGGCAGAGATAGTGGCGGTGGCGCGGCGGCGGGAGGGGGGCTGCAAGTCTTTGGCGAACATTTGCATAGCATACACCTCAGCTGAGTTTCCTTCAACTTTTCCAACACACATATCCTCTCTCTTCTCGCGGGCTCCGCACGTCCTGAATCAATGGACGACGCAGACGGCGGCGCGCGCGGCCCCGCTCGCGTACACAGCCAGCCCCTCCATTCCGCGCCAAATTTGAATCCGGCGCCATTTTGGCCGGAATTACGAACGAGAGAAAAAGGGGCAAGACGCCGGGTGTGGGTCTGGCATGAAGATGTGAGTGCGCTACACTCACGGCGCACGCACACACACACGCGCACGCACACACACACACACACACACACACACACACGAGGGCAAGGTGCGCCCTGCTCCGAGCAGGGGATCGGAACGACTACATCACTTTCGCCCCGCGAGCATTTAACAGATGAACAAGAATTCGCAGATGATGGCGGAAAATTTATTGCTTTAATTGCCACTGCCTCACATCGCACGGGCTCATCGTTCCCCTTGCTTCCCCCACCCCCACCCCCCGCGAACCGGAGGGCTGATTTGAGTGCAATCTCCCTGGCGGCCCCCTTCTCGGCTTATCTCGAGGCCGCGCTCGAAGATTCGAAGATCGGAAACGCGACTGCAAACAGCGGCGATCGGCCGGGCCTTCCCTCCCTGGCGCAACCAGCTCAAAACACGTCTAGAGTTTTGGCCCCGCCTGAGCGGTTTCCTGGCCCACTGTGCGACGCGCTCCGACACGCGGGGCGCCTTCCCTCTAAACACACCGAGCGTCTGCCTGGCGGCGCGGCGGCGGCGCGGGGCCCAGCGCGGCTCCCTGGAGACTCCTTCATAATAAGTCTTGATTAGCGCAAAGATGCCGCGCAGCACACACACACACACACACACACACACACACACACACACACACAGTCAGCGACTGGGGTGGCGATGCAGCAGAATCAACATCCACGGAAAAAGCCCCATGAAAAACGGCCGCGGAGTGCGCGTCTCATGGAAAAGGGGGAAGGGGTGGGGTGGGGGTGGGGGGCCTCTGCCCTTTCCCGCCAATTTCTTCTCGAGTCTCCTCGGAATTGGAGGGGCCTGCACACTGGGCCTGGTCACGCGGCGGTCCGAAAGGTTTCCTCCAGAAGCAGTAAATACCGGTGTTTGCTCGGGGGCAGCCTTGCGACGCACTCGCTCTGTCGCGCTCTCTCACCCTCTCACACGCACTTTTTTCCTCATCTAAATCCCCAGGTCTTCCTTTTATTTTTATTATTGGGCCCATTCCCCGTCCACTAACTCGTAATCTGTCCCTCCCGGAGGAGGCTGGACCTGCCGCACCCCCTCCCTCCTAGCGGGTAGTGCGGCCAACCCCCTGGACGCCGCCCAGCACTCCCAGTTAAGATTAATAGACTTTTCATTTTATTTTTTATTTTTTTAATAATTTTTGCATCTTGCTCACATAACACGCGTCAAGAGTTTTGACCACCTGCGGGGCCCACTGTGCGGCGACCTCTTTCAGCCTCTTTTTTTTTTTTTTTTTTTTTTTTCAAGCGCCCACCAACCGGGCTAATCCGGTCAGCCTGGCCGTCCGGCCGGGCCGCCCTAATGGGACTAATGTCATCTGCTTGCCGTGCGACGCAGAGCGTGGAGCACGTTGAAAAATCCGGCCGCTGGCAAGGGGGGGACCGGGGCGCGAACCCCCAGAGGGGCCGCAGGGGCCGCGGGGGCCGCGGGGGCCGGAGGGGGCAGAGATTACACGTGAGTTATGACGTTAAGATATCTAATTATCTCGGGCTCCCTCTCATTTACACATGGATGGCGCCACGCCAATGGCTGCTCCGCGGGCAGAGTGGAAGTGGCGGCGCGGCGGCGCGGCGGCGCACCGCGGCACGCACGAGCGGCGACGAGCGTCGCGACGACGGGCCCACTGGCGGAAAGAACATTATCGTCGAAGCGGCGCTCCTCGGAGGATCCTTGGAGGCTCCTTGGAGCCGCGGGGAGGACGCCCGTCGCAAACAAATAATCATGACGGAACGTTAGTTTTATTAACGATTTTAATTTTTATTTCCGATTTTGAATTTTGAACGTGAACGAGTCGCTTGTGGATGTGTGTGTGTGTGTATGTGTATGTGTGTGTGCAGGATCTTTCTAAATTTATTTTTAACAGTAATGTGGGTTTCGGGCCCACAGAGTTACTCCACCTGCGTGAACAGCGGCCAGGGTTCGGGCCTGCAAAGGGCCTCGGGCGAGGCGGGGCGGGGTGGGGCGGGGCGGGGTGGGGCGGGGCAGCATGCCCGACTCAGATACACGGTGCTTCCACGCCATTTCCCTTCATTACCCACACTGTCTGCACTCAGCCTTCAGAAGCCATTTCAGTCTCAACCCGACAATAAATTAAGGAGGATTCATTCCGAAATTCGGTGTGCGTGTGTGTGTGCGAGAGTGCGCGCGCGCGTGTGTTCGGGTGGCATTATCATCCGATTGCGTCTTCTTAATGCGCGTCTCAGGCTAATGCCCCATTCGTGTGTAGGCTTGCGGGCGCGGGGGCTAATCAAATCATCCGCTGCGGGTTCGAATCCCGGCGCGCTCAGCCCGCGCACTTTGGCGGCGCGCGGGTTCGATCCCGCCCGGTCGCGTCCTCATTGTGAGACGTGAGGCAACTTTTGGGAGTGAAAACACGCGGCCGAGTCGGGTCGTCTAGGGTTCCGGTGCCGTCCAAATCTTCGGGCAGTAAGTGGTGCCTAAGCGAGCCGCGCACAAAGCGTAAGTGGCGCAGGCGAGGTAAGAGAGAGAAAGGGTTTCCGGCGAGGAGTCCGGGCCTGGGCCTGGGCGGGCCGCCCGAGCTGGCAGCAAGGACACCGCCGAGGCTGGCGCCCGCTTCGCCGCCGCGGCTCCTCGCTTCCGTGCGCCGGAACCAAGACTAAAGTGGCGCGAAAGCACAGATAATATAACACGAAATATTACACCGCTAATCTACCGGCGGAGAGGCTGCTGGGTCTGCCTGCTCGGTCTGCCCGCTCCAGTCTGTTCCCCCTCCCCGCCTTCCTGGGGAAGCCCGCCGCAGTGATAACCCTTTGGAACGACTGCATGTGCGAAGGGATGGACAGGGAGGGGAAAATACCAGTCACCGCATATTACTTGCTCAGAATAATTTGCGCATTTTCTCCTCCGACCGACATAATATTTTCAAATTTCCTAGGTTAGTCCACATTTTTTCAAAATTTCCGAAATTTGTGGTGTAGTCGTGCGGGTGGCGGGCTCTCTATCTGCACTATCCATTCGAGGCTTTATTCCGGCGCTAGTGTACAATCGGAATGAAAAGACAACAGAAGACATTGATTGGGAGGAGCAGCTCGCTCGGCACAGTGGGCCAGCTTACCCCTTCCAGGGGACGGCCCCCTAATACTCCGCAGCGCCGAGGAACAACAGGGATATTCAAATCCGACCGCGCCTGCTCGGCGGCTGACGCACGCTACTCTGGAAAGTATCGGCCTTGAGGAATCTCAGCGGATAAGTCGAAGGCGCTCGCCTGAGCTGAGAGGTGAGAGAGGTTTGCCCTGCTTTATCCCTTTTGGATTTTTTGTCTGGAATATTTCCATTTTTCTTAGAAACGTATAAACATAGACAGACAGATACACACACACACACACACACACATACATATATAAATATATATAAAATGTAAAAATACACAATTTATATTTTCTTTGGAAGCTTGCGTAATTTTAGAATCCCTTGTGAGAACACGCGGTTCTCTTTGTAAGACCAGAGCTAGTTTAGAGTGCTCGCACTAATTGGCTCAACGAGTCCATAAACTAATCCCCGTGCACCGCGCCGGTCCAATTCTTTTTACGCCCTTCTTCCCTCGTCGCCGTAAAATCTTGGCCTCCCTCTCTGGGCGTCTCGGAAGCGGGGAAGGGGGTGAATGCCGAAATCACGTCAACACAGCATTGCCCACAATGAACGCAACAAAAGGGGTGTGAATCCGCCATAAAGAATGAGGGTGTGCTGGTGCCTCTGGGGCGCTGGCTGCCTGGCTCTGGTCATGGCCTCCGGAACACAACAATAAAGATAAAAATGCGGCGCCGAAAATTTAGGATCCGGGGCCGCGCTCTCTCACCCTTTCGCCCCCCGACGGGAAATTCTCACTTTTACGGTCCCATCTTTATACAAATTGGGGTGGAGTGGGGCCGCGGAGGAAACGCTTTTGTTTCTCTGGCCGACGCGACGTTTCTTTTTAATCTGGATCCGTTGCCTCCCCTCTCCGTGCAACAGTGCGTTCAAAGAAAGTGCCAAGACGGAGTCGCCTCAGCACTGGATTCCACCTCTTTGCAAAAAATAGTTGGAGGTGATGGTAATTCTGCCCAGCAAGTTTCAATAATTTCACATTTTGATAATTATCTCCGAAAAATCATTTAGCGAATTATAGCTGAAAAAAAAAGGTCCCTGGAGGGGCAGCTCAAAGAAGCGGACATGAAATATTAGGGAACCCCGCGGTAAACCGACGAGGGACAGCTTTCAGGGCAAAAAAAGAAGGAGAGGCGACGATGCAGGTGACAGCAGCACTTAATGTTTTTTCTCTCTCTTTCGCAGGCGGCTCCGATAATGACACCCTGCTGGGGCCACGGCCGTGGCCGAGGCCGCACAGTGGGCCGGGGCCGGGGCGCCGAGCTAAGGCCTGTCAGTCTAAGCGACCGCCTACGGCCTCCACCCTGCCACGGAGCCCAGGGTCTCGGCCTCTCTCGCGCTCAGGGGGGCGTTCAGTTGGGTGCGAGAGAGACAGAGCGACGCTCGGAATGAGTCTCTGGCAGTGACGTAATGACACCGCGTCCACCTGCATGCAGCGTCGGCGAGCACCCCGGTGGTGACCCACACAAAGCAGCGCTGCACTCCGGGGTCCTCGAGCAGGCCGCCCTTAGGGACGTCACGTTTGCAAAGGGCTCTCGCAGGGCACCGCAGCGGCGCAGCGCACCGCTTGGGTTCTGATGAGAGGCCGGCCCACAAGGACGCATCTGCGCCGCGGTGGGGGCGACTTGAAGCCTTTTTTTTGCGCCCGCGTCAACGGCGGGGCTGGGTCTGTCAACTCAAAAGCCCGGCTTTGATTTATCGTGAGGGTTATTGATCGGAACACACCGCCAACGTAAATCGCCGCACAGTGGGCCGGAAGACCGGCGCAGGCGGCAAGAACTCTCGACTCGTTTTGAGCTCCAGATTCGCTTAACAGGACTCGAACGGAACGTGTGACCTCCACCAATGAATTCCGCGTTCGGAGAATAACGGGATCGCACGTTCGGTTCGAGTCCCATTTGGCGACTCTGCGGTGCTCAAAACGCGTCTAGAATCGCCGTCACAACGGACGGATTTCGCGGCGATCGGACGACCTCTATGAGCCGCGTCCAATTTCATCCATAGTGTCGCCGGGCCGATTTAGAGTAATTTTTTCGTGTTTTCCCGCACCGAACAAAAATAAACAAGATGACCCATCGACACACGCAACACACTGCCATAGAGGGCTGGGGGAAAAAGCCACACAAAAAAACGATCATCCGATGAAACAGGTACAGATAGGCTGCGTAATCCGCCGCGTGTGTGTGTGTGTGTCCCCGGAGTAGCGGAGGGGATTGTTTGGGCTTCCGGGACACACCAACACATCCACACACGTACGCGCCCAAGCAGCCGGAACTGACCCACCGGCGAAATCGAACCGGAAATGGTAAGCTCCGGCAAGGGACCGGAGCGACCACCCTGTGCGAGTAATCAAAGCCCAGGGCGCGTGTATCGAACGGGAGTACACCGCAAAACGAGACGGTGTTATTTTTCGGAGCTAATCGGAGGACGGCGCACAGTGGGCTAAAATAGCCGTACTGCCAACATGACAGTGATAGTGTCGAACCGTCTGCCTGTTGCAGGCCCTGTTCGTTTACATAGGTTGGCACTCATGATTGTTTTTGTGTGCTTCTTTTGTTGTTTGCGCTTCATTTTCTAGCATGTTCGTTTATTTAGATTCAAAACTTTTATAACCGGTTTCGAACCACAAAATAACAGTCAGACCATGAACCAAAGGGAACGCGAAAGTGTGTTGCATGGGTTGACACGCCTCGTAGTGCCTAAAATATCTCAACCTATCTGCGTGCCGACTAACCTCCCTTCACCAAGCAGTGGAAAACCATCACAGTGGAAAGAAGTGAAGGAACTTCTAGTAGTGTTTCATAGCAGCAAGAACCAATTTATTGTGTAATCTGGATGTCTACCTATTTCAGGAATAATGGTATGATACAATATATTGATTTTAAAAGTCATTCAAGTCTGCGTGTGGGGATCAGCCGTTCCTATTCTTTGTTTCATCAACTCAACGCAGCATCACATACCAATACACTTCAGGTAAGTCTTGGTTAGTTAAACTAAGATTGTTGCTTTCTATGTTCTGGTGGTATTGATATTTGTCTTCTGGAATGATAATACAAAATATTTTTTTTATTTGCATTGGTGGTACAAATTATTATCAGCACTTAAGACCTCGACATTATTTTTTCACCAGACTTCATTTTGTACCGCCTTTATGAGGCACTACAAGCTATACCTCCTTTTCGAAGGCAGCAAAATTTGGATTATGTCTTTCTAACATTACTACCTTTGCTCGTGGAAATAATACCGCCTTTCAATTTTGTGTGTATACTGAAATTTTTTTACGAGGAAATTAGCAGGTATGATAGTCTATTTGTAAAGTATGGAGTGTGTTCTTCTACGGTGAGAATTCATCGTATCTTATGACACAGCTGATTCGTATTATTTTTGCGCAGCTAGAACCATAGTGTATGATGAGCTTTTATGGTATTACAAATAGATATCACCGTAGAACATTTAGAGTGCGAACGAGGTATCCATTGTTGGGGTCACACGTTCAATTCGAGTCCAATTTAGCGACTCTGGCCCACTGTGCGGCAACAAAAAGGGATGCAGAATATGGTTCCCACGCTTATGCTGACAGGTGCCACCGCTGGCGCGCACCCTTCACGGCGCCACAATCTAATCCTTTCACTTGTTTAACCCGTCCCGCTCCGCTACGTGGCCGCGCCGCTACCGCTCCCCCATCACGCCGTTTCGGATTTCAAAAGGGCGGAGAAAAAAGGGCAGCACGCAACAGGTCGCCGAAGGGGCCGGCAGGGCGGCCCTCTCTCTCTCTCACACACGCACAATTTTTCAGCCGCGGCCACACCTCTTTATCTGCGGTCCCGTGTTCTTATCTCTTCCGCTCTCTCTCTCTCTCTCTCTCTCTCTCTCTCTCTCTCTCTCTCTCTCTCTCTCTCTCTCTCTCTCTCTCTCTGTGTTTCCCTCTCTGTTTCTCTCTCCCCCTCGTGGGCCTCCTTCTCATCTGGACGGAATGAAAAACGTGACATTTTTACCACATTCACTTACCGCCTCTTTGTTCATGCCCACCGCGTGCGAGGCGAGGCGCAGCGCGGAGACAGATGTGCCCCATCGTGTTTTCATTGCCGATAACCGGAGGACGCGGTCAGGGGCGGCACTCCAGGGCGCACTGAGGGCCTGAAGACAGTTGAGGCGGCCAAAAACCCCAAACGCGTTTTGAGCTCTATAGTCGCTAAATGAGACTCGAATCGAACGCGTGACCCCACCGATGGAGTCCTCGTTCGGAGAGCAATCCATTGGTGTGCGGTCACACGTTCGATACGAGTCCTATTTAGCGACTCGGGAACTAAAAACGTGTCCGGGATTTCGGCCGCCTCACCGGTCTTCCGGCCCACTGTGGGGCGCCAGGGCGGCCGGAATGAAGGGGCCACTGATGACCGGCGATGGAAAGGCAACACGCCGAGAGGCAGCGGCGGGGCGGTCGCCGGTGTGTGTCCAGTTTCTCAGTTTCATTTCCCCGGCGAGTGCTCTGCAAACGCACGGCACTTGTATTTGCATCGAGGCAGGAAAGCGGTTGGGAGGAGTCGTTTATCGCTGTCTCTGTCGCACTCGCGGGGCTCTCCTGGAGGGTGCGAGGGAGACAGAGCGACCGCTAGGGCGGCAGCGATCGAGGCGCCCCTATCGGACCCATTTTTCGATCGGACGGCGGCGCAATCGGCTGGAGACAGTCCCAACACGATCTCGCAATTACCCCTCCTCTTTCTGGAGTCTGGCTGGAGGCCCGGCTGGAGACAGACCGCCGCCCGGACAGCCCCGCCCCGCTCCGCCTGGGGGCAGGCAGGCTCCAGTGTCGCCACATAAGTAGGCAGAAACCACGCACAGTGGGCCAGACGATCGCTGAGGCGGCCCAAAATCCCGGACGCGTTTTGAGCTCCAGAGTCGCCAAATGGGACTCGAATCGAACGTGTTACAACACAAAGGGTCTTGAATTTTGGCCGAATGGGTTTGCCGCCAGTTTTGAAATTTGGTGCACTCTGGAGGCTGGAACCAGGAAGCCGTCCGGCTCGCCGGGCGGGGCGGGGCGGGGCTTCCCTGAGGCGGGCCGCCAAGGCGCACAGCACAATCAGCATGTCGCCACTCTGAGCCATGTCTTGCACTTAATGGACTAATAAATGGACACGGGGCGCGGCGCGCCAGCAAGCCAGGCCAGCCAGGCAAGGAGCCCGCACTCCAAGGGGTGCTGCAAAACAATAGGCCCGGACCAACGGCGGCGCCGACCGTAGACCGTAGCCAGCCCTGAGGGCGGGCCCTGCCTGGCCTGGCCCTTCCAAGGGTCTGCCAAGGGCCTGCCTGTCCCCTGTCACCGATTGATAAGGGCAGGCCCTCCGCCGCGATGAGAGAATGACGTATCTGTGCACCTCCCTCGGCCCTGGGCCCGCTGAGGAGCCCTCGGGCAGCCTGGAGGTGTACTCAGACACATGCTGGTGCCTCCCTCTCGAAAGACTACATGCTCCTCACCCCCCCTGGTGCCCCTCGTCGGGCGACCGACCCCGCCGCCTCCGCCACCCCCACCACCCCGCCGCCCCCGCCGCCCCCGCACCGTTCGCTCGCTGTTACCAAAGTTTGGCAACAGCCCTTCAGCGTTCCAGCAAAACCCTTCTGTTTCGCCCTGAGCGAAATTCGAACTCCACAGTGGCCCCGAGCCCACAGTGGGAACGTCTCTTTCTAGCGAACTATGAATGCGGGGCCGATAACGCGTGCAAGGAGGACGGCGGCCTGCGCCTCGGACGCCAGCTGGAGGACTGCAAACACTCTGTGTGTGTGTGTGCGTGTGCGTGTGTGTGTGTGTGTGTGTGTGTGTGTGTGTGTGCGCGCGTGTGGTACGATATGCGGGCAATGCCAAGTACTCCGACCGAACATGGCACTGCGGAATAACAACACATCTGCCGTTTCGGCGATTTGGTTCCGAACATATCGCTGTTCCCGGATAATAATGCGGTTCATTGGACGAGCTTCTTGTTGGAAAATAGAAATGACACGAACGGGGCTTCGAAGCACAGAGCATGGTGGGCCAAGAAGACCGCGCAGGCGGCCAATTCCTAGACGTGTTTTGACCTCCAGGGTCGCTAGAATGCTTTGGTGGGGTCACACGTTCGGTTCGAATCCTATGTAGCGGCCCTGGTGCTCAAAACGCGTCTAGAGTTTTGTCCGCCTGCGCGGTCGTCTGGCCCACCGTGCACAGTAACGTCGCCAAGGGGCTGGACACGTCCCGACCAAGATAAACATTAATTCAAATTTATGCCGGGCACTGTCCGCCCCACTCTTGGTGGTGGTCAGTTTGGACTGTGGGTGGGCCGGCTCCAGGAATGTCTTGAATTCGCGGCTCGCGTCGGCGGCGCTCCGGAAAGACGCTCCGACGCCCCCAACCCACGGCCTGCAGGTGGGAAGAGGAAGGCGGTGCGTTTCGGAACACAGTGGGCCGCACACAAGGCGCAGGCCTGGCGGTAATGTCCGGCCGGGACTGCGTTTAATTAAAATCTGCCAAAGGGGCTGGAAACGGCGCCGGCGCCGCCGTCTGCGCGGCGTCTTCAGAGCCGTCCACACACGTCCCGTTGCATCGTTTTCAAATCTCGACGAAAATCGGAACTTGAATCTAGACCACAACAGTCAGCCAGTTGACTAAAGGCGAGAAGGGGTGGGGGGGAGGGAATATAAAGAACTGTAGAGCGCGCTGTTTTCAAAAGACGATTCAGACCAGATTTGCCTCACCGCTTGCCGGGGGCCACAGTGGGCCACACTCACTCCGGGGACCGTTTTGCGTCGTCAGCGACGCCGCGCGAAGAATACCACTAATTTCAGACAAGTCAACAGAGATTGAAAAATGGATGGGAACTGAAAGAGGGACATCAGAAATTGCATTTTTGGAGAGGAGGCCGGCAGGGGCTGGCGCGGCCCGGAAGAGCCCGGCAGAGACAGAAAAGAGAGTTGGAGAAAGTTTGTGAAAATGGAGGGGGGAGGGGGGAGGAAGGGAGCAAGGTGGCAATGCCCTCGGGAACTCTGCCCGCCCGGCATTCATGCCCTCGATTTCAATGGCGCGTTGGCCGACCCGGTAGCGGCCCTGCTTCCCATGCCTTAATTCACTGGTTCAAAATACCCTTTCAGTAACTTTTTTTTTGGTCTGAGCCTAGGTTCGACTACCCGCAGTCCCCACTTTTTTCCCCGTTGTCTCCACCGATCACAGCCGACCGCACAGATTTTCGCCGAGATTGGCTGAGTCCTCCACAGCGCGAGTGGCGTAAGCTGAACCATATTTCATGAATGAGCTTTTGCGGGCGACACGCGCGCCGCCCCGCTTTTGAGCTTTAAAGTGGAGTGGTGGTGGGGGAGGCGGCGCCGCGGCCTGGGCGGCGGCGTGTCTCTGAAGGGAAGGGAAGCATTCGTTGCAGAAGTTCCTTTCAATATTTCAAGACATGTCAAATGCTGCTCGTCTTCGAAATCAATCATAACGAAGCAGCGCCCCACCGGCCCTGGCTCCGCCCTGGGCCCTCCGCTTCGGCTCCACTTTGCGCCGACTTTGCGCTCTCCGCTTGCGTCCGCTTGAGTCCGCTTGCGTCCGCGCGGCCCTGCTTTGCAGCGGGCTAGGCCTGCCTCTGGTTTTGCGGTGAGCCCTCACGCTTCACGTGGATCTGTGTGAAGCTTTGCCTCGGCCGGCAGCACGGCCAGCTCGGTCGGTCCGGCGGGCAGGCAGCCGGCCAGCCAGGCAGGCAGCCAGGCCCCAGCCGGGCGCAGGCTGGGCAAAAGTTTTTCCCACGTCGCAGCCAAGCGGCGGCCTGGCCTGCCCAGTGCACAGTCAAAAACCGCGCCACACAACGAACTTCAAAATCATGATTTCCGACAGCAAAAAAGAAATACAATAATTTCGCCCATGCAAAAAAAAATAATGAGAAAACACACCCACAAACACATACGCGATTTAGTGTAAAAAATTGAATCTTGCCAAAAAAAAAAAAAAGAAAAAAAAAAGTTTCCTCGCATCGAAAGCATCTGCGCCAATCACCGGCTTGTCTGAGCGCGCGGGCGGGGCTCGGCCGCATTTACATAGCGTCTTGATGTGTGGATGCCTCGGCGGCCCGGGCGGCCTCCATCGGGGGAAAATCTGCAGATAAATCAGGATGGCCTGCTTCCCCTCTCATCAGCCTCACGAATCAAGGTTTCTGTCATCTCCAGGCGGCTCGGTCGGAGGGCTGCACCGCGGCTAGGAGCCGCCGCTCGCCGGGATATATTAAGGCCTATTATTACAAAAAAGTGTATAGGTATATATTAGCCCTGCGCGTACACACCGGCGGCGAGTCTTCAAACGGGGAAAAAGGGGGGGGGCGTATAACGCAAGCTGCGCTTTCCACATAATATGGGGGAATCTGCGTGCAACTGGGAAGATATTGGTGCAGGGTGAAGACCCAGGTAGGGCGGGCCGTTGTTCAATTATCAGGCCCGCAAAAGAAAAGAACCACCGTTTAAAAAAAAAATGACGAAAAGGGCGGTATTTGAACCCGGTATTTTTCTTTCGTTTCTCGTGACGCACTCCCTTCACGTGCGATGACGTCATTTAATTGAAACTCGCACGCGAACCATCGTTTTCCCACTCGAAGTGGGAAACGCCGGCAGAATTTCCACCACAGCTGCGCGCCGCCACGCGCCGCCGAGTGGACCGGGCTTGACGGTTGACACCTCACTGCCCTTGGGAGAGAGCACTGTTCTCATTTTGTCTCGAGAGACAGTGCCGGTGGCGAGGCGGCGCGCGGCGTTGCGTTCCCCGAGGAGGGGACGACGGGGACCTCCGCCTCGACGACGCCGGACCGCCCAGTTGGCGGGGCGGGACGGGGCTGCTGCTGGCTGGGGCGGCAAGCGTCTTCATCTTATCATTGTCTTAACTCCGGGGCGTGGCGCAGAGCGACAGAGAGGGAGCGTGTCCAGTTGTCTGCGCGATGACAGACCTCCCCTCTCGCCCCCCCCCCCCTCTCCGCCGCTCCCACTGCCCGCTGCTACGTGCTCCAGCGGCACCCCTCGCGGCGCACAGGGAAAAAAAAAAAAAAAAACAGATATAAGTCGCCGGTCCTCACACGCGGGAGTGTCTCCCGGAGTTTAAAATGCCGCGCCACGCACCGCCTTGTTTTTTTATTGGAACTTGACCTCTCGGCTTTTAAGCTCTGCCGCTCGCAAGTCACGAATTCGCCTGCGGCCTCCAGTTCACAGTGGGCCAGAAGACCTTTGAGGCGGCCAATATTCTAGACGCGTTTTGAGGTCCAGAGTCGCTAAATAGGACTCGAATGGAACGTGCGGGTTGCCTGAGCGGTCCTCTGACCCCCCGTGCGGTCCTCACGGCAGACGGATCTCGGCCAGAACTATTATTCGCTGAGAGTTTCTGTGCCGTCGGAACGCGTAATGCGGACGCACTGTCACGGCCTCGGCCTAAGCCGTCCCGCCCGGCCGCCGGCCTCGGCCAAAGTCACAATGTACATGAGAATGTAATCGGAAGCCATTTTACGACCCCCTCCCCTCCACGCGCTCAAAAGGCTTTCTTCTCCGGATTTCACATCACGTCATCAGCATCCCGGGCGGCCTTTCACCCCAGAAGCCCTTTCACTAAGCTTTCCGCAGCGAGACGACCGTGTCGTGCCGAGCCGAGCCGAACCGGCGTCGCCCCGGCGTCGAATCCACTCCGCCTTTATCGAAAATACCGTCTTGAGCCCCTTAACCCCGTGTATGTGTCCCGTGCCACCCCATTGTGCACTTCTCATACAAGGCCCCGGGCGGGGCGGGGCGGGGTGGGGCGCGGCGGGGCGCCAGCAAAGTGCCTGCTCTAATCACATACTCTTTTGTTCGCGTTCCGCTACACCGCCAAGAGCGTCGTCGTCGTCTTCTCGCCCGCACGTGTGTCTGAATGCGAGTCCCCGCCATGTGACGCGGTGAATGGGGCCGCCGCCACACTGGGAGCAGTCTGCGCTCGGTGGGGATCCCACGACGAGCTGTGCGTGGTGTGCGGACTTGACCCCGAGTCACCAGGAACACCGCGAAAATGACGCAGGGGTATACGGTTCCCATCCCTGCGGCAGATGCAGGGCGTTGGCTCGGCCGAGGGCTGGCAGCCAGCCTGCCGTACGGCCTCCCAGACGGCGGCGGCGCTTTGATCTCGGCAACAGGAAGTCCTGCGCTACAAAGGGCCAACCCTTTCACCTCGGCCCGCCCCGCCCCGCCCTCACCGCGGAGCGCCCTCTGTCCACACCTCTGGAAGAGAGAGGGAGATAGAGTCCCGATATAAACGTACCCAGCCCCTTTAATTCCAAATCAGGAAAGGAGTCTTTTTTTTTTTTTTGGATTGTGTGCGAGAATTGCGTCCAGTTAGCCACTTAGGTGGCAGTCCATAGGGAGGCGGGCAGCCCACCCCCGCCCACCCGCATTCCTGGGGCCGCCGCCACCCTTGCGACCTTCTTTGCGTTCTTTGTTGCTGCCCGGCGGAGTAAATATTTGCGGATAGCGCTTTTATTAAGGGGGAGCGTGGTTTTACGGCTGAGGTGAGAAGGGCGCTCTTGTGTGTGTGTGTGTGTGTGTGTGTGTGTGTATGTGTGTGTGTGTGTGTAGCGGGGCCGGCGGGCCGTGTAATTGCAGCCTTATTACATTTTCCGAAAAAGAGAAAAAAAGTGGGGAGTAAGCCGCCGAACGAAATTCGGTGGTGATTGTTTTGTGGACCCCGACCTGGGGGACCAGCTAATTTCTGGTAAATTCTGGATAAAAAGTCCTGAGGTCGGGGGCTAGGTCTATTTTACCGGAACTTTTATCAGAATTTACCTAGTCCCTGACCTAGGGGGTTATGTATTTTTTACTAGAATTTTTTACCAGAATTTTCCTAGTTCCCGACCTCCGGGATTATGTATTTTTTATTAGAATTTTTTTTTTACCAGAATTTTTCTGCCCCGGGGCTGCTTGCCGAGGCCCCGCGGGGGGTCCCGGCAGCTCAGCAGCCCCGGCAGGTCACAGGTGGCGGCTGGGCGTGAAAACATGTTTCTCGATCCATTTGCAGTGCGCTTGACCATTGGCCAGCCGCCCCGGGGCGCGGCGGGGCGCGGCGGCCACCCCTGCGTGGCGCGGCGGGGCGCGGCGGGGCGGGGCGGGCGGCACGCGCTTAAACAGCCCGGGGCGCGGTGGGGTCTCGACGGCGGGGGGCCGGCCAGGGCAAACAGCGACCAGTGGCGTGGCAGCGCGCAGTGGGCCAGAAGACCAGCGCAGGCGGCCAACGCGTCTATAATCCTGGCTGCCTGCGCCGGTCCTCTGGCCCACTGTGCGGCGCGGTGCGGCGCTGCAAGGGTCGCACCCCAGCGTCCGGGCCGCGCGCTCCCGCAAGGCCCACATATCATGGCATCCCTCTTCTTACACATGTTGAGAAGGGGTTGGCCCGCCGGACCACGCGGAGGGAGGCTGGCCGCACAGTGGGCCGCCTCCTCGCGCTGCATTAGGACTTCCCTCTTTCGCCGCGCCGAACGTGTCCGGCCGAATGCTAATTAAATTTCCCATTTGCCGTGTCGGTTTGCCGTGCGCCGTTCGTGCGGCTGCGAGATTGGAACGGCTCGCCGGCCAGAGAGAGTGTCTCCGCTGCAGGCTGCAGGCGTAATATAAGCGCGGCGCACTCTTTACGACTGCCCCGCCGCCGCCCCGCCTCCCCTGCCCAGAAATATATCTGGAAATATCGTCCTGTTTGTCGGTTTCGATGGAGATTACATACAGTTCACGTACGTACATCTTTTTTTTTTTTTTTTTTCAATTGCTTTATCCGCTGGGTCGTTTTTATTGGTCAGTATATCTTGGGGGTCCCTGCGTGCGGCTCCTTCATCGCTCCTTGGCCGAAAATATATATATTTCTTATTTATGTAGGAAGGACCCAGCGCCGCGGCGCACAGTGGGCCAGACGACCGGTGCGGACGGCCGAAACTCTACATGCGTCCGGGATTTTGACCGCCTCCACCGGTCTTCTGGCCCACTGTGACAGTCTCGCCGACACGCAGCTAAGTGCCGCCGGAGTGATTTTTCGACCGGTTCGTCCGATGGACGAGCCGAGGAGGAAAATTATGATTCGCCTTTTGGGAAGATTTATTTTTTGAGTGTATGGCACACCTGGTGGGCCATCAACCAGCCGTCATAAGAGGCGCTGCTTAATGAAGGGCCTAAGCCGCCCTTCCCGCCGTAAACCGAGAGTGCGCGGAGGGTCCGGCAGACAGACAGACGGACGGACAGACAGACAGGCAGGCAGGCAGGAAAAAGGAAGCGTCCCATTCCATCTCACTGCGGCACTTGACAATCTCTGGCATCCCCCTGGCGAGCGGTTCCGAAGAGTCACTTCGCCGCTCCGTCTCTCTTGCCGCCCTACGGGACGCCTCGTGAGTGCGACGGAGAAGAAAACGATGGATTTTTTCGAAATCAGTTTTCCGAGGGCGAGCCGGCGAGCCCCCGTGCCGCGGAACGGCAGAGGAGTCACGTCGTGAAAACAAGGGAAGAAATTCATCCTCGTTTCTATGAGTGCTAATTTGGCTCCGTAAAACTATTGCCCCTGAATCTGCCTAACGAACGCGATGGCCTCGGTGACGCACCGACGGCACGTCCGGGGGCAGGGGGCCGCGCTGCAATCAGTTGCAGCGCGTCTGCATTCTGAGTGGCTCGTGACGGAACAGCGAGCGTCCGTCCACCAACGTCGTCCTCTCGATGAACGCGGCGTTTCTACCCATTCGAGAACGCACCGATTTCTTCACACCGGCGGAGCACTGCCTTGTGAGTCCCTAACGACGAGCAATTTGGCGGCGTTTAATACCGCCTGGGACAAGGGACAGGGGCCCCGACTGACAGGCCAAGTCGGAACACCTTTCCCAGATTTATGTCAATTGCCGTGGGTCTTTCGGTGGACCCCTTTCCGGACTCCGGGCTAACTGCGACTGGAATGGGCCGGCCGGCCCGGAGCCGCCGGACTGCCGGAGTCGCCGTCCATGACGAGTCGATGTTGTCCCGGGGTCGAGGTGTCCCGAACATTAATAAGGAAGGACAAGGACCTTAATGTCGCAGCCAGCCGGGCGAGACTGGCGGAGAGGGAGAGAGCGAAAGAGAGAGAGAGAGAGAGAGAGAGAGAGAGAGAGAGAGAGAGAGAGAGAGAGAGAGAGAGAGAGAGAGAGAGAGAGAGAGAGAGAGAGACTCGTCTGCAATATCGGTCCGCATTAAAGTATTAGACGTAAAAGACGTCCGGCGGCGCGCAACAGTGGCTGCTCGCCCGGACTCTGCAGGGCCATATTTCGGCCGTCTTGTCTCCATTAGTCATAAGGACACACAGTAAGTTTGCTTGCATTTTTCCTTAAAAATAAAATAAGGTTTAAAATTTGGGAAAAATGTTTTTTTTTTTTTTTAACAACGGGTAACAACGTTTTATGATAGTCATTTTTTTTTCCAAGACGGCAGATTTTAAATAACATAAAAAAAATATTGCTGTCGAAACCATGAGACTGTGCTTGGTTTGCCGTCGGCCCCAGGTGCGTGGCGTCCAGGAGCGCGACGACGGGTCGCCGCGCGGCCGGCCGGCCCACTGGGCAGCCCTCGCCGCCTCGCCGGCGACAGCCTTCCAAGATGCTGCCGGACTTGGCCGCCACCGCCTGGCTCAGCGATTTGCTTCGGGCGGAGGCCCAATAAATCTGGGGATACCTCCGTCCAGCCCAAGGCCCGGCGCGTACTCTGGGGGCTGGCCGGGCCGGGCCGGGCCGGGCCGGCCGGGGCGCGCGCAGATAAGAGTGCGGCTTCCCGCCCTGTCTCTCTCGCGCCGCCCCGTCCGCCCCGTGAGTGCGAGAGAGACTGTCCGCCGGGCTCGCCCCATCCGCCGGCCCGACCGCACACGCCTCCTCGCAGGCATTTGCATGGCGGCCCACTGCTTTTGAAGCCCAGCAGCCCGGCCGGACCCCGCCAGGGCCCCGCCAGGACCCCGCCCGCTAAGGTCCGCTAAAACGCATTCTTCCCTTGCCCTCACTACAAATTCTCCTTTTGAAACGACGCTGGCCTTCCCGCCGCGCCCTTTCCGGAATCACTGGCCAGCGCCTCCCCCCCCTCCCCCTCTCCCCGCTCGCCGCCGGAATGGACTCCTCCAACGGCCCCCAACATGTGGCGATTCACACATTCATGCCCAAAAAGGGGAGAGCGGTCTTAATCTGCTAGTGGCAGCATTTGTATACGGAGCAGTTTTATGGGCATCCAAGAGAGACTTGATTTTTTTGTATTTTTTTTCCGGGTTCTTGCTATTGGAGTGCAGGTCCTTAGCTTGATGGAGAGGCGCAAGCCCAATAATGAATGTCGGATAGATGGATGCGAAGACAATCCCGGTGGATTCTGAGGATGAGGACCGGCAGACGTGCGGACGAGGGAGCACAGAGGGCCAGAGGACCGGTGGAGGCGGTCAACACTCTAGACGCGCTTTGAGCTCCAGAGTCGCTGAATGGGACTCGAACTGAACGTGTGACCCCAGCAATGGATTCCTCGTTCGGAGAGCAATCCATTGGTTTGTTTTGCCCTGATAAGCGACTGTGGCGCTCAAAACGCGTCTACCGTTTTGTCCGCCTACGCCGGTCTTCTGACCCACTGTTGGGAGGTGGGAGGAGGAGGGGGAGAGCCAGCCTGAGCCGCGGACAGCGCGGACGGACGCGTGAGAAGAATTGAGATGGATGAGAATTTGACCGAGCAGATGTGGGGTCGGCCTTGCCTCGCCCAGCCACGCCACCCGGGCCGCACGAAAGTTTGACGGGGATGCATCCTGCCTGCTAACGGGCACCGCCAGCCCTGCCGCCCCGAGGAGGTTTTAATGCCAGAAAAACAGACGCGCCGGGAATTGAACCCGCGCCTCGATGCGCCTGCAAACACCCTGAGAATTTCAGTGTTTTAAATTTTGTTCGCTACTTCTGTTTTTTTTTTCTTTTTTTTCCAGTGTGGTTGGCGGGACCGGTGAGGTGTGGCAGGGCCAGCGCGAGGGTCGGGTTGTACGCTGTACCGACAGCGGCCATCACAGAGTCGTTGGGTCCGAGCAAACAGGGAGCGGGCCGTCCGGGTGGAGCAGGTAGGGAACGGCAAGGGTCAGTGCGTCTTGCTCGCGTCGGGCGGCGCGGCGTGGCGGTCCGGACCCCAACCGGACCGGACCCTCCACGCCGTCAAGGTCATCAGCCACGCCGTGCCACGCCACCGCCACCCGGCTGCCCGGCCACAGTGGGCCCGAAGACCGTGGAGGCGGCCAAAATTCTGGACGCGTTTTGAAGCTCCAGAGCCGCTAAATGGGACTCGAATCGAACGCGTGACCCCCGTCAATGGATTGCTCTCCGAACGGAGAATCCATTGCTGGGGTCACACGTTCGGTTCGAGTCCCATTCAGCGACTCTGGAGCTCGAAACGCGTCTATAATTTCGGCCGCCGCCACGGTCTTCTGACCCACTGTGCCTGCCCCGGGCGAGCAGCTCCAGCGCCTGCCGCCGCGCGGGTGGGCCGCACGGACACAGCCCTGCGCTCGCCTTGCCTACCTCCCAGGCGCCTGCTCGCCACGATGGAAGTTGGCTCGTGTAGCGACATCTAGGCGGGCCGAGGTTGGCAACCCTGACGAACCTGGCGCATGATGGGGATCTTCGCCTACTTATGTGGCAACACTGGACCCACTGCGGAAACCCAAGGCAGTGTCGGTGCGTCAAGCGTACAATAAGAGTGTGTGTGTGTGTGTGTGTGTGTCTGCCTCTCACACCCTCCGCGGCGCTATCTCTCTCAGTGAGAGGCAGCTGGCACGACAAGCCAGCAGGCCCCCGCTTCCCTCTCGCCGCCCCGCCGCCACGCCTGTGCGACACCTTCCTTCTTCGGCTCGTGTGTTCGGTACACTCTACTAACGCCTCGTCAACTCGTGGCGCGGCAGGGCGGGCCCAGGCAGGGCCAGGCGCTCGCAAATAGATTCAGTCCGGCAACAAAGTTGCGCGCGCCGCGCCCTCCTCCCCGCGTCTTCGTCCTTTAGTTCGTTTCGTCGTTCTCTGCCGACACCACGCGACGTGCGATTACCGTTGTGTCAATGCCCAGAAAAGAAATAATGACCTAGACCAAAAAAAAAAATTGCTTTTAAATAAATGAAGGAAAAAATACGTCATTTCGACATGAATTTTTTTTAAAAAAAAAATTGTTTTGCGCTTTGAACCAGGAGCCGTTTGAGGACAAGTGGCTTCTCTGCCACCCCAGAGAGGCGCACCTCTTCTTCCTTATGCAAGTGGACTTCATAATTATGCAGGTTTATGACGCGACCACCCACCGCGGCTTCTTTCTGATCCCCCCTCCCCTTCCCCCCGGGCCGGCCGGCTGCCCCCGGCCCATAAAATTGTCATCTTGAATTCATCCTACTGGGATTAGGTCAACAGGCGCAGTAATGAAAATGTTGCAAACATTTCAAGTTGTTATATATTTTTTTTGTCGTCTTTTTCTTACGCTTACTCCGCGCGCGTGCATGTGACTTTGTCGCCGCATCATCATAATACTAAGGGACGTTTTGATATTCTGAAAAATAAAATGAAAAATAAATTAAAAAAATTGAACTTTTGTTTTACTGTGGCACGCAGTCCCAAACTGCCTCGCGCCCAATTTGAGTTTCCTTTCTTTTCATGGTTGCGTTTTAACGTTTTAACAGTGCAGGCTGCATCGCCAATGAGATAGGGGGACAAATCGCGTGGCCTGACGATCACTCACGGAGGCAAATGCGACGTGAAAAGTTGAGGAGAGAAATCCGCGTCTGCGTGTGTGTGTGTCTTCGTGTGTGTGTGTCTTCGTGTGTGTGTGTGTGTGAGAACGGTGAAGGTGGCGCGGGGTTGGAAGTCGAGAACAACGCACGAAAGAAGGCGTAAAATTGCAAATGGAGGGAGGAAATGGGTACTCAGCCACGTATCATTTATATTCACGAAGATCGCTGCTATCTCTGAATCCTTTCGCTCTTCTTCTGCGTCGTCTTCCTCTTCACAGACACTCACACACACTCACTCTCTCTCTCACTCACATACACACGCGCGCGCGCGCGCAGACGGCCGTGCATGTCATTGTAATGTAAGCCACAGCTGTGAGGAGCGCGCGGGGGCAGCCCCAGCCGAGACCTAACCAGGCCCAGATGTTGAGCCACCTTGAGCGCTCCGCCACACACACAGGCTCTCTCTCTCTCTCTCTCTCTCTCTCTCTCTCTCTCTCTCTCTCTCTCTCTCTCTCTCTCTCTCTCTCTCTCTCTCCCACGCGCACACAGAGCAAGGCCTCTTGACTACCACCACTAGCCGACGCACTTCCAAAGGCATATCATCATCATACACAGTGCGGGGCGAAGGCGCGAGTTAGCGGCGCCAGGGGGGAAGTCTAGGCGAACTCTTTAATTCTAGGCTGCATTCCAAATGAGGGGCTCCCTCATTCACGCTAAACACGCGGGCTGCGCACGTCGTTCTCATACTCACACAAACACACACACACACACACACACACGTGTTTGTTGCTGCGCGTGCGGTTGCCGTTAGGATGGCTGGAAAGACTGCATGCAGCAACTTGCAAAAAAATTAAAAAAAAAAAATAATTCAAAAGTTTTAAAAAATTGTTTTTTAACAAATATGTGCCCTTTTTAGTTTAATTTTTTCTCTTTTTTTGGAAATGCGCTGGCGTTGGTACAAGTGAGAAGCCGGGGTGAGGAAGTGAGGTGCCAAATGTGACACCGCCGACGCCGGCCGCCCTACCGTCAGCCCCCGCCGCCCCCGCCGCCCATGTGGTGGCTACCGTGTCTTTTGAGGTGTTTTGATTTGGAAGTCAAAGGGGTGCTGGATAAAGAGGGTCGCCCCAATCTGGCAGGGCTGTGCCTGCATGGCGGGGCGGGGCGGGGCGGGGCGGGGCGGAGGCTCCGGGCGACAGCAATGCTACTCATTTGCATACGACCACGACGACATGGGGTCCAGAATACTGCGGAAAGCTGCGCGGTCGTCGGGGGTGGCGAGAAGAAGGAGCAGAAGAAGGAGGAGAAGAAGAAGGAGGAGGAGGAGGAGGAGGAGGAGGAGCATTCCGAAAGGCTGGTGCCTCTCCCGGCCGCCCCTGGAGGATTCATTGAAAGGGAAGGAGCCGCTGGCCAATAAGCGGCTATTCAGGACGGCGTTTAAAATTCAAAAATTCGTCGCCGTGTCCTGGCAGTCCTGGCCGTCCTGGCCGAGCAGGATGATGATTCAGAAAGGCGGGGCAGGCGGGAGCCGCGCTGGGAAAACGAGAAAACGCTCCGCCAAAATGTGCCCACCTCGAGAGCTAGGACCTTGCCAAATTACTCCCTTACTACGTTGCTATAGGAAGAAAAAAAAAAACTGTCTTTTTGGAGGGTCGAAGTATACACTCCTGTTTTGTTCAAAGTCATCTGTTTCTTCTTCTCTTTTTTTTGTTTCGAACGGCGCGTGTTCTCCGGTCCTAAGGGCGTCCACTCTCATCAGCTGACCATACACTGCTACTTGGGGACCAGGCGGCGGGCTGGCGCGGCCCCGGGCCGCACTGTGGGCCGGACCCCGCCAGGCCGGTGGTTCCAGACCCAGCCGCCCTGCCCAGCCCTTGCCGCCACCCTCCCTGCACGGACGGGCACCCTCTAACGAAGGGCTTCACACATCACAGGCGAGGAAGGGCAACTCCGAGGTTGCTTTGTGGGGGGAGGGGGATGGGGGGGGGGAGACCGGCCCCGGATTTTACTGCGTTTTAACACCCCTGCGTTAGCCGCGTAGTGTAGCGTGGCGGGGCGGGGCGGCGCGGCGCTGCAGCGCGCCTTTATTGCTTGTTTTAAAAGCAACACTACATTTACCGCCGCCACCGCAGGCAGCAGGCCGAGCAGGCCGCCTTTCGGACCGCGGCGCCCCGCTGACGCGACGCGCGGTCCAGGGCGCGTCGAAAAACAACAACAGCAACAACAACAGGGCGCATCCCCCAGCACGGTGCAACACTATGCAATCACAGATGTACTGCTGCTCGCCGCGTGTGACTGCTCCAGACTGAGTGTTCCGCTTTCGTTGCTCTCTCTCTCTCTCTCCCTCTCTCTCTCTCTCTCTCTCTCTCTCTCTCTCTCTCTCTCTCTCTCTCTCTCTCTCTCTCTCTCTCTCTCTCTCTCTCTCTCTCTCTCTCTCTCTCTCTCTCTCTCTCTCAGTCAGTTTGCTGGTGCACTATGCCGGGGAGGGATAACCGGTGGAATCTGGGCCCTAGCTGCTGCTGCCGGCGGTGGAGGGGGTAAGTAACGGATGCGCCTCCAGGACTTACGAGGTGGCGGCCAGCCCTTTGGGATAAGGTCCTCACCCCCGCCGTCTTGGCTGGCGTGGCTGGAGCGGCTCCAGAGACTCCAGTGGTGCCCGGCCGAGGGCCGAGGGCACTGGGGGCAGCCTATTCGGCCCTAGTCGGCCCTACGAAGGGCTTTGCCGCGCCCATCGAGTCACACATCCAAGTGAATTAGCCCATCCCGCGGATGGCCGCAAATAATACTAAGGAAAGCGGGCACGGCAGTCGTTTTACGACCCGGCCGCTGACTCCAGGAAATCGCCTGCACGCCTACGCTGGAGAAAAAGAGAGAGCCCCCCAGGGGGCGTCAGGCGCCCCTCTCGGCTGATCGCGCAAGGCCCCTCCAGGGGGCCCTACGGCTTAGCTGGCCTGCTCTGGCGGGGCTGGCGGGGCCCGCGGAGGGGCCGGGAGGGGAGCGCTCGCCCTATTACAATGCTATAAATCGTCACCAAACACTCGGCCACACTCCCTCCTCATTGCAGCCTGCCCTACAGGCCCTGCCCTACAGGCCCTGCCCTGCCAGCCCTTGCTCCTCGGCGACCCGAACGAAGGCCCCGTATCTATTTCTTTCCCGGACGTATTTCTTGTCGGGCTGCCTCCGTTTATTGACGCCTTATCTGAGATTACTCCATCCGACCGCTCTGCCGCGACACTCTGGTCATTCCTTGGGGTTGCGTAACGCACCTTGCGAGGACGGCGGCACACGCACCTGCAAGGGTTGGCTGCAAGGCCGTGACCTGCGGGCAGAAAGAACGACGCTGTTAGCGAAAACGCTTTGAAAAACAACAAAAAGCACACTAAAAAAAAATACGACAATCACTTTAGCGAGCCCTCGGCTTGATTTACAGCCCCGACACACTCTTTACGAGAGAATCAAAAAGCAAGCACTGTCACACGACGCAAGAAAGTG
Source organism: Stenchaetothrips biformis (assembly GCA_030522485.1). Taxonomy (NCBI): domain Eukaryota; kingdom Metazoa; phylum Arthropoda; class Insecta; order Thysanoptera; family Thripidae; genus Stenchaetothrips; species Stenchaetothrips biformis. The sequence goes on from CM060100.1 coordinate 3,992,629, forward strand.
ACAGTTTTTTTTTGCTGCCGCATCGATAAATTGGCTTATCCTCCAAACGCGGTAAGTGCAATGGACTTCCGACTCTTCGGCCATAAATTATGACCCATTCTCAATGTACAATGGGCGGTTTTTTATTTTCAGAAAAAGGTCCAAAAAAAAATGAGAAAGGAAACTTGAGCTGAGGACACGAGTTCAGAGAGAGAGAGAGAGAGAGAGAGAGAGAGAGAGAGAGAGAGAGAGAGAGAGAGAGAGAGAGAGAGAGAGAGAGAGAGAGAAGGGAAGTGACGAACTGAGCGTCCATACAGGAGGCAGCCCTGTAGCCGACGGAGGGGGCCGTTGTCCTATTGTGATACGCCCCATAGACTGCATTACCGTATTGCTTGTGTCGCCTATGCACTGTGTGCGCTCAGCGTCTGTGTGTGTGTGTGTGTGTGTGTGTGTGTGTGTGTGTGTTTGTGTGTGTGGTCACACTCGGCACACACTGATGTGTGGTCAAACTTTCGCATGCTGTGGGTCGGCCCGGGTTGCTCTGAAAGGGGATGGTATTCTCGCTGTGCACCACCAGCCACCAGCAGCAGCTTTCTTCTTCTTCTTCTTCTTCTTCTTCTTCTTCTTCTTCTTCTTCTTCTTCTTCTTCTTCTTCTTCTTCTTCTTCTTCTTCTTCCTCCCAATACTCCCTGTCCATCTCTAATCAACCCTTCCACTTCAAGTCTTCTCTGGCGGAGGCAGAGGATCGCCACCGGGCTTGACCTCTACCCTTACACGTCGCGGTGAGCCGGCCGCCCGGGGCAGGCGCCGCCGGGCTTTAGGTCGAGGGAGCCTTGAGGTTTGAGCCTTGAGCGGGCCGCCAGGCAGCCAGCCGCCAGGCGGCCCGCCAGCCAGGCAGCCAGCCACGCGCAGCCCCGCCGCGGCTGGCTTAGTCGGCCTAAGGCCATCCGCGCAACTCATCACCATAATGGTTCAGTGGGGATAATATCCCCGCTGTAACAGCAGCTACCTCGACCGGCCCTATCGCCTCAAGGTGACTAAGAGACTGCCAGGGCTTAAACGGCCCCGACGTTTTTTTTCTTCTTAAAATGGAAATAACGCGCGCGGCGGTGGCCGGGATCGAACGCCGCCATGCGGGGGGCGTGCGGGCTTAATCTAAACGGCAGTCATTAGAATGCGCGGCGAATGATATTCATACGCGAGCGTCGTGTAGCGGCTGCTTGTAAGCTCGGAGCGCCACTACAGTGTAGCAGGCCTGTACGCTGCCATGTAGCGGCATCGATTTATTACCCTGTACTCCCCCCCTCCCCCCTCCCTGCCCCTGCCGCCTTCGCCCGCTCGCTCTGCAAATGGAGCGTCTTTGTGTTTTGCCAAATCTTTACTTCCGCGAGCAAGGCGGCGCATGTCGACACGTGTACACTGTGGCTTGTATGTGTGTGTGTGTGTGTGTGTGTGTGCGTACGGTTAATGACGAAAGAGCCCGGCTGTGCTTTGACGCCCCGCACCTAGCGCTGCTGGTGAGCGACAGAGAGAGAGAGAGAGAGAGAGAGAGAGAGAGAGACAGACGAGCTAATGAGGGCAACGGGTTGAAAAGACCAGCAGCACGGCTAGTGGCAACTACTACACACGCCCGTGCGACAAATTGCGTTGCGTCAAAGCGCGTGTGCCAAGACCGGCGTGTGTGTGTGTGTGTGTGTGTGTGTGCGTGCGAGAGTGCTGAAACTGAAGAATCAGTGAGAAGAAACGGAAGAAACGAGGTCTTTGATTCGCACATCGACTACCTTGGCGGCGGTGGCTCTCACTAATCCTCCCGTCTGATCCCTTTAACTCCGCCTCCCCCCCCACCCCCCTCTCTCTCGCTCTTCCTCCCCCAACCCGTACCGCATCGTACCGCACCGTGCCGCACACTCCCATGCCGTTCTGACTAAATTCATTAAATGAGCCCCGACTGCCGCGGTTGCCGGCGGTTCCTGCTGGGGGACGCCGCCACCGCCGCACAGTGGGCCAGAAGACCGGCGCAGGCGGCTCAAGTTCGAGACGCGTTTTGAGCTGCAGAGTCGCTGAGCAGGACTCGAACCGAACGTGCGACCCCCACCAATGGATTTCTCGTTCGGAGAGCAATGCATTCGTGCGGGTCACCCGTTCAGTTCGAGTCCTGTTGAGCGACTGGAGCGCTCAAAACGCATCTCGAGCTTTGGCCGCCAGCTTGGGTCTTCTGGCCCACTGTGCGCCGCCTTGATGCTTCAACCGCACTGCGTCGTCTGCTAGCGTCGTCTGCTAGCGCCGTCTGCCATGCGTCCATCCGGAACCGAACTGAATGCGCGCTGCGTGTCGCGTTTTTCTCTCTCTTTTTTTTTTTTTGGTCCCCCACTCTCCCTCCTCCTTTCACCAGCACCACCACCGTAAGGGTAAAAGGCCCTTTTCTGCCTGACCCAGGCCCTGACCACTCCCTCGGCCCTTGACCGGAAGGACGGCCGGCCGGCTCTTCACTGTCCGAAAGGCCAAAGGACCCCGAGGGCCGAAAGGGCCCGGCCCTCAAGGGACTCCTCGATTTTGGTCTGTAGCGTTATGCTAAAATGAGTCTGCAGCTTGCTTGGAGAGCTGCAAAAATTAACGAATGGAGACAAACGAAACGAAAAAAAAAAAAAAACACGGAAAAAAAAAGAAAAAAAGTGAAACGGCGAGCGCGCTGACGGGCGCCTGCTGAGTCGAGAGTAGGCAACGAGCCGCGCACGCGTGACTTGCGTTGCCTCATTGCCTACCTCCCAGGCGCCAACCACCGTTTTCTGGCCCACTGTGCGCAGATTGCAGACGCCGGCCGCGCTTCGCAAGCTTCCATCAGTCATCCGGCCAAAACGCAACACGACAAATAAACGACGGCAGCATTCATTGATTTGACGTGGCGGTTTTTGCGGCATCTGTGTGCAGTCCGCGCCGCTCCCGCGCAGTGGGCCAGAAGACCGGCGCAGGCGGCCAAAACTCCAGACGCGTTTCGAGCTCCAGAGTCGCTAAATGAGACTCGGATCCGAACGTGAGATCCCGACAAAGGATTGCTCTCTGAACGAGGAATCCATTGGTAGGGTCACGAGTTCGATGCGAGTTCAATGCACCGACTCTGGAGCCCAAAACGCGTCTTTACTCTTCTGGCCCACTGTGTCCCGCCCTCGCCGCCCTGGCAAGAGGGTCTCTTTAATATCATTCGTCACGGTTGCGACTCGAGAGGCACTCGTAATTATCTGTCGCCCTAGGGGCAGGGAGAGAGAGCGCGAGAGAGCGAGCGAGCGAGAGAGAGAGAGAGAGAGAGAGAGAGAGAGAGAGAGAGAGAGAGAGAGAGAGAGAGAGAGAGAGAGAGAGAGAGAGAGAGAGAGAGAGAGAGAGAGGGGTGAAGAGGGGGAGCTTCGTTCCGCATGCCTCTGCTTGGCTGCGGTCCCGTGGATCACTTTGACATCTCTGGTGTTTCTCCTGATGCTGATCCGGTGTGCTGACGCTGCTCTGAGCAAGGCTAAAGCCTTGAGAGAGGCGCGCGCGCACCCCGCACACCGATTGGAGGAGGGGGACGTGGCGACAGCAGTAATGCCACGCGTTTCGTCACCGGTCTTCCGTCGGTCGAGCGCTTGGCGGGTGTTACAGCGCTTTCTTTCACCGTGGACACACACACGCTCACACACACACACACGTACCCACATATACACTGGGGATGTAGGACATGCATCGCTTCGTCGCCGGCGGCTAGAGACCGCCGCCGTGCTCGGCCCCGCCACCTGGAATGCGTGGGTCTGCGCCCCGGGGCCGCCCCACCCCACCCCGCCCCACCCCGTCCCGCACACATGTTGACGCAAGGTGCGAGGCACGGCGCGCCTCGCACCCCAACATCGCCGACAACACGTACAGTGGGCCGGGGCCCCGCGGGCACCCGTCTCGGCGCCAACCCCTGTCCGAACCTGGGAGGGGTTCGCCCCGTACTCGCCGCGGCCGAGGGGAGGGGGACGGCACGGTCCCATACCTAGCAGCCACCTCTTTCTTCTCGTTTGCGCAAGAAATTTAAACTTAAAGTTCTCGGGTGTTGAGCTGAACGCGTGCAGCTCAAGGGACGGACCCCTCAGCGATCGTGACGACGGGGTCCATGACGGGGTCCATGACGGGGTCCATGACGGGGTCCATGGTGGTGTAGAGAGAGGTAGGGTCGGTGAAGGTGACATTACGTCGGCCTCATCGAACCGTCTTGGGGGGCCTTGAGTGCCGGGCGGCTGCACTGGGGAGCGTGGCTCGGCCTCGGCGGCACGGCCCTGGCCTCGGATTGTGGCGGCGGCAATGAGCATCCGCTGGGACCGCGCCAGCCAGGGCGAGGCCAGGGCGAGGCCCTGCAGGGCGGCGCCGAGGTGAAAGCTTATCATTAGCCCGGCCTGAGTGCGGCTGCAGGGCCCGGCTGGCGAGGGTCAGCGCGCCAGCGTCACACCAGCGATTCCACGCGATCCCACGCCGCTTTCGTCACCCTGTCTCTCTCACTTTCACGGGGCGGCCCGTTCGGGTGCGAGAGAGACATAGCGCACAGTGTGCGGGCGCAGTGAACCGGCGAGCAGGGCGTCACCAAGGTCACGCCCGGTCCAACACTGCCGCTCTGTCTCTCTCGCACCCCGCAGGGACACACCTCGAGTGGGAGGGAGACGGAGCTGCCGAAGCCTGTTATTTGTAGGCGCGACACCTTGCTGGCCGGGCCCCGCCGGTGGCCACTATCTGGTTGGAAGCGCCCGGCCGCGCCGCCGCCAAGGCGCCTTGCCTCCGCTTAATTTCCTCCTTTCTGTAATTACGGGGAGCCCGCCCCGCCCACCCCGCCCCGCCCACCCCGCCCCGCCCCGCCTCGCCACGCCGCGACTAGAGGAAGGCGACGGACGGGGTGGAACTGGCTGTCCCGGGCGACCCCTCCCTCAGTCCTTGTCACCCAGCCACGCTCTCTCACACACGCACACACACACACGCACGCGCGCGCGCGCGGCACCTTCCCGAGACGTCCCCGGCACACTGCCACCTCAACGCCGCGTGGCCGCGCCGTCATTATTATTTCAAGTCCAGTGCCACCGCGTTGGTTGAACCCGAGAAAATATTGTCCGCACTAAAATATTATTCAGGAATTTCAGAAATTTAGGATTAAATTAGCTGGAGTGAGTAGGTAGTCTTGTCGTTTGGCCCACTGTGCGGCGACACGCAAGCATGACGCGTCTGAATCCACCCCAGTGGCCCTCGCGGAGGGCTGGAGGCTGGAGGAAGCAGCTTCCCGACGAGGACCGACGCGGCCGCCTGGAGACGCCGTCTGGTTCTTGGCGGTGTACGGTTAATTCGTTCACCTCGTGCTGCTCCCCTGCCCCTCCCCTTCCTCAGCTCGGCGGCCGTAAGCCAACGACATGGGGCCACCGCTGATGGCAGTGTGGTGTTGAGAGGGGTGGAAGGGTTGCGGGGGACTCGGGGGAGGAGGCCGTCCAGGCCACCGCCGTCGCGCGCGCGCGGAGGAGGAACTCGAAGATCGTATCGAAAAGTCGATTTTGTTCAATTCTCAAAATAAACACACCGCCGCCTGGGCGAGGCCGTCCGTCAGCGCGCCGCGCTGCGAGGACGCCGTCGAACCCTTTCCCTCCCTCCTCGATATTCTGCTTATAAATCTGAGGCGCCACGGGCAGGCTCGCCAGGCAGCAGGCCGCTCGGCGTATCACTCCATTTCATAAATTTATGCCGAATAATGTTGGCAACTTCTCGTAAAACCCGCCAGGGCGCGCGGCGGTGCGACGCGACGACCATTAACGGACACCCCCTTCCCCCACCCTCCCCGCGCACCGCCTCCCCTTCTCCACCCATCCTGAAGAGTATCCATCTTGAGGAGGCCGCCGCGCCGCCAGATTCCACGGCCTAATGGGTTGGGAGCGCCACCACTGCACAGTCCGTCGGGAAGGTCCCGGGTTCAACTCCCTTTGGCGGAACACTGCCATAAGTCGAAAACGACAGACGGTTAAAACATGTTTTGCTGGGACAGACAAGATTAGTTTAGAAATTAATTTTTGGTTCTGAGGTGTCTGGCCTCGTGTCTGGCGCACAGCAGGCGTAGAGGCACAGTGGGCCAGAAGACCGAACGTGTGAGCCCACCAATGGATTCCTCGTTCGAAGAGCAATCCATTGGTGGGGTCACGCGTTCGTGGTCAGTCCCATTTAGCGACTCTGGAGCTCAAAACGCGTCTAGAGCTTGGCCGCCTGCGCCGGTTTTCGGGCCCACTGTGCGGCGGTGTTTGCCATCGGCGGCATTGTCCCTGCCCCGGTTCATCTCGGGGCCGCGCACGCCGCGCACGCCCCACACGCGGCGCTTTGAACCGCCCGGGGGAGGCGGGGCGGCCGAGGGTCGCGGAGGAGGTAAATAAAATTACAGGCGCGCGTTGACATAGGTGGTAGCCGTCTGGGCCGCGAGCTCACCGCTTTAGGGGCCGCCCCGCCCCACCCCGCCACGCCGAGGAGTAGCTGTGGACGACTCAAAGGCCCGGATTCACGGCTAATTCCGGGTAAATTCGTTAGTTCCGCACCGGTTTACGCCGAACGCGCCGAAAGTACGATCATTTATTCATCTTCTTTCGGCACCGTACTGCGGCGGCCGCGGGTTCAAAGCCCGCCGCCGCGGGATGTCACCAAATCCAAAGGCCGCCGCCGCACTGTCGGTCGGGCCGCCCGCATTTAATATTGCCTTCTTAATAAGTTGGCAACGTGGCCTCGGCCTGGCGGCCTGGAGCACTGACATTAGGGCTCCTGGCCGAGCCGAGCCGAGCCGAGCCGCGCCGGGCCGTGCGGTGTGCCTGTATCGGCGGCCCCTATTCCCTCTACCCCCAGCTCATCAGATGAGATTATGCTATAACTGAGGCGGCCCGGCCCGGGCCCAAAGGGGTTGGTACGCTACAGGCTGCAGCCCCACCCACTACAGCCACTACAGCCACCCGCAGGCGGCGAGCTCAGAAATTCATGCTCAAAAATGGTGTAGGACGGCGGACCCGCCAGGTCCGCAACATGACCCCATGCCGCAACACGGCATCCAGTGCGGCCGCTGCTCAGCCATGCCCTGTGAGCTCTGGCGACTCACGGCTTCCCGATCCGAAGGCTTCGGCTAATCCTGGACGTCCAAATGAAATGGGACCGTTGTGTGGCCGCGGCTCGCCTGCCCCGAGGCTGCCTCCGAGCAGCGCGCCGTCACTGTCCGTCTCGTTCGCCGACCCGTTCGGGTGCGAGGGAGGCAGATGGCGGCTAGGAAGGGGCTTTGCTGCTGTGACTTGCGACAATGGGACTTAGGCCTGAGTGTAATTAGGGTCGAGGGAAAAAAAGGGTTAGGTAAGGAAGAAGGGTCGCCGCGGTGGCCGAGAAAAAAAAACGCGCGTCGAAAATAAAAGCTGGTCGCCGCCGGTGGGATTCGAACCCGCAGCCTCTGCCGTCGGCAGCGATGTGCAGCAACCAAATGAGGCTGCGCGGCGCGGGGTGGGCCGCGGGGCTGATACTGGAGCGCTTGTGATTATAGGGCGGGGGCTCAATTAGGTTGGGGCCCTCCGCCCTTTCGGCCTCTTCGGGACGCTCTTCGGGTCGCATTCGGGTCACGTCGGGCCGCGGCCATTGTCGCCGAAGCAAACAAAATCACATCTGGCGGGGAGGCGCGCCGTCACGTGCTTGGTGGTGTACGCCGCGCGTGTGCGTCTCGGGACGAGGAGCACTTGACCTCCGCCAGTCCGCACAGCGGCAGTTCTGGAGAAAACGGAAGTGGGTCACGGATTCCAGTGCACGCACGCCGTCGTCTGGCCCACTGTGCGCCGGGCCGTCGAACACGATCGAGCCTAGGGCGGCCAAGGGCGGCGCGGAATCCTGCCTCTCCCCGGCCGCGCCGGCGAACACGACAGATCCGGGCGGGAAGCCCCCGGAGCCCTAACCGCATTCCCTCCAACTCTTGAAGGATGCCCTCCAGTGCCCTGCAATGAGCGGGACGCGGAGCCGCGGCGCAGAGCCCTGGAAGGGCTTTTTCCAGCGCGACGACTGCGCGTCTGGCCCACTGTGCCTCGGCTCCCTCCGGCGGGTGGCGGCGGCTCGCCCGACAACACTCCACCGTTTTTGCCGCCAGCCCTCGGGCCAAAGGGCCAAAGGTCAAGCGGCGCTTCTTTAAACAGCGCGGCGCTCGGAGTGAGGGCTGCCGGGCCAGAAGAAAAGGGCCGCCAGATAACGACGCGCCCTCGATGGAAATCGGCGCAAAAACGGCGAGCGAAAGGTGTTTCTGCGTGTTTTGTTGTTGTGAGGGGCAAGGAGAGGATGATGTCTGGCCAGCCGAGGCGGAGGATGTGATTGGGAGCGAAGCCAGCGGGCGAGGGCAGGCAATCTAATGGCAAGAATGTGAGGCACGCGCAACTTCGACAACCCCTTTGCTTCCCGCCGTTTATTTTCTCCCGCGAATAATGAAACTTTGCAACACTCACCCACATCCCGCCTTATTTCGTTGGAAAAAAAAAAAGACACTCTTTGAAGCCGTTTTAGAACATTTTAACATCCACCGCACCTGCTCGAGTATTATTATTTCTGATGTGATTTACGAAATGCACCCGCTTCCCAATCGACTTCTCTCGAGTTCTGCAATGAATCACGTTTTTTCTTCGTGCAGTTTTTTTTAACGCACGGAAAATTTAATTGAGCCGTATAAGGGAAGAGCGAGCAGCGAGAAGTGTCGAGCTGCAGCAGAACAACATTCAAACTGATTAAATCACGGCGCGGGGAGAAACAAAACGAAAAAATAAAGGAAAAAAAAAACAACGCACGGAAAGGAATAATCCTGACACGATAAATTACGCGCGCACGTCGTATGTTTTACGGTGCGCACGCACACGCCCTCGATGATGTCGGAAAAGCAGTCGTTATTTGCTTGAACGCTTTATCGGAGGCAAAAGTGCGTGTGTGTGTGCGTGTGTGTGTGTGTGTGTGTGTGTGTGTGTGTGTGTGTGTGTGTGTGTGTGTTGTGCGTCGGGGTGCGTGCGTGTGTGTGCATGAGCGCGCGCGGTCGTAAATCTCGTGTCCGAACGAGGTGCTGTCCGTCTCACTCGCATTGACCCTTCTCTCTCCCTCTCTCTCTCCCTCTCTCTCTCCCCCGCGAGAGGGCGGGACTCCCATTTGCACGTGGGAACACAAAAGAAATCCATTACAGGGCGCCATACAATGGCGTAACCGCTCGGAATCAATTTGTATGCCGGGCCGGACAAGCACCCCCTGTTGATTCACACGGCGGCCTCACCGCCCTATAGATAGCACTACAACCCACTTGATTCCTTTAATTGCCGCTCTAATTCTCGGTGGCCTCGGCCAGGCCACTGCAAGGCCACGGCCTCCGTAATGCTTGCCATTACGTCGGCACGGCCTCGGCCCCCACGGCCCCCGGGAGCCCCGTCACACTGGGCCAGAAGACCGGCGGAGGCGGTCGAAATCCCGGACGCGTTTTGAGTTCCAGAGCCTCTGAATGGGACGCGAACCGAACGCGTGACCCCACCAATGGATTGCTCTCCGGACGAGAAATCCATTGGTGGGGTCACACGCTCGATTCGAGTCCCGTTTAGCGACTCTGGAGCTCAAAACGCGTCTAGAGTTTCGGCCGCGCCTCCTCCGGTCTTCCGGCCCCTGTGCGCCAGCGGCCCTCGCATTGTCCAGTCCGTCTTAATGCCACTCCAAGGCCCACTTGATTCTCTTGACCCCTTGCGGTGCCCTTGTCGTGATTGTAATGCAGGCCTCGGCCGATGGGATTATCACGTCTGCACATTGGGGCGCACAGACACTCAAAGGGTTGTGGGAACGGCCGTGAGAAGCCGAGGATTCGACACTCACATTTCAAACAGTTTAAAAGAGAAGAATGAATTATGGAGCACACAAACCAAGACGAAGAAGATAGATTGCGCGAAAACGAAACCAAAAAGCACAACATGAAGGCATTATTTTTCGTTTTTTTTTTTTTTTGTTTTTTAGAAAAAATGGCAGGGGAGTGTATGATAAAAACGTGTGAGGGAAACGGACACGGCTATATCCATCAAGCTGTTTGTTGGCTGGTGGGCAAGGACTCCACTAGACGGGCCGAAATCCCCATAGAGATGGAAATCCGAAAGATTTTGAGATTCGCGCCACCGCATCATTTTACGAGCAGGAGGGGAGCGGAGACGCCAGCTCCACTTTCGCGTGTTGCGTGTGTTTTTTTTTTCGCGTTTTTTTTTCTTCTTTTTCTATTGCTCTGCTGGAAGGTCGGACGGCGGCGGTGGCTTCTCAGGCGTCACATGTGGGAATCATCGACGGATTCAGAAGCGCCAGGGAGAAATTGAAATCTGGCGAGACTCTGCATGCCCTGTGGAAAACAGGGCTCTGAGACGCAGCCAATGTTACTCCTGCCTAATATCATAACTCAAACCTTTTTTTTTTTAATCTTAGGCGTGACAGGTGTAATTAAAAACAGTCGCCAATCAAATTTCAGCGTGAAATTTAAAGGCAAATTCCAGGTTGACCAGGTGAAAACTGTCATAGTTCGTTTTCAATAAAGACCTGTTTTTCGGCTTAGGCCCACTGCATAAAAACTTCAAACAAACAGACTCCGGCCCCGAAAAAATAAATAAAAAATAATTGTACACTGGGAAAACCTCGACTGTCTGACTGTGGCGCAGGTCCCACTGTGGCGTGCGCCCTGTCTGCAAAATGGGTCCATGCTTATTGATACGGCTTGCCGTTTGAAGGGAGGGGAGGCAACGAAACGACCAGTAGGGGGGCGGCCGCCGCGCCTGCCTCGCGCCCCGCCGAGCCACGGGGCTTCCCCTAAGCCCTCCAAGGTTATGTAAGGTGAACGCCACTATATTATACACACCTCTTCAGCTTGACTTGAATGCGGCCATGAATATGTCCCCAGTCCCCTCACAGCAGGTCTGCACTCAATGCACTGCGTCCCGCTTTTTTTCTCCCGGCCCCCGCTCAACCCTCCGGTCGGCCCGGCGTACAGTGGGCCAGAAGACCGGCGCAGGTGACCAAAATTGTAGACGCGGTTCGATCTCCAAAAATCACTAAATGAGATTCCAAGCGAAAGCGTGACCCCATCGATGGATTCCTCGTTCGGAGAGTAATCCATTGGTGGGTACACACGTACGATTCGAGTCCCATTCAGCGACTCCGGAGCTCAAAACGCGTCGTGAGTTTCATCCGCCTGCGCCGCCGGTCTTCCGGCCCACTGTGCGGCGCCAGGTGACGAGACTGACGGCGTTGAACGGCCCCGCTCCCCCTTGTTATTGAAAACCGCGAGTCGGCGGCGCGGCGCGGCGCGGCGCCCTCAGGGAGGCGCCTTTGAGTCATTAGGGGCGGCTTGATCAGCAGGTCCACATTAAAGCGAGCTCATTGCTTAGCTTTATTGCATTTGTGGGACCGCCAGGCCCGGCTCCTTTTCCAAAACTTTTCTCCAGGCGCCACCTGACTCTCCTCCAGGTAGACTCCAGGAGCCACCTGACTCTCCTCCAGGTAGACTCCAGGAGCCACCTGACTCTCCTCCAGGTAGACTCCAGGAGCCACCTGACTCTCCTCCAGGTAGACTCCAGGAGCCACCTGACTCTCCTCCAGGTAGACTCCAGGAGCAGCCCGCCAGTTCCCTCCAGCGGCCTCCCCGCCGCCGCCAGATTCTTCTGACTGATGACGTGCCGCTCGCGGCTTCTGACGTCTCTTATTTCGCGTGAGACAAAACACACGCACCCCCCCCCCCACTACCCACACAGCGAAAGAAGGTAGCCAAACACACGCACGCACACACACACATACTCACACACACGCACACACACTCACTCACACACACACTCACACACGTGCGCGCGCACACGTGCCGTCTTCCCCTTTCCTTCCTTTCTGCTCATTGGAATCCTTCCCTGCCGCGCCCCGCGGCTGGCGTCGCCGAATGAGGTCCATTGTCATATTCCTCGGGCTTGTGTTTGACTTTTCCTAATGACTTATCTTTCTTCGTGTGTCTTGGGATTGCGGGCGGCACCGCCGCAGCGTGCACCATGATGGCACGTCACTCAACGAGCATGTTCATCTCGCTTTTAAATTGACTTTCGCTTCCCGATTGCAGCGGGAAGTCGTTTCGTTCGTCGTCGCCGCATGTGAGCCACCTGTTCAAGTGGGCCTCACCGCCAAGCAGTCACCAGTGTCATCAGTAGTCACCGCACAGTGGGCCAGCAGACTGGCGCTGGCGGCCCAAACTACTGACGCGTTTTGAGCTCCAGAGTCGCTCATCGGGACACGAACCCAACAAAGTGAAGCCTCGTACCGATGATAAAGAGTGCTTCTCTCACAAGAGTGTAGCTCACTCATAAAAATGAACAAGAGCGCCCCATCAATGTATCGTTGCCTGCATGGAGTCTCCTCATTACAACAGGGAATTCCTCTTAATTTTTTAACGACGGCACTTGAGCCTCTGTGGGGGCAGCCCGCGGCTAATCCAGCCCACCTCCATCACCACCATCAGAAGCGCGGCATTCCTCTGCCGCTCTAAAGTCGGAACAGAAGCGGACGCGCAGTGGGCTGGAGGCCGTACTAAACGGCCCTTATTAAAAGGCCCGCTCTGCGTAATAATTATTGTCCGAGCAGCAACCCTATTGGCCAACCGTGTGAGGCGCCACACACACACACACACAGAGTATTGTGGCGAAATGGGCCGCGGGATGAACTCAATTATTATGAGCGCCAACAAGTAGAGAACGGCCTTTCCTAATTTTCCATTAGGCCATGCAAACGAGGCGCTGGCGTGGTCAGGCTGGTCAGGGCGGCGCGGCCACAGGGCGGCAGGAAAGAGGGCGCAACAGGCAAAGGTCGGTTTATGACGCACTCACTCACACACACACACAAACACGGAACGCATATTTGCCGGGACGTTTGCGGTGGACAAAGAACCCTGCCATAAGGACCCACCACCCTGGGCCCAAGTCTATTCATCCTCCGCCGTGCTGTACCCTCATGTACCTGCTCACTGTTTCTTTCTCTCTCCCTCCCTCCTGCTAGGAGAAAAAAAAAGTCAATTAATCTGGCTCCTCCACGGATGCCTCTAGCTTCCTTTGCCACTGGGCTCCGGCCGGTCCCGGCCCCCCGAGCCGCCAAATTTTAATTTAACGTGTATTAAAATGGAAAACAAGAAGGGCCCCGTCCATGCGGGAGGGCTGACGGATTGCGGGATTAGAGGGGCAGCTCGCCCAGCAGGCCGCTCCGCCTCTCTCGCGCACCTCTGCGGGACGCGAGTGCGAGAGAGGCAGAGTGTGTAGGGAGCAGATGGACCGCCGCCTTCATTCTTTCTCGCTTCTGTTGGGGGCCGCCATGCCGGAGTCCCTCGCGGAGTCCGCGGTGTGCGCGTGGAAGGCGTAAGCAGCACAGTGGGAATGGAATGGCGACTTGTGGAAAATGATCTGCCTTTTTAGGTGGAACTGCGTTGTGGATAGACACTTCACTCCGAGGAACAACTTTATAGATTTACAATGATAATTTAAAATAATAATAATAATAATAATAATAATAATAATAATAATAATAATAATAATAATAATAATAATAATTATTATTATTATTATTATTATTATTATTATTATAATAATTATAGTAATTATAATTAAAAACATGGTGTGTTTTAGAAAAGGCGTTTGGTGGAACAGTGTGGAGAAAGTCTCAGAAAAAAAAACGACAGTAAAAGAACGCAGAAAGGAAATAGTTGAAATTTTCCAGAGCGCCAACAACGCTGACTTCTTTCTTTGAGCGCAGCTGTGCATCCGCCTTGCGAGCCGGCGAGGGTAGTACATGAGACTTTACCTCGGCATGCTTGCGGCCGGCGGGGAGGCGGAGCAGCGTTGTAATCAGACGGAGGTGCCCTCAAACGCAGGGGAAAAAATTATAATAAAGCAGTGGGAATATTCGAGAGAGTCCAGGCAGATTCTGCGGCTGCCTCGCCAGATTGGATTTGGAAACAACTTCCACGACGGATGCACCGCCGCCCCTCCCCTGCCTCGCAGCCAAAAGAAAATGTTAAATCCCGCGGCCTTAAAGAAAAGAAACGCCTGTAGTGGAGATGTTTTCGTGCATATTAATGAGATGTAAATTATTGGAAGAGATTGTTTTTGCCCAGCAGAGGAATCGAAGGGGCGGTGAAAAATGTGCTGCCTCACATCGATCGAAGAAAAAAAACAGAATTCGAAAAAAAATAATTATTAACATTGTCAGAACAGATGGGAAGTCGTTCAGAAAGGTTGTGGTCGACTGTTAATACAAAAATACGATTAAACTACAACGAAGCAGACAAAAGCAGGTCTTCGCAAGGCACTGCAAGGTACCAGCTAAATTTGTTTCTGAGCCTCAGATACCTCGAGCACCATAAAATGTATCACCGAACCACTCTTAAAACAACACGTGCAAAAAAAAAAAAATCGCCCCGGGCGAAGCCACAACTTTTACTCCCGGAGCAAACAAATGCCGCCTATGAGGCCTTATGCCACCTTCCCTCCCCTCAGATTGCCTCCAACGACAGGCCTTCGTCCGCGAGACGCGTAGTGCCCCGGCGCCCCACGCACATACCGCCCTCGCGCCGCCCTGTCGTCACCGTATTTACGCAAGTGATAACTGTGTATGCGATTACCCCAACGTTTTTTTTTTTGGGTCGTCTCGGTGGCTCCGGCCGCGCCAGGTTTATGTGGACATTGGGGTAACGGCCGCGTCTTGCCTCTCCTCTTCCTCCTCCTCCTTCTTCTCGGCATGTCTTGTTAGCATTTTTACAGCGCCATTCCCGACCGCGCCGGGGACACGGGGCGCATGCCGGCGGACCGAAACGCGTTCGAAAATGGAAGTTGCTGTCTTCCTGGCTTTTTCCGCAGTGCTTGTCAGTCCGTCAGTCGGTCCGCCTGTCTGTCTGTCTGTCAGCCGGCAGGGCCTTGGCAGGGTGGTGTGACGCTCACGGCAAGCTGCGCTCCAATATTTACACACTATAAAAGTTTGCGTCCGTGTGATCGAAGGCGAGGAAGGGGTAGGAAGGTGGATCACGAGGAAGCGGTGTAGCTGGAGATAAGGGCACACAGACAAGATAACGATTATTGATAAGGATAATGACAGGTGCCTCACATCGATTCGGATTGAGAGCTCTCTCTTTTCAGCGTAAAGGAGCCTGGAGACGGAGGAGCGCAGAACTGCCGGTGGAGGAAGTCGTGTTTTTAAACGTGGAGCATGCAGTGTCAACAATCCGCACTGCTAGCTATGCGCGGAGCGGCAACGTCTTACTTCGTCTCACACGCACGCTCCGCCCGCACCCACACTATCTCCCCCTCCCATCCTTTTGCAGTCAATTTTCATCAGTAAATATTGGGCTAATCCGAGACGTGCCGGTTTAAAGCGCGCTCTAAAACTACAGCGGAAGGAGCGGAAAAGAGAGAGAGAGAGAGAGAGAGAGAGAGAGAGAGAGAGAGAGAGAGAGAGAGAGAGAGAGAGAGAGAGAGAGAGAGGATTATGGACTGGAACGGTCTGACGCCTCTCAGCCTCGCGAGAGAACGTCTTCTAGTGAAGATGAGTAAAGCAAGCAAGATCCACACACAGTAGATTTCCTACTAAAACCGTTTTTTTTTTGTTTTTTTTTTTAAATTTTAAGACCACTTGTCTAGGTTTTAACTCTGCGAACCAGATCAGTGCCTCACGGTCTAGGTTGGCTGTATGGACTCTGCAGCGAGACAGGCACGTCCGATCGGAGTTCTGCAGCGCATGGAGAGACACACAGCATCGGTCCGCCGATGAGGCTTTTCTCCTCCTTCGGCTGAAGGCTGGGAAGTACGGAGGAGGGCAGGCCGTGGATGGCTGTCGAGGCACGCTTCGGTGGCGCCCTAAGATACTGGTATGGGAGCTAATCAAGCTCCCCGCTGCCTGCCTGCCTGCCTGCAGCACCGCGGCTATGGACCTAATTACTGCTGGAGTCAACGCATGTTTGACTTTTGGAAAGCGACTCGCTTGGCTCAGGTCTTGGACCCTTTCGGCCACTTCATCAGCCCCCCCCCCCCCACCCCACCCCTTCCCCCCCTCCCTTCCCCTCCCCACTTCAGCAGAGTTTTTCTTCCGTGAAAAGAGAGATGTTGACGCACAGCAGGTGGCAGCACTTGTTTGCGAAACTCTGCCGTCATCCGACGACGCGGCCCGACAAACGCAGTCGTCATTTTTTTTTTCCTTCGTCATTTTTCCCCGCCCTCCTGTTTGCCGTCGTCTGCTTGCGCTGCTTGCGCTTTTCGCGGGGCACACGAGATCACTTAACCACAAAGGCGTCATCCCCCAGGATCCTCCGCGCGACTCCCAGGAGGGGAGGTTCCAGGACGCGTGGGAAGCGTCGCGCGCGCAAAAAAAAAAATAAACACTCGACAGCGACTCTTCATTTACACCGGCAAGGGGTCCTTTTTTCACAGCGGTGTGGGTTTTCCGACGTGGGTGGTCATCTCTTTGGGGAAGGACCACCCAACCGTGGCTCGTCAAAACGCCTGCTTCAGTATTTTCTAATTTCCCCGCCGACTTGGCGATTCAGTTTTGAGACCTGGAGCCCTCGCCGGCACGCTACCTGTAACGAAGATATACACGGAGATCATATTTCACGTTTGGACAGGTGCGCGCCAAAGGGTGCGGCAGCCGCGGCGACGCGAGTACACTGCCAACGACCCGCGCGGTGCGCCTGGTGCACCTCCCACTCATCTGGAGCTGCTTCCCTGAGGTCCCGAGTGACGCACCCCGGCGCGCACGTTAATTTGTTGCAGCGGTGCTGCATCAAAATCCCATACACGATATGTAAATTCCGAGAACAACAAGGGCGGTGCGTGGCGCCTAACAACTTGATGCGCCCCCCGTGGAGGGTTCAGAGAGTGTACACACTGCCGAGCCCCCAAGGTCACGCCGGCTGGCCTTCTTCCGATAGGCGGCCGTAGAAACCCGCTGGAATAAATGATGACAGTTGCGGAGAGCGAGTACTGCACCGCCACCGTGTTCCTCCCGACAACAACAGCAAAAACAGCAGCAACGGCGCGTAATTTAGGGATCGTCTGAGATAAGCCCGCCGGGGGCGCCGCGCTGCTGCTGCTGCCGCTGTTACCTGTTGTGCAGCCAGCAAGCAGCGGGAGATGTAGCGGCGGGCCCTGACGTGTATGATTTATCTGTTGCGGAGGGGCCTTTAAAAAGCGACTTGGCGTCACCTCCCCTGCCCCGGGCCCTACTCTGCTAAAAATTAAACCCGGACCCTGAGGATGAATAAATAGGGGAATTTCCCTTCTGGGGAGTCACGGTGAAGTCGCCAGTAGAGCATTCAGTGCTCAAATGTGCGCTTCGTACGGTTGTGCCAACATCTGCGCCGTAATTGTGTTCCCGCCTGAAATCTTCTTTGAAAAAAAATTACTTCAAGTTCTCAGCAAGATGAAACATTGGCTCGCGGCTTTTGACAAATAAAGTCCTCTGCGGGCTTGAAAGGCACGCCAGTAGCAGCAGTAGGTGTCGGCTGGATTGTTCCCAGCCGTGCTGTGCGGGGCTAGTGTGTGTAATGGCCAGGGGAAGCCAAGGAGGATCAGAGAGAGAGAGAGAGAGAGAGAGAGAGAGAGAGAGAGAGAGAGAGAGAGAGAGAGAGCGGAGGGGAAGCATAATTGGTAGTGGGTACAGTTGGGAGGTGCAGATGGATAGCGGACCGGGGCTGCAGCCTTGGTGGGGCTTTGGGGATGTGTAGGTGGCTCCTTCGGGCGCACCCCGCCCCGCCGCACCCCGCCCGAAGCCACTTCCTTGAGTAGCACATGTTGCCGTTAGGGGTTGCCACAACCCCCGACGTAAATCTTACGCACCTGCAAATTTCGGAAATGACTCATCGCCGTGCCGCGTCCACGCGCAGGGCGGCGCGGCGACTTTGAAAAATGTTGCGAGTAACGAATCGCAATACGCCGTGGGCGTGTTCTGCGCGGAAGAAAGGCCCCGTTTTTATTTATTTTATTTTTATTTTTTTTTAAAGCGGGGCGAACATTGACTGAGGGTGGATGTCGTGTCCGGCGGCGGGTCTGTTTCAAAAGTCGTCTTTGTCACGGTGGACACACTGGTGGCCGAAATGACAAAGGCCCGGGTCCGCCGCTGGGAGCAGCGGCACAGACGGACGGACGGACGGACGTCCCTGCGCCACTCATACATTTGATGAGCAGTCATTTGTTCGAGACGGGAGGACAAATCTCATCCCCTAACCGCAGCCCGGCGGCCCGGCGCGATGGCTATCTCTCTCGCTCTCAAGGCAACACGTCGGAGAGTTAGTCGTGGTCCCCAGTCGCCTTGCAGTGGCTACACCCTATTTATATAAAGGCACCCCGGTGGACAAGCCGGGCCCCGTCACGACAAGAAAATTGCCGACGAGATAACAGGATGAGTCCGCTTGCCCGGCAAACTCGCAAAAAAAAAAAAAAAAGCGAAAACGAAAAACGAGAACAAAAACACCTGGGCGGGAATCGAACCCACGACAGGGGAGCCCAGGCGGCACGCTGCTGTCTTGCTCCGTAACGGGCACGTTACAGACACAGCTCGGGAAAATTAGTCTCAACGTTACCGAGCCGGCGCGTGGTTCGCATCCCAAGTGGTGCCAGCCCCGTCTGCCCCGCCTGCCCCGCCAGCCCCGGAGGCCAGGCATACGCACACGCGAGCAGGCAGTACGACAGCTATATCTAAGTCAATGAAATCGTAATCCTGGGCGAACGCCGCTCCCCCTGGCCGTCACCACCTTGCGTATTGCTTAGTGGTTACGACAACGCGACAGGCACAAGCACTGCGTGCGGCGCCACGGGGTGCGTGACCCATCCCGGAGGGGCGCGGTGCTGCCTGCCTGCCCCCGACGCCAGCTTGCAGACATCGGTTCGAGATATTGTGGAATTAAAGTCAGTTACGCCACTGCGCGGCACAGAGTGGGCCTGAAGACGAGTGGAGGCGCGGGTCAAAATCTCGACCGTGTTTTGAGCTGCATAGAGTCTTGAACTTGAACCAAAAGTGTGACCCCACCAACGGGTTCCTGGTTCGGAGAGGCATCCGTTGGTGGGGTCACACATTCGGTTGGAGTCCCATTTAGTGATTTTGGAGCTCAAACCCCCGGGCAAGGGCGGCTAAAGGCGGTGGAGTTTCCTTGCAGACAAGGCGCAGACCTCGCGTGTCTCTAAATTCTCACTCCGGAACCGTCCGTCACAAGTCACTCCCGGCGGGCATCGTGCTGGGGGTAATTTTTATCATTTTATGTGCGTTTCCCTCCTCCGCCGACGTGACGATGTTCATCCTGATGACACTGACACTCCCTACCAAACCAACTAATTGCGCATCTGTTCCTTTTTTTTTCTCAAAAAAAATAATAAAAATAGGGAAAAAGGGAATCTCCCCGCACCTTCTACCGCAGTAGAGTAAATAAACAGAACCATTAAAAAAAATCCAGTGGGAACGTAAACAGGTGTCCCGTCCGCTCCGTGGACGTCGCAACAGGCAGGCGGAAAAAAGGGCGAAACAACGAAAAGCGAAGTCGTCGTCGTCGTCGTTTGTAGCGCATCCTCGCCGTAATGATGCGCGCAAATCGTTGCAGGGTTGCCACTCACCAAAAGCCAAAACGAAAGACATCCATCAATATTTTTTCCTTCTTTCCGTTCGGTGGAGGCATTTTGTTGGTGCGGCGCTGCCGGTTGGCCTGGCTGTGCCGGCGGTGCTGCGGGGCCGTCCTTAAACCACGGTCCTCTGGCCCGCTGTGCCACCCTCACCTTCCGTCACGCCCGCCGCGCCGCCACGCGCCCCTCCAGCCGAGTAGTCACGCGTGAAATGGCCGCGGGCGGCGTGGCGTTTGATTCCGCCAGGAGAAAACAACATCGGGTTCGGCTTGGCTGCGCGCGCGGGTAAGAAAATATTCGCACGGCGCAGTGACTGCACATTTCAAACAACAACAAAATAAAAAGGGAAAAAAAATGGTGACTTGAGAAACCGTGCTTCCTCTTTTTCGGACTGTGAATATTTGATCGCGATTCACCATCGACCGGAGAAAGGGGCGTGTCCGCGTGGGGACAAGACAATGACGGCCCCATTATCACCTTGAGCAGTCATTTCCGGGTCAAAGTCCGACGTGTCCACCGCCAGGGCTTGCACGTGGGAGTTCTGCGGTTTCAGTACACTGTTTGAATTTCTTTATTTTTAAAAATTCCAGTTGAGGGAAAATTCGTAAGCCTCCAATGTCTCTATTTTCCATGAGTTTCCAGCAGGTACAGTGCAAAAAAAAAAAAAAAAAAAAAAAAAAAAATTTTTTTTTGCAGTAATGAAAACGCTGTGGCGGTGTCCGTGTCGGGCAGCGGGGCGGCGCGGCGGCGCTCGGCGCCCACTCCACTCGATACCGGAAGCGCCTCGGACGGCGGAGCCAAGGCCGCGGCGAGGCCCACGACGCCGGAAGCAGCGTCGCGACGGATGCGCCGCCCGACGTCTCAATGGGACAGCACGGCGAGGGGGGGAAAAAGAAGGAGAGAAGTTAATCGTGTAGAAAACGTGTATTATGGCGTTGTTTGATTATATGGCTCGCGTCACCCTTTGGATGTGCAGGGTCTACGCGGCGCGGTGCGGCGCGGTGCGGGCGGCGGCGCGGCAGCCTGATGGACGGGGCAAGGGGAGCCGTGCGTGCTCAACAACCCCCTGCCCGACATGAATCGCCGCCACTTAGGGACACCTTTTGGGGACGACGGGAAAAAAGAGGCAAGACGGTGCCGTGGAGGGAGGCACTTCGACAAGGGCTGTTATTCAAGGCTAATGTTGTGGCGGCCTTCAAGGGGAAAAAGAAAAGGTTATTGTGTGTGTGCGCGCGCGCGTGTGTGTAAAGGTGTGTGGGTGTGTCTGTTGGTGTGCGTGTGTGTGGAGTAAAAATGCGTCTTGGAATGTTTTAACCCAAAAGTCTTGAATTTATTTATTTTTTCCCCTTGCAAAGAACACGCACTTTCATGAAGAAATCAAAAATGAATTCCGAAGAAATTGAAAGAAGGCGGTGTGCAGCCCTGACCCACCGCACGCACCCCAGCAGGCTATTAGAAGGCAGGTGCGTTTTCCCGACAGGTACGCGCGTGCCAGCCACGCCAGCCCCGCCAGCCACGCGCGCAAGCGACACGCGCCGACAATCTCTCTCCCTTCCACGCCGAGTCGCCTCGCCCACGCAACGTCAAGGCACGGCTGGCGACAGGGGAACCACACACACACACTTCCAAAAAAAAATAAAATGTGTGACTGAGAAAAATTTACAGTACAACTGTCGTGAAATGTCCCACAGAAAAAATAATAAATCGGACGGCGCCGGGCGGGATTCGAACCCTCGGCGGCGCCCTCGAGACGTCCGTAATCGCCCGCGCCACGTGCCCCGGCAAGACAGAAGGGGCAGGCCGGCAGTGTCGACGTGTTAATTCGACTAATCGACGCCGATTTGCATAGGCGATCGTGATGGATGTTCGGACCTGCCCGGCGGGCGGAGCCACGCAACTGGGCGCCGGGCGCGGGCAGTTACAGTGGGCGGGCAGGCAGACGGGCAGGCAGCGTGGGGTGAGGGCGTCCAGCCCACCGTGCTGACCACGGCCGGTAACTGGCCAGCTGTTGCGCGCTCGCTGCTTATGGAGGATCATCCGGAGCAATGGAGCGGTCAGCAGTCAGTCACCGCTTCACCGCCAGCCAGGGAAAAAAAACACACACAAAAAAATAATTAAAAAAATTATTGTCGATGGTTGCACAGTGGACCAGAAGACCGGCGCGGGCGGTCAAAACTCCACACGCGTTTTGGGGAATTTTAAACCGAACCGTACAGGATACTCTCAAACTGCAATCATCGTGGTGCGGCGAAAAATTCGGAAAAAAGAAAATTGTGTGGTGGAAGTTTTGTAAGTAGGCTGGGCTTGGCGCTAGGCATTATTTCATACCGCAGCAAAGCAGTGCTGAGGCCTGGTGTGTTGGTGTGTGTGTGTGTGTGGGTGGGTCGGGCGGCCGCAGAGCCCGCAGCGAGATTGCAGTAGCCGTTCTCGCTTGCAGGGCTCGGCTCGCCACACCGGCGTGCCCACCCTGCGCCCTTTGGGTGGGCCTTCGACCACACAGGCGATGCTTCTGCCCTTGGGTCTGCCACAGCCCTGTGATGCTAGGGTTGCCTACTTGATGTCTGACGCAGGCATATTCCGTCCATCACAGCAGCCACTTCGGGGCCGTACTCGCTGTCAAAACGCTCTGACTGGCTACTACCTTTCCCTGACGGCGAAAAACCTGTGGCACAGACACGGCGGCAGCTCGCGCAAAGCCTCTGGCTCTGCTCGGCGTACTATTTGCAAGGTCTGCAAGGTGCTCGCCGCCCCTCCTTCCCCTTACTCCCCCTCCTCTCCAGTCCCTTCCGTGCCGGGGGTGCAATTCAGTGCGAGGAGGCCGCTCAGGGCCGCCCCGAGCCTGGTACTGATTTCACCGCGCCAAGCAGCGCACCTAGGCTTACCCAGGAGCAACAACAACAACAGCAACAAACTAAAAATTTACCCTAAAAACCTGTGGTCCTTGGCAAAAATCCCAACTTCCTTTCGAGCGTGGATTTATTCAAAATTACGCTGTGCGTGAATTGCGACCGCAGTCAAGAGCCAAATCGAATGCAGATAGCCCCACTATTTCCCAGACGTTGCGAGGGAAAAAAAGAAAAGAAAAAAAAAGATTGAGAAAGGAGAGAGGAAGGTTGAGAGGCAGTGATTAGCGGAACTAATTAGGGCCCCTGCCTATCTCCGTGATCGATCTCCACTTTACCTTCTTTGCCCCCCGTCCTCCTCATCGTCCTCGAGAGCCCTTTGTGCGAGGTGCAGCCTTAAGGTGTGCCGGTGACTTTGGAACTCATCTGCATTCATCCGCCGTTTGCCGAGGGCGGCCACAGTGGGCCAGAAGACCGGCGCAGGTGGCCAAAACTCTAGACGCGTTTTTAGCTCCAGAGTCACTTAAACAAAATAAAAATAGGCCGACGCCGCCCGCCTGCAGAGATCGGGTTAGGCAACACGCTCGACGTGTGTGTGTTGGATAGCCTATGCTGCAGGCGCCCCGCGTGCATGCGTGGCTCAACGTAGGCAACACGCTGCGCGCGTGTGCTAGCGTTGTGCCTACACTGCAGGCGGCAACCCAGCGCATTCCGGGAGCCCAGTCTCTCTCTCTCTCTCTCTCTCTCTCTCTCTCTCTCTCTCTCTCTCTCTCTCTCTCTCTCTCTCTCTCTCTCTCTCTCTCTCTCTCTCTCTCTCTCTCTTTCCGGCCGGGCCACCTCTTTGCGGGCCGGAGCCATGCAACGAGGTGGAAGTCAACAACTGGAACTAATTCCGGCCTTAAGAGTAACTCTTTGTTCCCCCAAGAGAGGAGACGAGCTCAAGGAGAAAGCCCCTTCTGTTATTTACATTTCCCCTTCTTTGGTGTGAAAATCAGCCCCTCTGCCATTCGGCCGCTGAAAAGGCAGCCGGCCTTGACACGCTTCCGCTGTCATTGCGGGCTACACTGTAGCGCTTCGAAAAAAAAAAGAAAAAGAAAGAGGGACACATGAAGTAAACGGGAGAAAACGCACTGTGTCAACACACCACCGGCGGCGGTACTCGAACCCGGGACCAGCACTGGGAAACAAGAGCCAAACTAGCGACCCCGTCCTGGCCTGCCCCAAGGCGACCCGCCCAAGGCCGCCGGCACCAAGTCCAAGGAGCTCAAGGCCACGGAACAGCCGAACTTTGGGTCATTGACTTTTCAACTTCCACTTTGTGCGATGTGGCGGCCCGGCCGGCCCGGCTGCGCCTGGAGGTGGAGGGGGCATGCTTAAAACAGTGAATGTCAAGGTTGCAATATTCCAAGTTGGCCACGGCTCGCGGAACTAGGCCGGTGCAAGAAAGTGACTGCTCGGCCGGCGGCAAGCAAGCAGGGGAGGCATGCCGGCGGGAACCCGGGTTCAAATCTCAGTGAGAGGTTGTTTTTATTCTTTTTTTTTTCTTGTGGGGAAAACACCATTTATGACAAACCGGTCCTGGAGGCACCTCGGCCGCTCGACCGGAAACGTCGCAGATTGGCGAGGCGGAAGTGGCGGAAGTGGCATCGAATTCCATCAGACCGCGCAGGTCTCCCCCGGAGACACGAGGGACCGCGAGGGGGAAGCAGAAAAAAAAAAACACATCCCGCGCGCCGGGGCCTCGAGAGGCTAAGTGGCTAAGTGGCTCACATAAAGGTCGAAATCATGAAATCGCCTGGAATAAATCCGTTCCGGCAAATTTTGTGGTCGATAAAAGAGCGCCGATAAAACAGAGGCGGCAATAACGCGGTGGGGGTGACACCTGCGGGGCGTCGAGGCGGCCCAACAAATACTATTATTTTTACGACTTATAAGCCGCGCGCAGTTCTAGCCTCGCGCAGGCCTTCGGGCCTTTATTACGAGGGCCGCCCCCTGCCGCGAGGCTCATCCAGCGGCACGCCGCCGGGCCGTCTCCGTTTCCGCAGAGCCTACTTAGCGTGCCGCATTGTCCCAGCCAGCCGCTTACCGGCGGCCTGCCTGGAACGACTGGAGGAGCGCCTCACAGAGGGCCAGAAGACCGCTGGAGGCGGGCTGTTGCTACACTTAGATTTAAAAAAATAAAAGATTATTAATAACTTTACAAAAATTTATTTAAAAAAAAAATACTTTGCTTTGGTTTGCTCACAGCGATCTTCGAGGAGTTCCTGGCGTTTCCCTGCCTCGACCTGCCGGCCTGGAAACGCCCCAAAAGAAAAACGCCGAATCGTGTAATTTTGATTTCCTGCCCTTTCATTCTTTACGCTGCTGCGGTCGGTAAAGCGAAGGGGAAAAAACGAAAACGGAAATAAAGAAGAAGAAAGGAACAGGAAAGCGCGGCGCAAGAAGCGAATTGAGCCATACTGTAATGCTGCACGTCTAGCTGTGCGTCTCGTACATCGCACCGGCTGATCATAAGGCCGGGGAGGGGAGGGGGAGGCTCAGGTGGGGAGCGCGGGTCTCGACTTGGTACTGCAAGGAAAGCAATATCTGAAAAACGAGTGCAGGTGCGGCCATGCGCGCGGAGCGGGGAGGAGGGGCGCGGTGATCAGAAAGCAGCCAAGAAAGAAGGCGGGGGAGGCTTTCTTTATGAAGGCATAAAGAGGTAAGAGCGTCGCCAGCTGCTGCCGCCAGAGCGCGCCGCGCAGGCTGCCAACCCACGCACGCCCCAGGTACGGCCAATTACAAACGCAGCGACAATTGGAAACGCGGCCGCCCGAGGCCCTTAAAATGTTGGCAAACATGATTCGCAGCGCGCCCGACCCAGCCTGCCCCGCACAGTGGGCCGCACAGTGGGCCGCACCGCGGCGGTCCAAACGGGGAGCGAAAAAATTAAGTACACAGACTGGCGGGCCGCTGCTGCCGGGGCCCAAAAAAAAAAAAAAAAAAAAGGCAACAAGATTTTGGGAGGATGAGAAGGGAGAATGTGAGGACGGTCGCTGGAGAAGTTGACAATTGAGCTGGAGCGGCCTGGCGAGGGGAGCGGGGGGGAGGGGGAGGCACCCCAGGAGTCGCGCGCTCCCCAGTGTTTCTAATTTCACGAGGAAATGCGAAAAGCAGGCAATGAGTGCATTCGGCGTGTTGCTGCGGCCTGGAGAGTGGAGGGGAGGGGTGGGGGTGACAGGGCCCGGCGACAGCCGTGGATTTCGGAGAGAGAGAGAGAGAGAGAGAGAGAGAGAGAGAGAGAGAGAGAGAGAGAGAGAGAGAGAGAGAGAGAGAGAGAGAGAGAGAGAGAGAGTCAGTGAAAATGTTCCTCTGGCGGCCCAAAATTATGAATATCTCCCCGGCGAACAAGTGCACACCCGGCGCCGCGGTGGCGGCCCTGCCGCTCCCCTGCGCCCACTGTGCCGTCGCCACACCGCGTCACCGCGTCACGGATTAGTCCAGCCAGCCTCCAGCAGCGACTCCGGGGACTGCCGGGGACTTCCGGAAAATCGGCCGCTGGGACAGGTCTAACGATCCAGCTGGAGGGAAACGGTTTTCAAACTTTCCCACGGCTTTCCCTTCAGGAGCCGAAAGGCAGGCCGACCTAGGCAGTGCAAGACGGAAATGAGGGACTCTGCATTGCGACACACGCGCCTTGGCTAACACTTCACGTCAAATAATTTTTCATTTATTTTTCGATGTTTTTTTTTTTTTTTTTTTTTTTTTTTTCAGGGTGGGCGAGCCGACCCCGGAATGCCGTCCTCTTGCACAGCGGCGCTATAATCGCAGTGATCAGATAGAGATTAAGGCCGGAGCCTCGCTAAGGTCCTCTGGGTCCTTGCGGGCCGCGGGGCCGCGTCCGAGTGGGCCCTCCCTCCCTGCGGCGCAGCGCGGCGCGGCGCACAGTGGGCCAGGAGACGGCGCAGGCGTTCCGGACGCGGCCGGAGGGGCTGGTGGCCGCGGCCTGCTGCGGCCCGACGGGACAGTAAGAGAGATGGCGCGGGGACGCCGCTAGCTGCCGGCAGAAAAAATATATATCCACTCGAGACGGAGGGTGGGAAAAGGAACTCTTGGCGATCTTAGCATGCCGCGGGTTAGATTGGCGGAACGGGCCCGCCCGGCCAGCCGCAGAGCGCGGCACGCCAAAAAAACAATTTGAAACAAGCAATTTTTTTTTTGTTTCTTTTTCGTTTTGGGTTTGGCTTTCATATATTGACTAGGGGTAGACTTATTATCGACCAGTAGAGTTTGATAGGTCCCTTTCGTCAGAACCTGTGCCGAAAGTGATGCGAGCGGCTTATCGACGCTTCACCGTTTCCATAGCCTCGACGGGGCGTGGCTGCCAGCCTCGCCGGGGCGTCGCCCGACAACTTCTGGAAACGGTGCAACCACGCCAACGCGAGAGTATCACTTATTCAGACCAGAAACTACTTTCCGACTCGTGTCAATCAGGAGCCTTTTGCTTTCGTACAAAATTAAGAAGCACTCAGCACGGCGGCGGCCATAGCCGGTACAGTCCCAACGTGCACGCTCCGATACGGGTAAAACCACCGGGGAAATGGACAGTGTCTGTGTTTGGTTTTTGTTCTCGTGCATCGACGGGATGTCATTGTCAGTGGCGAGTGAGTACATCGACCACTGCCAGGATGCCCTACACCACTGCTGCCAACACAGTACGCCCTAAAAAAAAAAAAAAAAGTCAAACCAAGTCCGCTGGACATATGAAATGAAAACATGACCTGTTGCCCCGTGGCGATGACTCGCTTGATTGACTCGTTGTTTTTCCTCGTTGCCGCTCGCATGTGTGTTGGCCAGCCCGCCAGACCAGTGCAGCAGCCGAACAAAAGGCAACAAAAGGCAGCCGACACAATGTTTGTCGATATCAGTCTTTGATGAGCAGAGCTGCTGAAAAAAAATATTGAGAAATAAAAGAGCGAGGGACAGTCGAGTTCTAGCGTTGACTAGTGCCGTTTCACTGCTTTCATTTCAGAAAATTGTTTCTTCCTGATGCAGGTGTGAGACAAAAATTTGCCTTTTTTTTCCCAGTAAGCCACGACACTGCAAATCAGAGAGCGTATCGGCACCGATGTGCTCGGCTAGTTGACTTGTGTGTGTCCGTGTATGGACGGCCTGCCTGTGTGTGTGTGTGTGTGGGTGGGTGGAATTGGCTGAGTGCTTCGAGACCGGCCCGTGGGGCGCAGCTAGGCTCGTGGGACCGGGCCAGCTGAGGGGGCGTGGCCCCGGAGGGGAAGGGCACAGTGGGCCAGAAGACCGGCGCCGGAACGCTTTGAGCTCCTGAGTCACTACATGGGACTCGAACCGAACGTGTGACCCCACCAATGGATGGCTCTCCGAACGAGGAATCCATTTTTTTTTGGGGGGGGGGGGTCACATGTTTGGTTTGAGTCCCATTTAGTGACTATGGAGCTCAAAACGCGTCCAGGGTTTCGGCCGCCTGCGCCAGTCTTCTGGCTCACTGTGGAGGGGGGGGGAGGGGGGAGAAACTCCCTGTCGTGCCGTCAGCCGCTCGGCCGCTTAGTCGTCTTGGAAATTTCATTAAGGAATCGAAGTATACGGCAGCATGATGATGCGGACAGCGGAGTGGCACAACAGGTGTGGAATAGTAACGACGCTCCGACGGGGAAATCTTGGAAAAAAAAAAAAAAAAAAGGTTGATGAGATACACTCACAGCGCGAAGGGAGAGCAAGGGAAAAGGTTTGTGGCGTAAATAATATGGCTTATTTGTGTGGTGCATTTGCGCGTGCGACTCTCAGTGTGGGTGTGTGAGTGTGACTGTGTGTGTGTGTGTGTGTGGCAGCTAGAGGGCCCCTACGCACAAAGCCACTCCTCTCATATGTCGCGGGTCGCCGAGTACATCAGTGCGGTTAGGGCCCCCCTCTCTCTCTCTCTCTCTCTCTCTCTCTCTCTCTCTCTCTCTCTCTCTCTCTCTCTCTCTCTGCGTCGTCTCGACCGCGTCTTCAGCATGCAAATGTGTGTAATAATTTTAAGCTGACGCCACACATGCCGCATTGATTGGCGTCGAGGGGAGGCGCCCCGGACGGACGCCACAGGTGGCGAAGGTTCGATTCCCGGCGCCGCCGGATCGCTGAGATGGCTAATAACGGAGCGTATCCTCCGACAAAACACAAAAACAAAAACGCTGAAAACAAAAAAAAAATGTTTGAAGTGCGGCCGGTGGGCGGGGAACACGGAGAATGTTGCTCATTTTTACCTCGACAAGGAGGCGAGCGGTGTGATTAAAACCGTTTACGAGGCTTGTTCCGGGACTCGCATTGTTTGGAGGCCCCTCGGCCGCCTCCGCGCGGCGATCGCCATTTTTTCCGTCTTTTTATCTCGCCATTTTCATTAAGCAGCAGCGGGGCTCCTCCTGCTGCCTTCTCAGCCTCGGCGGCTCTTTCATTGTCACTTAACGGCGCCGGATATTGTTCGCCTCCGAGACTGGTCCGCTCCATCGCGACGATCCGACTTGTAATAGAGTAGCGTTCGGATCTCGCGATCATCTTCAGGCCCGCACAGTGTAACGGTATTTCACAAACTATTTGAAATTCAGCCGCCGACCGTCGCACTCTCATCGTGTCAAAACGAAACAGTATGGCGCGACAGAGGAAGTTTGAAGGGGAAGCATAGGACGGCGGCAGTGGACAGCCGGAGGAAAAATGGAAAAGTAGGGCAGGAAGGGAAATGCCGTCGTCCGGGAAAACAAAAGCAAAAGGGTGGGGCTGCTAAGTGATGGACCCGGTCCAGATGAAAATTGATGAAGACGCGTCCAGAGGCATTAGTCTTGTATCGGCGGCCGCAGAGTGGGCCGGGTGGGCCGGAGAGGGGATCAGTCAGGGCACGCCACATGGACGGCCAACACAGCCTTTCTTCTTGTATCATTGAATTTTTTTTTTTTTTTTTTTTTTTTTTAATTTTGGCCTTAATATGTTGCTTTATTTTACCTAGCGCCTGGTCCTCGCTGTGACGGAGCACAGTGCGAGTGCGGCCAGCAAGGGGTGTGTGAGTGACACCGCCGCGGGGCAAGAAAGGAGTATGCCGCCACCTCGAGTTTTTAATTTGCTGGCGCCTTCATTAGGACACTATGTATCGAGCAGCCGGGCGGCGCGGGCGGCGCGCGGGGCACGGCGGCGCAATGGACCGGAACATTCTAACTGACGTAATTAATTCCAGCCAGACACACGCTGCCGTGCCTCGCTGTGCCTAACGGCCGAGAAAAGAAGTTTCGAGGTATCGGCCGCCCCGCTCCGCCCCACCCCACCGCCCCGAAGAAGGCCACCGCGGTCCGCCTTTGAGTGCCGCGCCCGCCGCCGCGTCTTGCCGCCAAAAAGACTCCGGCGCGTTCACGGCTTCACGGCCGCTGCGTCCGAGCCTTTGTCTTATCGTGCGCCAAGCACGCCTTAATTCACACCCTCTCCACTCGCCGGTGAACGCCTTTTCCCTTCTTTCGTGTTAATTACTCTGAATTTACCGAGGACACGTCCAGCCGGCCTGCGCGGAAATCGACAGCAATGTCGCACAAAATAATCAAAAGAAAAAAGAAAAGAAAAAAAAAACTTTTTTATTTTACAGGAAAACACAAAAGGCGGGAATTTTTGATTTTTATTTTTGGCGCGGAATTAGGATCCGTTTCCGGTGTTTCCCTGTTAATCATAGCGAGCGGGGGAGCCCTATTGTCGCGCAGACACATGCAAATGTAACCCAGCCAATGAATGTCTCGGCGCACCTGGCACTTAGGACTGGGGGAGGGGAAGGGGGATGTTGCGAGCTATGGCCTGCCGTATTGGCGTCCCCGCCCGAGGCTAGCACGTGCATAGCGCCAGCACCAATTGAATCGCACGCCACACACACACATCCCCAGTTGACTCTGACGTAACGAGTCAGCACATCGATATTTTCAGAGCGAGGTTGTGTCCAGATCGGTGGTAGTTGAGCGGGTAGTACTCGCATCGGCCTCGCCAGAAGTCAAACAACGAGGGTTCAAACACCAAGCTTATCCATCCGATCCATCCTTCAAAAAAAAATTGCGCGTGAAGAGACGGGGGCGGCGTCATGTTATACTTGCACACCGCAAGCAGCTCCGTTAGGTGGTGCGCCCCTGCAGCAACATTCCGGCAGCAGGCCAGGCATGTTAATAATGTGGGGCTGAGCATCTTTCGCACATGGCTGCCGGGCCCAGCCAGCCAGCCAGCCAGCCAGCCAGCCAGCCCGGCCCAGCCTCCCCGTCCGCCTTAATTCATAATTTTACTGAGGAATCTCCCCAATCAATCTACCCCTCCCCTCCCCGTCCCCTCCGCCGATCCGCCTTTGCTTTAATGAGTGGTTTGGGCCGGGCTTAAGATTTGGTATATTGAGTGTGCGGGCGGAAAGGCGGTGGCGGTCTGCGGCGGAGTGCTGTCGGCGGCGCTGGAATGCAGTTGCCTACACTGCTTGCACAGTGGGCCAGAAGACGAGCCCCCGAGTCGCTGAATGGGACTCGAACCGAGTGTGTGACCCCACCGAGGGATTCCTCGTTCAAGTCCCGTGGCTCAACACACGCGTCTCGAGTTTTGGCCGCCTGCGCCGGTCTTCTGGCCCACTGTGAGTCGGTCGGGTTGGCCGCTTGCTGCTCGATTTTGGGGTCTAGACGGCTAGCGCGGCGAAGGTGGGCGGCTTGTCTCCAGTCAGTCGACATCAACCCCCTCCCCTCCTCTCCCGGGCTTCCCTTCTCATCACGTCCTGGGAGGAGGATCATGCCACGCCACTAACATCCCCGCAACGACGCCGTATAATATTCATGCGTCAAATTACGCGCATGTGAAGGTGTGCGTGAGCGCGTGTCTGCACGTCCGTGTGACTGTGTGTGTGTGTGTGTGCGTGCGTGCGTGCGGTACAGGTGAGCTAAGTAGCGCGGGGCGGCGCGAGGCACACATTGTGTGTGATTGCTGTTAAGCCCTGCCGCTCGCCTCGATGCGTCAAGGACGCCGCGTCGATATGTTTGCTCACACACCGGTCGCACAGTGGGCCAGAAGACTGGTGGACGCGCGCGCCCAAAATCCCCGACGCGTTTTTAGCTCCAGCGTCGCTAAATGTGACTCGAACCGAACGTATGTGACCCCACCGATGGATTCCTCGTTCGGTGACCAATCCATTGGTGGGGTCACACATTCGGTTCGCGTCCCATTAAGTGCCTCTGCTGCTCGCAAAGGGGCCAAAATTTGGACCCCCTGCTGCGGTCTTCTGGCCCACTGTGCGTCGTGTGGACATCTGAGAGGGGGTCGGTGAGGGCGTGTTGATATTTGCCGATCGGCGTGTCGGTACCAGACGGCATGAGCGATTCCGAACCCTCATCTCTCTCTCTCTCTCTCTCTCTCTCCCTCGTACAGGACGCCCTATTCGAGTGCGAGAGAGACAGAGCGACGTTGGGAATCAGCCTGCCTGCAGGTAATCCGATTCAGCACGGTCCGCGCGCCGCCCCTCGCCGAGCAGACGACGCTGGCAGACGACGCCAGCAGACGGCGACCTGATGGTTCGTTTGACCCCGGACACGACCTCCGTAGTGACCCGGCGCCGGGTTTATGCCTGGGAAGGGGAGGCGTCGGGCAGGTGTCGGGGAGCGGCAGAGAGAGAGAGAGAGAGAGAGAGAGAGAGAGAGAGAGAGAGAGAGAGAGAGAGAGAGAGAGAGAGAGAGAGAGAGAGAGAGAGAGAGAGAGAGAGAGAGAGAGAGAGAGAGGGAGGGAGGGAGAGGGCGATGCAGCATAGACTATTAATGCTCGCTTACGTGTCAGAAAGCCGAGGCTGAGCCACCGTGGGGGCCCCCGAAGGGGCAGCGCCGAGCCGAATACACGCACACACACGCGCGGACTGAGGAAAAATTCACTTTGCAAAACGGGTGGACCGCCTGGGCGCGATGCCAACAGGGCTTCAAAACAGACAACAGAAACAAACGCACACAACAGTCACCATAAACAAAATTTAAAAAAAAAAAAAAAAAAAAAAAAAAAAAAAAGTAGGCTACTGTACGAGCACAAAGTACAACACAGTAAAGTGAGTCTACCTAAACGGTTTGAAGTATAGAACATAAGTTAGGAAATTTTCACTGAAATAACCGCACACAATAGTGCACTCGAGACATGGGCAGCGTAATACGACAACTTCCGCGTCTGGCAGCGTTGTCGGCAGCCGAGCGTGCTGGGTGCCGCGCACCGAGCCGCGTCAGTGGCGGTGAGTTGAACGCGCGAAGGCCGGAAGCATCAGCAGGTGCAACACCTCGCCGAAGACTTCCACGCGCCGATTTTTTTTTTAAATATTTCGATTTGATATCTCGAACCAGGTCCAGGCTGGGGACGGGCTCGAGATCTCGAACGGCGGCGCTGCGACGGCCCGAGGCGGCAGCCGGGTGGCGCGGGTGTCCGGGAGGCTTCCCGACGACGACAGCCCGAACACGGCGCGGTCCGAGACCGGCCCACCAGGACGTCGGCGGAGGACTCGGGCCGCGCAGGATGCCGCGAGCCGCCCAGGACGTCTCGCCAGCGAGAGGGGAGGCCCGGGCTAGGCGGGGAGGGCCAAAAACTTTCTCAAAACTGTCATAAACTTGAGAGCCGCCCCACCCAAAGTCGGCAAAGTTTTTGGCGGCGGGGGCGCCACCCTCGCGCTGCAGAGTCGGCCAGGAGTCGTGCGAGGCCAAGACCCGAAACAAGGTCGAGGACACCCACCAACAACAAGTACTCCAACTTTCCCTGTCCGAAAACTAGACGCACAACTGCGGCGGCAACTTTTCCAAAAATGTGCCGCCAGGAAGGGAGGGCGACGCAGACCTGCATTGGGGAGGGTCAGGGCCGCCGCCGTGCTGCCTGCAAAGTTGTTGTTTTGTTGTTGCTGCTGCAGTTTGAACGCGCTGCCACGGCGACGATGCGCTACATACCTGCAGGCCGGCCGGTGGAGGGGCGGCGGGGGCCCCGCGGGGCTGAGCGCTGTCCCTGGCGGCGCCGGGGCCTTGCACCAGTGCACCGCTACCGCGGTGCGGCCGCCGTCGACCACCGCAACTGCAACCGGTGCTGCAGCCGCTGCGACCGCCGCTGCCACCACCGCTACAACGCGCCACCTGGCTGCAGGATGCCGCTAGCTGGCCGTGGGCGGGCTGGGCCTTGGGCTGGGCCTTGGGCTGGGCCTTGGCGTCCGCGGGGAGGTCGACTGGCCTGGTGTGTGTGCTCGCGCCCTGCGGCCTGCAGATGCGCGTGGTGGGGGGCGGCGCGGGCCCCGTCGGGGGGCGGTCTCCTAGCGTCGCGGGGGCGGAGCCGGACGGAGCCCTGCGCGAGACCATCGATCCCCCGCCGGGGCCCGGGAGGGGGTATCGTGGTGGGGGCCGTGGTGGGGGCCGTGGTGGGGGCTGCCAGCCAGTCCAGGAACCGAGGCGCGCCCCGCCGGGCCCGCGGGCCCCGCCCGGCCAGGACCCCTTTTTCTTCCCTTTTTGGCACGTCCCAGGTTGCAGCCCCTCCCAGCTCAGCCTGCACGGACACCCTGGAGGCTCCCTCGGCCAACAGCGGCGCGGGGGGCAGCGCGCAGCGAGGCGGCGGGTGGCAGGGAGGGGCGCTCGGGGGCAACAAATCCATACAGCTTCTCCTGCCTCCCCCTCCCCCCCGACAGTCTTCCTTGATTAATGCAAGATGGCTGCAGGAAAAGGGTTGGGCATTACACATGGCCGCTCGTCCTCAGGTACGAATCGGACGTCCACAGCCTCGCCGCCGAACCCTCACTGGTGTTCGCTCGTTGTCCGTCTTAAAGGGCGGTGAAGTGACACGCCCCAGTGTGGCCTTGGCAGTGGCCTCGCTGACACCGTCCAGCGTCTACCATTTAAAAACACAACAAAAAGCTCTGCCTGAAATGTTTTCATCGCAGAAGTTATTGCATAATCGAGCCAGCTCGGACACGGGGAAGAGGAAAAAAGACTTCCAAGTATTCCGCAACTCCGGCGGCCAACTCTCCGCAACACGTTCCAGCGTGTATCCCACGTGTCAAAAAAAAAGCAAACAAAACAATAACAAAAACAAAGACAACAACAAAAGGCACGCGAAACGTACCGTCGAGGTTTTCCCTGTGCGATTTTACCCAATGTTCCCTTGAAAAAAGACGCAAACAGTGAGTCTGGGTTGCCTACCCACCAAGCCCTGCCTAGACAGCAGCTTCGGCTGGCAATGTTTCAAGGCGTAGGCAGAGGGAAAATATCGAAAAATGCATTTCTGGGTCCCGTTTTCTCCAAATCAAGTTCCAACACAAATTCAAAATTTTGAAAGAGTTTTAATTTTTTTTTCTTGGATTTGGGCGGGGACAAGGGAGAGTCGGCCAGCGGGCGACCGAAATGGCTCCGTTGTTTCGCGTTCCCAGGGTGGTGCGCTCGTGTTGCCGTGCGGGACGCACCTGGAGGGCCTCCGTGCCCCCTTTGGGGCCTTTGAAAAGGACCTACCCCACAGCGCGCCGCACCCATGCCTTGTCCCTGTCCGAAACTTTGAAAAGATGCTCACATTACTGGCAGGGCAGCCGGGCCGTGTGCCGATGCACAGTGGGCCGGCCTACCCGCCGGGCGCTGCCGCCGCTGGGCGCCGCCAGGAGGCGCCACCGGCCGGGAGGGCGCAGGCAGCTTCGCGGCGCGGCCGCGACCCGCTCGCGGCAGCACCGGTCGGCGGGCCGACGCACAGTGGGCCAGAAGACCGCGCAGGCGGCCAAAACTCTCGACGCGTTTTGGGCTCCAGAGTCGCTAAATGGGACTCAAATCGAACGTGTGACCTTACCAATGGGTTCCTCGTTCAAAGAGCAATTTATTGGTGGGGTCACTTGGTTGATTCGAATCCCATTTAGCGACTCTGGAGCTCAAAACGCGTCCGGAGGTTTGGCCGCCTGCGCCGGTCCTCTGGCCCACGGTCGACGACGAGGACGACCCCGTGGTGTCGGCGCCGCTATTTTTTGGCCCGAAATGGATTTCATTAATCGACGAGCGCCATTTCGGGGAAATTCCGAGAGGGGGCGGGCGGGTGCTGCCCTGGGCGGAGAAAGAGTTTCCCGCGAAAAAGGCGCCGCCACTGGGGAAAAGAGTAATTACGGAGGCGATCGCTGCAGGGAGGACTCCATTGACTGGCGTATAATGAGCGAATCCGTCAACAGTTTCTACACCGGCAACCTCATTCCCAAGGATCGCCCACTGTGCCCCGTCGCTCTGTCTCTCTCGCATCCCCAGTCTGAATGCGACACTCTCTCTGTCCCACTCATAGTGCTTTTAAATCTTTTCAATAATCATAAACGTATTTAAATTTCCTTTTTTAATTTTGTGAACTAATAAACTTGCCATCGGCAGCCTGTAGGGCTCGTGCGAGAGAGACAGAGCGAGGAATCATCCTCTGTTCGTAAGCAGCCGGCAACACAGCGCTGGCAACAACCGTACGACTCGGCGGGTCTTCGGCGTCCTTTGGATGCCGCCGTGTCGTGTAGGGCCACGCACCGAAGGCCACTAAGCCTTCCCACTGTGCGGACGGGACGTTCGGACGCGGAGCGATCGCTCAGGCATCGCCCGAAGCCCCGCCACCGCCGCTCGGAGTCTGTTTCGAGTTACGAAGCACCGCAAGGGGCGGAGTACAAGCGGCAGAGTTGAACAAAAAAAAAAATTAAAAGTTTGCAACAAAAAAAAAAAAAAATAGTATAGAAAATTTCGGATTTGCATAAGGGGCCAGACTGACAATAAAAATTAAAAAATAAAAAAAAAAAAAATAAATAAAAAAAACAACCCCGGTGAGGCTATAAGGCTACTTCGTGCCTAAAAAAAAGATTTAAAAAATAAAATAAGACGGGGCTGATCGGAGCGTGGTATTGGTACGCGGAGCACCATCGAAGTTCCGACTTTTCACACTTCCAACAGCCCTTTGGTTGGACTTTCATGATCAAAATCGTAGTGCACAGTGTTCTATAAAACTAATAACATGAAGAACCGAAGCCATCTCGCACACCTACTCGCACCAACTCCCTCACGCACACACACATAAATTCGCCTCGTGCGCTCATTACAGCGTGACACACGCGCTCGCGTTATTTCAATTGGATTCACCTGGCGGCTCGTCATCACGGCCCGACGCGCCACCACACACACACACACACACACACACACACACACACACACACACACACACACACACACACACACACACACACACACACACGGCGCAACATCAAAGACCGCGAATGACGCTAAGTCGGCCAGGATGCACAGCGAGTCAATGAAGGCACGCGTTGCTCGAAAGAGGAGTTTCGCGACTCGCTTCCTTGATCCTCAAAAGAGAGGCGGGAGTATTTGAACTCGCGACGTGGCGTCCGCGCGAGAAGTATAACTCACCGTGCCGCCTCCAGGAGCCAGTCAGGCAGCAGCCAGCCGGAGGAGCCAGCCCGAGGAGATATAATAATAATAATAACAATAATTCTCG
This sequence comes from Stenchaetothrips biformis, assembly GCA_030522485.1. Taxonomy (NCBI): domain Eukaryota; kingdom Metazoa; phylum Arthropoda; class Insecta; order Thysanoptera; family Thripidae; genus Stenchaetothrips; species Stenchaetothrips biformis. The sequence continues at coordinate 4,029,584 of CM060100.1, forward strand.
CGAAGCATAAATCGCGAGACTGTACAGGAGGCAGGTACAGGGATGCCCACATATCGTGTCTCACAGAGCCTCGTTAACGAATTGCAGGCCCGATCCGCCCCCCCCCCTCCTCCTCCTTTTTTCTCCGGCCCCCTTCCCCTTCCCTCCCACGCCCCGCCGACGCTCCATCTCCCTCCAGCCCTGGTATAGAAAACGTTTCAGGGGACGAAACGAACAAAGTTTTGGAAACTTTTCCCACCCTTCTCCTAATGCCTCGTACTTCCTCCTCCCCCTAGCCGCCCCTGCCTGCCCCGCCACCCCCACTGCCCCCACCGCCCCCGCCGCCCCCTTCTCGATTCTGCCTTTCAGCCGTTCTTCAATGATACCGTGCCTTGTATGTGCCGCCTGCACGCCGCGGCAGGTACGCGCTGAATAAGGGAAAACCCTGACGCCACCGACCACCAAAAAAAAAAAAGCTCAAAATAAACAAACAAAACAAACACACGAAGCAAGAACGAAACAAAAAAATCTGCCCGCTCTACCCCGTATTTTCACCCTGATGCAAGGTGACGTTGGCGCGCTGTGCCACGGTTACTTCCGGTCGCCACTTCCGGTCGGGAAAGCGGAAGTAAAAGCAGGGATTACCGTCGCCTCCCCGACTTATTGACGCCCCGAACTTATTTACTCAGCTGGAAAACTGTCCGGTCCTTTCAGAGCGCGTCGCCGAGGAGTCACGATCGCCGGCCGATCTGATAGCATAGCGGCGCGGAACGCACAGAGCCAGAGCGCAGCCCTGGCGCCCCGAGGCGGAACCTGGCGCCTTTTTAGAAGCGGTGCCATTTACTTTTTCAGAAACCAATTTTTAAAAAATTAAATTACATTGAATTTTTTTAAAGCGTAGTCTGCGCCCGCTATTTGGTACTGTTTTGACTGCAAAATCTGCCTCCACCCTGTCTGGCTGGATGCCTCGCCGGCGGCCGGATGCGGGCTGCAGCGCTGCAGGGCGGCGTGCCCTAAAAGGGACAGGTATTATGGATGCGTGCTCAGGAGACGTAACCTTCCTCCTCTCCCGAGTCCGCCGCCCCCTTCAGACCTTCAGATTGCCAGGAAAATACGCGTGGAAGGTGGAAGGGGACCAGAAAGAGGTAAAAACGGCAGACAAAATAGATGAAGTCGAGAAAGTTTTCAAGAAAGTTTTTCCTTACTTTCTCTATTTTTATGTAGCCGCCTCTCTCTGTCTCTCTCACCTCCCCCCCTATCCCCCCTGCCTGTCGACCTCCACGTCGGGAAAATAGGGTGTCCCACATATATATGGGGCCTGTGTGTACCGGGCCCATAAAAGGGCCGTGAACACACCGCGCTATTTCTCATACGCACTATAAAGCGGTGTGTGTTTCTCATCCTCGTGAGGGTCGGAGCAGACGACACACCGCTGAATTTTGAATCGGGCACACATCATTGTTGAAATCTCGGCTCCATCGAAGCGCAAAGTGGGCGCACCTGAGACGAAAACAGCAAAATAACGCAGCCAGCCAGGCAGCCAGCCATTATCAGGCAGTCCATAGCCAGAGGGGGATTTCCACAGATCGGGCTTTTCGTTCGGATTTCGGCAGGAGTGCAAACTCGGGAGGAGCGGGTCCGGCGCAGCGTAGCACAGCGCTAACAGACCGAGCAAGCAATCCCAACATCGCTCCGTCTCCCTCGCACTCACGGCGCGTCCCGCGAGGTTGCGAGAGAGACAGAGAGAGAAGGTCGGTCTGCAGACCCGCATGCACCAGCAAGTAGCGGCAAACACCCTTCCTGCAGTCCGCGACGTGTTTGTCCCATCCACCATCTTCTTCCGGGATTTATGAAGCCAATCGGGCAGAGTAGTGGGGGCGGGGCGGGGCGGGGCGGGGCGGGGCGGCGAGAATCCCGCTTCGATTTTCGCTATTAGCGCAGAGAATCTCGCCGAGTCCGTCGTGGCAGCAGGGTCCACCAACGTGTAGAAAGGGGGCAGAAGGCTAACTGAATTCCAGAAGAGGAATGGCGACACTCTCTCTTAATTGGAGCCGATGGTGTTGCGAAGTGCCTGAGTGCAGCATCTTCGCGCGTCACCTGCCTGGAGCCAGCCTAGAGCCTGCCTGGAGCCAGCCGGAAGCCTTCCTGGAGCCTTCCTGGAGCCAGCCTGGAGTCTACCTGAAGCCTGCCTGGAGCCAGCCTAGAGCCTGCCTGGAGCCAGCCGCGTGCGTTGGCTTTCAATTTCCAACGTTTGGAGAGCGTTCCATTGGTGGTTCCGTTCGAGTTCCTTGGAGCTCGAAACGCGTCTACAGTTTTGGCCGCCTGCGCCCGTCTTCTGGCCCAACGTGCGGCTCTTTAAAGCGGCCCGGTTTTTTTTTTTAACGGTGTAGGCCCCGGCCCGGCGACAGACAGGCCGCGCCGGGCCCGAAGTGAGCGGAGCAGAAACAAAAGATAGTGCTTGAGTGGTCGGCAATGGGGGCATTACAGGCGCCTTCTGTTGTCAATTCGCTCCAGTGGGCAAGGACGCAAAGAGAGTAGGCGCGGCACGGCACGGCCTCGGCCGGGATGGGCGATTGGGCCGAGATCTGGAGCCAAAGTCTTTAGCGAGGCCTTCGGAGCTCGCGCCGCTGGAGGCGCCACTCACTCCGCGGCCAGACGGGCGCCCCCACCCCGACACGCCCCGCCGGTCACACCGCCGCACCCACGCGCCACTTTTATTAATCACCCCCGCCGGGAGTCGAACCCACGAATCCCTCGACCGTCGCCACCCAGACTCCCGGGATGAATCAAAGCCAGACACGCACGTCTCGCAGAGAGAGTCGGACTTATAGTGCATGTCTAGCGCGTGTGCATGTGATCGTGCGTAAGTGTGTGTGCGAGAGAGACAGGCTCTGTGTGTGTGTGTGGGGGGGGGGGGTGTTTTCGCACAGTGGGCCTAATGGCAGTGAAGGGTCTGACAGGTGCCCACCGCGCGTGCAGTCACTAGGGTCCTTAGGAAGCCAATCCGAGAACCTGGCAGAGTAATAAGTTTTCGCGCTCCCACTTTCATCATCCTACCGCCGCGCCTCGAACCGAGCAGCCATGAGTGGATACACAGGCTGCTGGCAGTGGTTGTGCGCCACTGCCAGATCCGGGCCGCGTCCGTCCGCTGTCCAGTCCAGCCCACCGTAAAGTGAAAACTTGCCTCGGATGTTGCATGTTTTACGTTCCTGCCACGCCCTGTGAGTTTGTGTGTGTGTGTGTGTGTGTGTGTGTGTGTGTGTGTTTTGGGGAGTGATACGTGACAGTTGGGAGAAAAAGAGAGAGGAAGGAAGGGTTAAATCGCACCACCAGGGTAGGTATCTTTTGTGAGATATTAGGTTTTTTTTCTGTCGCTTTCTTTGATTCCACCTCTCTCTGTCTCTGTCTCTGTCTCTCTCTCTCTCTCTCTCTCTCTCTCTCTCTCTCTCTCTCTCTCTCTCTCAGCGACGCCTCCTTGCCTGCCGGAGGGCTGCTAGTAGTGACATTCTTGCAAAGTCTTTGACGGTTCCTCGGCGGCGAGGCGCCGCGGCGGCTGGTCGGGTTGGTCTGCGGCACTGAGGCTGCAAGGAGTCTCCCGCCCTCCCTTCGCACACATATCACATTCCTCATTTGGAGTTGCTTCTGAGCAAGATGTCGTCACCCCCCAGCCCCCCGCCCCCCCCCCCTCCCCCATCCCCCCCGGTCCACTCCAGGCCTCGCGCGTGGGTCTCAAGCCAATGGACCAGCCTGTCGCATGAAAGATGTAGCAGTTGGATTGGAGTTCCAAATGGTTTCACATGGATCGGTGCGGGTTGGCTGCCGGGTGCGTGGTGGGGGCGGCGGACCGGAATCAATTTTGAAATGATCGTACCAAAATGTGGCTTTGAATTTGAGGGCGGAGAGTGGGCCTAGATTGTGTTCTGCCTAAACTCAGACAACCCCCCCCCCCCCCCAAAAAAAAAAAAAAAAATTAAAGAAAACAAAAAAATACACGGGTATTCGAACCTCAGAAGTCAGGCGCATGCAGCAGCGCCTCTGCCAATGCGGCCACGCCGCTAATGGTGTAATGATGACGCGAAAATGAGTGTGCCGTGGGTAAACACGCCGCACGCATCATCATTACCGCCGTATTAATCATTTATGTGCGACTCGATGACACGCTCTTAATTCGCGTCTGATTACAGTGTGTGACTGTCTCTTTCTCCCCCCCCCCCTCTCTCCCTCTCCCTGAGTAATGGAGTGAGCTGCGTCTCCTTCCTGTCCACTAAGTGCTGGCAGCTGCTGTCTCTGTCTATCCACCCGTCAGACATCGCCACATCCATCTGGCGCACCGTCCGATTGCTCCACGTCCTTCTTCCTCATTTCGTACGGTTTAGGGGTAGCTGAGGTAGACCAGTCACTGCTGTGCAATCCTGAGGTCGAAGGTTCGATACCATCCGACATATTTTTCCTTTTTTTTTTTTTGTCTCGTCTTTCGTACTAGAAGATGAGTTTATGCCCGAACCAGTTTCGCATCGAACACATGAGGCTGGTCCCTCTCTCTCAGCGCCACGGTATTCCATCCTCGTAACGTTCTCGTGCGTCTATCCTTGTCTATCCGCTCCCATCGTTCGACGCGGCACCTCGCAGCGCTGCAGTGAAATGGGCCATATTTCTGTTGGCCGTGCGATTAGAGCGTCTCCCTTTCTCTGCTGCGATTCCGGGAGCGATTCGCCGCCCCGCTCGCACCCGGAAGCGGCCCGCGCCTCCGGGGCTTTCCGGCCGTCCAAAGCACCTCATCCCGATAATGGCTTTTGTTTTATTTTGACGGTATTGGCCATTTATTTCGTCACGATCCTTGTTGCTATTATTATTATTATTTTTATTGCGCGCCTCACGTGAGGGGCGCCATATTGGGGCGTGCCGTTAATGAGGTCCGTAATTCAAAAACCCAAGACGCGCTGGAATCCGAGCAATCGCTGTTTTTCGCGAAACAAACTTTTGTTGTTCGAGGTACACTCGTGGCTGAGTGGTCAGTTGGTCGGTGTCCCAAGACAATGAATCGCGGTTCAAATCTCAAGTTTTTTCTCTGTTTTCTTTTTTGTACCCCTTTGACCCAGAGAACTTACCTGCCGCCTAACTGCCACGGACAAGAAAAGGGCCGAGTCTTAGTCCCAGCGACGCTGCCTAATTGGCACAAGCCGCCAAGGGCGCGAGAGAGAAGGCTCTCGGCGATCATCATTTCCAAGGGCCGCCCTTTAAGCCCCGGAGCCCTCAGCCCCGCTCGCTGTACACCGGTCACCTCTTTCTATTTTTAAAAAATTTTTTTTTTGTCATAAAATTTTTTTTAGATTGTCGGTCCTTGAACCTTGGCCCTACCTCGTGATTACTGCAGTCACAACACGCTCAGCCACGGTGTCAACCATAGGTAGCGGAAAGTACGCTTCTATGTGAACGCTGTACGCGCGCCTGTAGGGCGAGGCAGGGCAACTTTCAACGCAGAGCGCGCGGGTACATGCGCAAGCTTCCGCCAGCGGCCGCGAGAGAGCGCTGCGCGCGCCGCACAGCTGCTCGCTCGCGGTGGCAGTGCTGGATACCGTTTTTACTAGTCTAGTGGGCGCTTCAAGACCACTTGCGATAGGAGATGCAAGACCCCATTTTACCTGTAAGCTACGAGACCGCGCAGCTTTATAGACTGTTCGCTCTCCCACTTCTATCTTGACGGAGAAGGAGAAGAAGAAGAAGGGGGAGGTTTACAGAGGTGTACTCGGGAATCGCAGCCCCTCCAACGCGGCGGCGCTGGAACACCGAAAAAATGTTGGGTCATCAGTAACATGCTTGTGTCCTGTGGCCCCGTGGGCCCCGGGCAGGCGGTGCGGGCGGCGCGGCCCTTGCCCCACGGCCGAGCCGCGTCGTGGCGTCCTGACGGATGTGGCCGCATAACTCACCTGGGAAGCATCAATCGTACTATTCTAATTGGACACTTCTTTCCCCTTTTCTGCTTGTTTGGCTCTCAAGGCTGCCGTTGCAGGTGCGCCCGGACGGCCCCCTGTGACGAGAGCGTCGCGCAGCACGGAGCAGGAGCCGTCGTCTGTGTACCAGCATAGGCAACCTGCAGAACTCACTTCACACAATTATTTTTATATTCAATTTTTTTTTCGGGGGCCCTAGACGTAAGTGCGACCCGACCAAGGACACAAGGTTGTGCCCGCCACGTAATTGTCGCACTACGTTGCCCTCTTTTTTTCCTCTCGCTCTCTCCCCGCGACTTTTTGCGTCTTGCCGCGCGTTGTTGCCTGGAGATGGATCGAGCAGTGTAGCTCTGACAGCGCCGCGTCCCTGCGGAAGGACGGCCGAGTCGCTCTGTCTCTCTCGCACCCCCGTGGCGCGCCCCACCAGGGGGACGGAGACGGAGCGAGCCCCCGCACGCGCAGGGCACGGCCGTGCCGTGCGAACCCCGCCGCCGCCCCGCCGCCGCCGCCCCGCCACCGCCAAATGCGTCGTGGACTACTTTAGCACGTTCCATTTGTTTCCTTTCTTCATCTCAAAAAGTTATGTTCATTATCAGATTACTCTGCAGCCCGTCTGCTGAGGGTCGGCGCCGCGCCGCCGCGAACCTGAATGACTCGTCATTTGTGACCGTGTGGCCGCCGCCCCCAGCTTGTCCTGGAAAACAGGGTGGAAAAGAAAACGCGCGTGGAAAACGGATTCGTTTGGAAACCGCGACTTGTTTTAAAGCGAAATGTCGATCCCAGCTGATCGGCGGCTGTGCGGTTATCGGAGCATTTTGGGTCCGCCTAGGCCGCTGGCCGAGCACAGAATGTCCGTGAGGCCCCCTCCCCACCGCGCATGGTTGCGTGCGAAGGGAGGGGTAAAGGGGGGGGGGGCTACACCCGAGGCTTGCTAGGAGAGGACCTCGTGGATTTACGCAGGCGTCGATGCATTGAGCGTAGTTCCTAGTTTCTGGAAAGTTGTTCGTTGTTGTGGTGGTTGCCATTGTTCTGCCCCTCCCCTCCCCCGCCCAGCGCCGCCCACTGCGCCACACCTCTTTCCCCTCCCCACACCCTCTGTTCAATGGTAGAAAGCCAGTTATAGACTTATTCGAATGGCGCGCCCAGGCGCTACGCGTCGCTACGCAGTGCTACGGGTGTGGTCCACCCTGCAGACACCCTCTGCCTCTCCGTCGCACGAATACCTCTTTAGAATCACGCTCGCTCTCACACACACGCGCACACACACACACACACATACACACACACACACACAGACAGACACAGACACACACACACACACACACACACACACACACACACACACACACACATACACACATACGAGGCGCACGGGAACCGCGGGACCGAAAATGATTCGCACCTTTGTCTGCGACTCCCCGCCGAGACTGACAAACAAAAAGGCGGCGGCGGCGGTGGTATTCGAACCGGGGACTGTCGCCGTGCGCCACACTGGGCTGGAACGGCGCACGCGGTCTGTGCACGCGGCCACCACGGCGCACTCCAAGTCAAACCGCGCGTAAATGATTTTTCCGTTCATGTTTTCGCGTGTCTTTTCGGCTCTGTTGTTAGTTTGCCCCTACGGCTTATTCAGCACGCGCACCAACCATTTTTCCTCAAATTTTTTTTTTTTGGCAGTGCTTTGCTGCGCCGAGTTTTGAGGGCGCGCGGGGCAACTTGCCTTGTTAGCTGCTCCACGTACGCAACACGGCAATTGTGCTGCGTATATAAGAGTCAAGGGAGCTGCACTCAGACGCTGCGGTGGCGGCCCGACAAGCTTGTTCCACCTGCCCGGCGAGCCCGGTTGCCGTGACAACCGCCAGCCAATCAGAGGCGGGGAGGCGGAATTTGGCGCCAAAACGGCGGTTGGTCGCGGTGTTAGGTTCAACATTGGCGCCGAAACAACAACAACGGAGAGCGGTCGCCGCGTTGAATGTTTACGTCTTTGCGACATTACGGCGCGTTGCGGGCCGCGGCCACGCGGCGCACAGTGGGACTGACCCTGCGCCCGTCGCCCTGGCCGCCGCTGTCCCCGAGCACATTCAACACCGTCATCATTTATGCAAACGGGCGCTGAGGGTATGCAAGGGCCAAACGCACAGCTGTCGGCGGCCTCCTTGAGAACGTTGCGGGTCGCCCTGGTGATGAATGCTAATGGTCAAGGTGTCCGTGTCTCCGTCTCTGTCGCACGCGCAGGCCGGGACGGGAGGGGGAGAGAGAGAGAGAGAGAGAGAGAGAGAGAGAGAGAGAGAGAGAGAGAGAGAGAGAGAGAGAGAGAGAGAGAGAGAGAGAGAGAGAGAGAGAAAGCGCACAGTGGGAGATACACTGTACGTCGCGGTGGGCTTGCTTCGGCGTCTGCCGTCGTCTGAATGCTTTCTGGTGTTGCCGATGCACTGCACTGGGCCAGGCATCCAGCCAGCCAGGCAGCCAGCCAGCCGGAGTGCCGCATCCGTCCTTGTCTGTCGCCTTAGAATTAATCAGGCGCAGACGAGGACAGACATGGGCACGCAAGTCTCGGCGAGGCCAGCCAAAAAGGCCCCGAGGCAAACACTAATGGATCAGGGACGGTATCGGTCTGCTCCCCCTCCCCCTTTTTCCGCGCACCCCCTTTGTCGCTTCCTGGCCGGGCGGGCGGCAAGCGGGCGGCGGGCGGGCGGCGATGCGGTCACACCCACTGACCAGCCACAATTGAAGCGCGCGCTGTTCGAATCCCTTCTGCTCCGTGCTCTCCATGCCGCGACGGCGGCCAACGCCCGCTGCACACTGCCAGAAACCGGGAGCCACGCCCAGGTTCAACTACCACCAGTTTTTATTTTTCACTGCCTCCCCCCGTGTGCTTCAAACCCATGGCAACGCGTGGTGATCATCATGTGCCGTGGTGGCTCGGGGCGTTGACGCTTAGGTTTCTCGGTTCGAATGTCAGCGGATCGAATCTTATTACTTCACAACTTTTTTTTCTCTGACCGCTGCTCATTGTCGCGTCAAGAACCCGCTTCAATCGATCGTCAGACATGAGCCGTGGTGGCTGAGGGCGTTAAGGCGTCCGACCCCGACCGTAAGGTCCGGGGATCGAATCCCCACATTTCCTTTCATTTTTCAACTGGCTTCCTCCCACTGCGACTCAAACCCGTCGTCCAACACTCGGCAGACGTGCAAGTCAGGGTGGTGTAGTGGTCTAGGCTCAATCCAGGCCATTACACCCGGGTGTCTAAAAAGCAGTCCGCTTCGGCGGATTGGCCTCGGCACTGGTTCGATCCCCGATCGAGCCAGCCACTCGAAATTGGTCGCGAGTGGGTCCATTCCGATTCGTCGGATGGAGTTGATAAGTCCTTTGAAGCTGGCCCACTGACTGCATGTTCGGGTCTGGGAGCGCCGGACAGCGGGTGTACCATTTGGGTACCGACCAGCCTGCGCAAACAAAAGCTCCCAAAACAACTCTCTCTCTCTTTCTTTCTTTCTCTGTCTCTCTATCGTCTCTGCCTTACTCTACTCTGCCCATGTTGGGCCGTGTCGGCGGCTCGGGTCCTACTGGGTCCCCCGGCGTACGATATCGAAGTCGCTGGATCGGATTAACCCCAGTTACCTGATAGCACCGGTTCCCATCCCGAACACCGAAGTAAAGCAGGAGGCCTCCCCATTAAGACTGGGGAGGGGGTGTAGAGTTCCATTTTTTTAAATTTATTTTTCGTTCAACACGATCGCCGTGACTGGGCTGGCGACTCAGACGCGGCCCAGCAGAGCGTCAAAGCCAGGTCCTTCGGCCGCTCCTTTGGCAGACACACCCACGACCGCGGAGAGGACGCGCCCAGAGGCCATGCAACTTTTTAATTAGACCACAGTGGGCCGGGCAGACCGTACCTGAGTCGGCCGTTCTTTCATGTGGCGCCGTGCGTCACCTCCCAGCGCACCACTGCGGTGTGAGTGCGAGAGAGACGGAGCGACCGTGCTGGGCATCAGAGTGGCGGTGCCGGCCAGCGACAGTCTCGCCCGGTAATGGGCGGTGGATGGACCAGCAGTGTGTCGACTGAGGTGAAGCGGAGACCGCCAACGCGCGCGGAAAGTCTTTGCGGAATGAACAACGTTGGTCCCTTCCAAAACAAAAAAAAAAAAGTCGTGAAATTTTTTTAAAAAATATTTTAATGAATGAGAAGGATTCTTTTATATCCCCTTGCTTTTTAAATATTTTATTTTCAGAAATTCTCGATTTTCTGTACCAACTCTGGAAAACCCAGCCCGAAATCGAAAGTGATTTCCTCCAGCGAGCGGTGGTCTGGCCCTGAGCCGAGTGCCGCCGCCGCAAACTCATATAAAGACATCTGATTTCATTTCAATAAGTCCATCTAGGTATTGGGGCGCGGCCCGGCGGCCCTGGGGTCCCAATAACAATAGCTGCCGTTTGCAGCCGATTCCGCCGGGGACATTAGGGCCGCCCCTCTAGGGCCTGCCTGCCCTAGCCAAAACCATCTCCAGCCCGGGCCAGGCAATGCCGCGGCAGAGCTGTAAGCGCTCATCATAACTTCCCTGAGACTCATTCTGACTTGTTTTCCTTTTTTCCTCCACTGTTAAAAAATTGATTGGAAAAATCCCTGAGAGTGCGTGCTCCGAAGCCCCCAATATCCAGATGCTTCGTTTTACAAACTATTTTTATTATTATTATTTTTTTGAACAAATATCCGGTGTCATCCTATTAAAAAAAAAATAATAAAAGGTTTAGAATTTTCATATTTTTATAAATTTTACGTATTAAATAAAATTACCACCAAAAATATTTTCGGTGCTTGCAAGTTTGCAAAAACATGGCTAGCACCCCAAGCGCTTTTTAATCCACCCCTGGCTGGGCCAACCATTCTCGAGTCCATATAATCCGGCCGATTCCTCAAGACCGACTGGCCGGCCCGACGGTCCGATGTGGTCCGGCCGGCGAGGCGGGGCGGGGCGGGGCGGGGTGTAGTGGACAAGGTGAGGCGGGGTGGGGCGGGGCTGTGGCTGCGGCAACCCTTCGCGTAATGAGCGTTAAGATTTGACAAATGGAGCGGCCATCTGGCGGATCGCTCAAGACCCTGCACCCCCGTGCCGGCGGCGGGCGGGCGCACAGTGGGCCGGGCGGCGGACCACCCTGGGGCCAGGCGGGCCAGGACGCCGTGCTGCAGGGGGCAACTCTAAGCGCCTTCCTGGCCCAAGGCTGTCGCGCTGCTGCTGTGCCCTGCTGGGGACAAGTTGTACGGCCCAGCAAACTGCCGCCCCGCCCCGCCACACCCCGCCCCACCTCGCCCCGCCCCGCCAAACTTTGGTGCTCGCGGGTCCCCGTCGGGGCAGGACCTTGCCTTGGGCCCAAGACCCTGGCAGCAACCCGCAGCGGTGCCGCCCTGGTCGCGCGCGCTCCTCCAGATGCTGGCTCTGACCGCCCCGCCCCGCACCGCCCCGCCGCGCCGAGCTGCCCTGAATGTGTGATCAGGCGGCAAGTGCTCGCCATCATGCGGCATTCATATGGTAAACACGTGGTGCAGGGCGTGCAGGCCCTCCTTAAGGCCCGGAGGTGCACATACAGGCAATCGGCCTAAAGTGCAGCTATTCCGGGGCCGCGCCAAGCACCCCGTCGTCGTCCCCGCCAGCCACAGCTGCCGTCAGGGCCCCTGGGCCTCCGCACAGTGGGCCGCAGGCCGCAGGCGGCCTAAAACTAGACGCGTTTTGAGCTCCAGAGTCGCTGAACAGGAATCCAACCGAACGTGTGACCCCATCAATGGATGGCTCTGCGTACGAGGAATCGATCCATCGGCGGGTTCACACGTTCTGGAGCTAGAAATGCGTCTCGAGTTTTGTCCGCCTGCCGGTCTTCCGGCCCACTGTGCACCGACATGCGGGTCCGCCGGAGTCTGCAGCGACTGTACAGGGCCTTGGTCGCGGCCTCAGCGACAGCGGCGCTGTTTGCAGGAACCCCCGGGAGAGCGCGTCGCTTTCACCCACGAAGTTACTTTTATTTTCAGAATCAAACAAAAACACGGCGCGGCGACCGACCGGCGGACCGTCCGTGCTAATTTCTCCGACGTCTTCCCAAGCAAACATGAGCGCCCGCCAGGCAAAAAGAGCGGCGTATCTTGCACGCTCTGCCGAATAACTTACGCCGTTCTTGCGATGGCTCCCCGCGGACGACTGAAGTGGCCCGTAGCCTCAAAAGCGTCACAACTTTTTTTTACCCTTGTACACACGTGTTGCGGGCCGGTGAGCGCCCGTCAGCAGGCTGGCCCGGCGCGCAACCCGGCGGGCGGGTGGCCTATGCAGCACATGACAGGCGCACAGACGACCCCCCCCCCTCCCCCCCTCTCTCTTTCTCTCTCTCTCTCTCTCTCTCTCTCTCTCTCTCTCTCTCTCTCTCTCTCTCTCTCTCTCTCTCTCTCTCTCTCTCTCTCTCTCTCGCATGCGGCTCTGGCGGACATCTAATGTCATACCGTCATGCCGGTCAAAACTTTGACAGCGGTTTGTGTGCTGAAAACGTACGCTCGGTTTAGTTTGGCCCCGCCGATTGCAGGCTGCTGTCATTTCACACACACAAACACACAGACACACACACACGTGCTCAGACCGGAGCAGAACCGCGCCGTGTCTATTGGTTTAACGCATTTTATTCTAGAGCCAAAAAAAATGTTTCGCGATTTTATTTTTTTGCTTTTTGGAGTGCCAGCTTCTGCCACCCAGAGGATGAAGTAAAGTGGGTGGAGGGGTGGTCTCATGTGATTGTGACGGGAGCAACAATGCGTCCAGGGCAATCAGAACCTTAAGTGGCGGCAGTTCCCGAGGCACCTTACTTATTGCCGCCCATCTTGAGCCCGTTTCGTCACTGCGAAAGGGGGGGGGGGCACTGTAGAGGGAAAAGCACCGCGTTGTCGATACCCCACGACGTGGAATAGTCTGTCATGTTGAAGAGGAGAGGGGGTTGGAGCGGCGGGGCGGGGGGTATCGCCGCTGCAGCCTCATGCAGGGCCAGGAGGAGCAACTTACTCTCGCCGAAAGATTTATGCGGGCCAAGTACATTATCTTGTAGTCTCAGTCACCTAATTACTGGAGAGCCGAGCACGGCCGGGCCGCACGCATTAGCCGTGTCACGCTGCAGCGCACGCCAGGTGGAGCCCCAGTGGGAGCCCCAGGGGAGCCCCAGTGGGAGCCCCAGTGGGAGCCCCAGTGGGAGCCCCAGTGGGAGCCCCAGTGGGGAGCCCTAGTGGTTCTTTGTTGTTCTTGTTGTTCTTTGTTGTCATTCGCGTTTCCTTCAGTCTCTGGTGATTATTGAATCCCCGCGGTGCACCGCCGCCCCCGCGAAACGCGAATCATGGATCGCGCTGGCGGCCGCGCCCCCCGTCCGGAACACATCGGCGTACCTCCGAGCGGCGCCGCCGGAGCTAGCCGAAGCGATGCTTCAAAGTTGGACCGAGCAAATAACTGGGCGCTCACCACAAACTACATAGCCAGGAACCAAGCGCAGATATGACGTCTGGCAGAAGGGAGTGGTTGGGCGGGGCCGGGTGGGTGCTGCTCCCAAGGAGGGCAAGCAGGGGATTTGCTTCTTGCTTTTCGGGAAGTGCTTTGTGCCCGAAATTCGAGCAGAAATCTACCGTCTCCGTCCCACTGTACTGTGTGGGAACCCTTCAACCCTTTGCCGCCCCGCAAAATGACAGCGAAAGAGTCCGAGCGAGGTGGTGGAGGAGGCAGGGAGAGAGAGAGAGAGAGAGAGAGAGAGAGAGAGAGAGAGAGAGAGAGAGAGAGAGAGAGAGAGAGAGAGAGAGAGAGAGAAGGGGGATGCATTAGCCATTAGCCATTAGCCGGTCCGAGTAAACGAAGGAAGGACACCCTCCAAGCTGATTACTGCCTGACGTGTGTGTGTGTGTGTGTGTGTGTGAGTATGAGTGTGTGAGTGTGTGAGTGTGGAAGAGCTCCAAGAAGGCGGCGGGCCAATGTGTCGAGACATCTCCCTCAACACGGGGCCACCCCATGCCTCGCCATCCCCCGGGTTAAGTGGGGTAAAGGATGGCGATAAAGAATGTAGCACTTGTAAGAGGCTCCCTCGGCTCGACGCTCACATGGCCGGCAGCCCGCCAGCTTGGCCCTGCCCCCGGCCCTGCCTTTCAAATTGCGTTACAACTATTTATTAATAAGGCAAGGGTTGGCGGGCCCCGCGCGCGCGCACCACTAGCAGCGCCTGCCTCAGAGAGAGAGAGAGAAAGAGAGAGAGAGAGAGAGAGAGAGAGAGAGAGAGAGAGAGAGAGAGAGAGAGAGAGAGAGAGAGAGAGAGAGAGAGAGAGAGAGAGAGAGAGAGAGAGAGAGAAGGCACACTGGCGCCAGTAGCGGCTGGGCACGAAACTAGCAGTAGCATATTCGGCGCGGGGCACTGCAGGATTCATAGTGGTGGCGCTCTCTCTCTCTCTCTCTCTCTCTCTCTCTCTCTCTCTCTCTCTCTCTCTCTCTCTCTCTCTCTCTCTCTCTCTCTCTCTCTCTCTCTCTCTCTCTCTCTCTCTCTCTCTCTCTCTCTCTCTCTCCCCGCTCGGAACACACGTGCGCTGGCCGAAGGCGGGCAGTTCCAAGGGCCTTCCCCTGTCGGCTGATGTGGAATTAACGTCCTGAGTGCTGGCTGCTCTGGCTGGCCGCGCAGACGAATCGCGCAGCTGCAAAGGTACCAAGCGAACCACCGCCACCGCTGTCTCATTTACCAAAAATTGTATCGTTTTTCCCTGGCGGATGAATTTGCATGCTACCTTCATGCTTCCGCGTACGACGCCGCGCCGCGCCGTGCCCGCCACCCAGTGTCGGCGTGCGTCGTTGCGTCTAATCCGCTTACTATCAGCTGCAGCCTCTGACCTTGCTTGCTGTGCCAGGCCTGCCTGTAGTGCTACGTCTCGCCGACACTTCCCTACACACACACACACGCGCGCGCACACACACACATACACACGCACACACACACACACACACACACACACACACACACACACACACACACACACACACACTCACACACACTATCACGCATTGTGCCCACATCCGCTCAAAACCACTTTTCTCGCCCTCACATCGGATTATTAGGGCATTTGCATCGTGACGAGGGCCCCGCCGCTGTGTGTACCTGATCGGGCGAGGGGAGGATGGAGGGGGTGGATTGGCGTGGCGGGGTGTGGTCGCCTGTGCTCCTGTCCCAGCGTGTTGGCCTTCCGGTGTGTGTGTCTGTGTGTGTGTGTGAACAGCCCCCACTGCCCCAACGGCGGAGATAAGTCATGTAGTTGCCCTCGAATGAAAGTGTGTGAGCAGTGCCTGCTTGCCCGTGTCGGTGTGTGTGTGTGTGTGTGTGTGTGTGCGTGCGTGTGTGTGAGTGAGGGCGATGGGTTGCATCCTCTCTCCCTCCTGCAAAGCGACGAAAATCGGAAGGCGTGAACGAGTGCGTTGAACCGGGGCGTTAGCCCAAGTGGGAGGGGGGAGGAGGTAGTGGACGTGCCCGCGCACTAACAAGGTGACGGAGGTACTTCCCGGCCCGCATAAATCTAATTAACCAAGGTAAACGATTCAAGTAACAACTACAGTCCGGCCGGCCAGGGGGCGGTGGTGCGGCGTCGCCCCGCAGGCCGGTCACGCATGCGTATGGAGATGCAGTGGGGAGTACCCTCCGACAAGTTGAACACCGAAAAAAAAAATGTCTAAAAATGTTGGTGTTTGAACCCAGACCCTGCGCAGAGAAAGAGTGTTTTTGCGAGTGCGCGTTGCCTGTGCGGTAAGTCAGTCTGGCCCGGGCGCGTCGAGGCGCGGTCGGGCAGCTAGCTGGGCCGGCCGGACCCGCAGCCGGACTCGCCGACAAAGTTTCGATGTCCACGTCGTCTTGAATGGAAACTAATGACCGTCTTGGAGGCCACGCGGGTGGCCCGCCACTGCAAACAGACAATTCATAATTTGAGATATTAAGATTTCGGGTGGTGTAAATGTGTGTGACCATGTGTTGGTGTATGTGTGTGTGTGGGGGGGGGGGGGGGTCAGGTCCTGGCGTGAGGCCGGCACAGAAAGGCAGTAACGAGTCGGGCGTGGGTCAGATTAAGGCACCCCTGAGACCGAATGCCGCCATTAAGAAGGTCTTGAGGCTCCAAATTATGCAGATTCCCCGCCAGGCCGGGGCTCCTGCCAGGCCGACCGATCCGAGTGGGCCGGCCGTTTTTGTGTCGGACTGTACCGCAAACAGTGTGGCGGCCGCGGCACGTCCCGGGGTGACAGCGCGCCTTTTCTTGGCTGAGCGAGAGGGAAGGCAATAATGTATCGGTAATTGAGTAAGAGTGAGTTCCCGGGACGTGTGGCTGTCCCTCGCAATTATTTGGAGGGAAGACCGGGGCACAGTGGGCGAGGTGGGGCGGAGAGGGCGCGCAGAATGATAATTACTGACACGTCGGATGCTGCCCGGCCGGGCACGTTGCTGCACTACAGTGGAAGTGACATGCGTTGCACGAACCAAAAGTAAACACATTGAACTTTAAACTAGTACATTAAAAATGTCATGAAAAAAAATAACCAGATACCTGGTATCGAACCCGGACACTTGGAGTTAGAGCCCAGTTGCTTTGCGCACGCGGCCACGGTGACCGCACTGCGGTACACCTGCGCAACGGGACGGGAGGTCATGCCAACCGAGCGCCCCACGGGTTGCGTTTGATTAATGGTCCGTCCGGCATAATCTGGCAGGGCGACCTGCAAGGGTGCTTGCTGGATTACTGTCTGGGCTTGCCTGGGATTTGGATGCCGGCTGGCCCCGCGATCCCAGCCAATCCCGGCACGTCTCCAGCCGGTTCCCCGGCCTCGCCTCCGCTGGAACAGACTGGAACCCAGCAGCGCTTGCCGGCCCACTATGCTGCTTCCGTTAACTCAAGAGCAACCCCAGTCCACCACCGAAGCGGGCAAAGTGAACGGTCAGATTTGGGTCATAATTCGGAGAGCCTGCAAACAGGCCTGTGATTGACTTATCGTGCCAGCCTAGGAAGCCGCGACGGGAGCCTCTTGAGTCGTGATGGATTCAGTTGCCACCCGGAGGGCGGGCCCCGCCTTGGGGTCGGGCTGCTGGGCCTGGGGCCCCGGCCTAGGCCTAAGACGGGTGGCCGGCTCTAGGCCTCGGCTTGCCAAGGGTCCATCAGAGAGCTCCAAGCCAACGGCGATCAACCAGCGTCAACAGCAGGCAGCACTGTCAAAATTACTAAAAATTTATTTTATTATTTTTTTAAAAAAATAATAAATAATAAGGCCACTTCGGGCCTTTAAACAAAAAACTGCGTTTTTGGAGTGTGGGATATACCTCCTGTCGTATATCTAGCCGCCCCCCCCCCCCCACCGCCCCCGCACTCCTCCGCCCACCCCCTTCGACGTATCGGCTCGGTATCGGGGATCTGACCGGGAAGAAGTTATGGGCCAGCCGGAGTCTGGGCCCGCCCCCTGTGGCCCTGGCCGGCGGGCGCACTGGCTGTGCCACTCACCGATGATTCAGGAACACCGCGGTGGTGCCGAGACCCCCATTTCGGTGCTTAGAAGCATTGGTAAGCATAACCGCGCGGTCTGAGCAGGCAGTGTACAACCGAAAGGTCGCTAGTTCAAATCCACAATTTTTCATGTTTTTTTTTTTTTCATTTTTTTTTAAATTTAACTTTAAATTTCAGTTTGAAGCATTGCTTTAGCAGGGCAGGTTCTTCGTAGATGAAGTGCAACTCTGCACTAATTTTTTTTTTGGTTATTTTTTTATTTTGTGTGTGAGCTGTGCACTGACCAGCGAAACGCTGCACCGCTGAGCGCTGAGCGCTCCTCCGTTGACGGGCCGCTGGGCTGGTTACGGCCCTTTCGGCGCAGGGAAGGGTTGCCCGTGTGTAATGCGCTTTTAAGTGGATGAAAGTTTCGCTTCGGAGTGTGAGTGAGAGGGGCATACACACTCAGCCCCCCCCCCCCCCACACACACACAGGTACCAACGTGAAAACGAATAGAATCCTTGGAGAGATCAGTCTAACAGAGAGACTGCCTTAGTGCAGCAGGCAAGTTTTTCGACGTCGTCCTGCGCGGTCTCTGCCTCTCTAGCTCACTCATGAGGCGTATTTTTTTTTTATCTCAGGATGTTTTTTTTTATTCGTCTGGCGTGTGGCACAGCGGGTAGCAGTGGCGGTGCTGAGTGTACGACACCTCCAAACAAGGTGCCGGCGTGCGGGCGAGCCGGCCGGCCGGGCGACTCCATCTACTTACAGATTTCCCGAGGGAGGGACGGCCACAAAATAAGACAGTGTCCAGCGTTAAATCGTGTCGCCCGACCCATTCCGGGGCCCCCGGTTCCTGGTTCCGGTCCGGGTTAGTCCCCTGGTCACGGCGGCCCCGCCCGGAGCCGCCCGGAGCCGCGCGGAGCGTGCCGTCCGTCACCAGTGGCCGTGGAGGGCGGCCCTTCGAGGGGCAGGCCAAACGTGCCTCGGTCAATACCGACGGCTAGAACTCACAAAATCGAGCTCAGCGACCGGTTTTGAACCTGGCGAAAAAAACAGCGCGTTCGTTTTCTTTCAGCGATGTATGGTATTTTCATCCGGAGTCGAAAATCTGGTTCCCAGTCGGGGGGGGGGGGGGGAAGGTTTAAAGTAGTTTGGTGCGTCCGCTCCGGCCGCTGGCTCCGGTCAGCGTGGTCCTTCCCCTCCCCTCCGGCTAGCCTCGCTCCGGGGGGCTGGACCGCCCGGCTGCCTCCAGCCGCCGAAATCTGCTGCGGGCTGCGGGGATGAGGGTGGCGGCGGCTGGTCTTGGAAAAGACAGGTGGTAATGCGTTGCCGGAAGGGAAGGGTTGAGACACACTCTGTTCCACTGCGCGCCGGAGAAGTGGCGACCGCCCGCCGCGCGCGAGGCGACGCGGATAAGTGGCGGAGAGAGAGAGAGAGAGAGAGAGAGAACGGGGCGTTCGTAATGAGCGCCCGCGGTCACCCTGGCCGCCGAGCCCAATCCGCAGTCCGTCATGCAAGCCACTGCCGCCAACACCTGCCGCGAAATGAGAGTGTCGGCAACAGACGCCTGGCCCACCACCTCGACGGGGAAACCCGCGTCAAAAGTAGTGACTCCAACCCACATCCTTCCTGCCCAAGTTCTCTCACAGTTAAAAAAAATATATATATATAAATATTTTTTGTCAGACTGGTGCCCTGGGCCGACATGCCCGGACTCGGTCTCATCATCTCAGGACGACGTTAGGCAGCTCCCGATATATGTGAAAACTTGGGCAAAGCCACCCGCCGGCCCTGGCCAAGGCCCCCCCCCCCCCCCCCAGCCAGCCAGTCTGCCCTGATTGAAGTGCAGCCCTGCATTTCATAAGCAAGCCTCCGAGCCCCGGCACTCAATTTGCAGAGCTCCTTGCCGCTCATCGCCGAATTTCCCGCCAAGAGGAAGAGAAGGGGTGGGGGCCAGTCTGCCTTTATTCGAACCGCCGCATGTGTGTTGTTGTTGTTTTTGTGGATGTGTCTGTGTGCATTCTGGTTAGTGCAGCCGAGCGGCCAGGACCAGACGGCTCGATATGCGAAATTCCTCCAGTTCGGCGGAAACGGCGGAGCGCGGAGCTCTGATTGAAATAACAAAATAAGTCAATAAAGAGGCCGGCGAGGCACAGCCCTCTGCTAGGCCCGGCGGGCCGTGGCGTGTGTACATGCCTAATCAGCGAGAAGGAAGGGGGAGGCTCAAAGAGGATGGCGACACGCAGAAAACTGTGTGCGTTCTGGGTGGCGCAGTGGGTAGCGCGTTAGTGGGTTGATCGCAGACCGTG
The DNA here is from genome assembly GCA_030522485.1 of Stenchaetothrips biformis. Classification (NCBI taxonomy): domain Eukaryota; kingdom Metazoa; phylum Arthropoda; class Insecta; order Thysanoptera; family Thripidae; genus Stenchaetothrips; species Stenchaetothrips biformis. Next base: position 4,049,331 of record CM060100.1, read on the forward strand.
GGTTCAAATACCACTTCTGAATGTTTCCATAGTTTCACTTGTTGGGTCGCCAGATTTGACGTTCTTGTGGTTTCGGTTTTTTTTTTTCCTTTCTTCCATTCACCTGCCAGTGTGCGATGCGGCGCGCAGTCCTTTTTGTAGGCGTGCTGGACCGCCACGGCCCTCTGTGTGAATAAAGCCGCAAGTTGCTCCCCCCCCTCTCTCTCTCTCTCTCTCTCTCTCTCTCTCTCTCTCTCTCTCTCTCTCTCTCTCTCTCTCTCTCTCTCTCTCTCTCTCTCTCTCTCTCTCTCTCTCTCTCTCTCTCTCTCGCACACACTCTCTTCAGGCACCGCGACCGCCAACTTGTGAACATCGCCCCTCCATTCACACTTCCTCGAGTGTGAAAAGATATGGGAGTCAAAATATATGCAAACCATCTCCTCTCGGCCGCACACCCGCCGACCCCACCCCGCCCCGCCACGCCCCGCCACGCCCGCGGACCCTCACGCCCGCCTCCTTTGCATACGGGCTCCGTATTTCTTTATTTCGAGGCGGCGCCCGAAGTGTCCGAAATTCAGTTTGTACAGTTGCGCGCGTGGAATTCGTGTGGAGACTGGGCAGTGCAGCGGGGGCCTCGGGCCGGCGCCTTGAGCCGGCCGGGACGTGCGCGAGAAGGAGTGAGTGCGCGTAAGGACTATACACTACAGGGAAAAACAAGGAGAAATTAAGAAGAGACGGGGAAAAGAAGAGACCTTGAGGAGAGACAAGAAGAGGAATTAAATAACCGTCACTGAGCGGGAAGTAGGTCGGTCACACCCGCCCCCACCACCGCTGCGAGCGGTTCTCTCGTCCTTTTTTTTTCTGGCGTAGCCGCTAAGACGAAGGAAGCGCCGAAGGGTCCCTAGCCCGGCCGCCCTTGGCCACTGGACTGAGAGTTTCAAAGAGGGTCGGGATGTGTGCATACATATTCGGAACCCCTCCGCGCCCTGCGTGGTGCCGCCCTGGTGCCGCCTGCACGGACGAAGGGTCCTCCTCACAGTGGCGGCGCACAGTGGGCCAGAAGACGGGCGCAGGCGACCAAAACCCAGGACGCGTTTTGAGCTCCAGAGTCGCTAAACAGGACTCGAACCGAGCGTGTGACCCCACCGATGGATTCCTCGTTCAGAGGGCAATGCATTGGTGGGGTCACACGTTCGGTTCGAGTCACATTTAGCGACTCTGGAGCTCAAAACGTGTCCAGAATTTTTGCCGCCCGCACCGGTCTTCTGGCCCACTGTGCGCCGCGAGCCTTTCGGAAAGCCCTCGGGTAGCCCTTCGGCGGTCTCGTGGGAACAGTTGGGGCCGTTCACGTCGCAGGCCCATCTAATGAACACACTCTCACACGCGCGCGCGCGCACACGCACACACACACACGCATCACCAGGAAAGGGTTGGCCCTACATCCCCAGCGCTAGGCAAGTGATCAGCAAAACGCCTCCAATAAATCGAGACCGCGCTGCACTCGCTGTTTCCTCCTTGTTTTGTTTAACGCCTCGTCAGTGCGACGGTGGGAGGAGTGACAAACTAACGACTAGGCCGGCGTCACCTGCTGTTCAAATCTGGGACTTCTTTCTTTTTTGCGTGTGTTTTTCTATTTTTTTTCGCCAACACAAAACCGTTTTTTTTTGCTGTAAATGCTCGAGTTCTCCACTTGACCTCCAAATTGGTGACAATGTCGCCCCGCCTGGAGGGCCTGGACGCGACAGCCCAGGCAGGGCGCCATAATCACTATTGATGATTTGAGGGCCGCCAGCCCCGTCTGCCCGGCCGTCCGCCTGCCTGCTCCGTCCGCCCGCCTCCTGGTTGAGGCCCGCGTCGAGGAGCTGGATCATCGAGGACGTCGTCGGGCCCACTGCGCCTGCTCGGTCCGCGCACTGCTGCTAATCTCACACCAGGCCCTCATTTAGCCGGGATTTCCCTCAGACCACGTTCTTTTCATAATAAATCTCTGTCTGACCCCACCCCCTTCCGCGCCCCGAAAAAAGTGCGCGAGCTTTACCTAATTTTGCAAATTAGCCTTTTTCTCCTCTGCCCGTGGCGCGCGTCTCCAGACGGAGGAACGAGAGGACGAAAAAACGTGCTGCTCGAAACTTCAGCTGCCATTTTTTCATCTGTTGAGCTGCTCGGCCAAATCTTGAGACAATGTTGTCGGGAGTCGAGGGAATGAAGGGCCTGCAGGGAGGGGGGAGGTGGTGGCGGGTTTCGTCTCGCCAAAGGGCCGGTAGGTTAGGGCTGCGAGTCTGGCATTGAATCAGGACGCTCCCGCTGCAGGTGCAACTTGGGTTCCGATTCCGACCTTCTTGTGTGCTTGAGAGGGGGGGGGGGGGTGACGGGTGCTGCACAGTGGGCCAGAAGACCGGCCCACTGTGTGCTGCCGCACGCAGCCTCCCCGGTGTGGGTTGCGACGCTGCTGGCGACACATTGAGTCCGGGCGCAGACAACGGGATGGGGTTACGTGTGGGCCTAGCGAGCAATTAGGTGGAGGGAGGCAGACAGGAACCCGCACAGGAATAACTCTTATTCCCGTTTTTTTTTTAAATCAGACTTTGGCAAAGTCTCGTGCAAAGTCTTCTTCAAAATTTCGGTAAAAATTGAAACAACCCGACGTCGTGAAGGATGCCGGTGAGCATCTTGAGGCGAGCTGCGGAGGGGTCTTCTTTCCGGTGGCTCCCTCCCGGCTGCGCTGCATGGCAGGGCTGCTGTGCTGTGCTGCTGCGCGATGCGATGTCACGGTCCAAGTGCCGCCGTCCCGTCAGGGCGGCCAACTTTCACAATGCGACTCACCTTACAATGGAGAGCCGGCGACGAGCGAATTGCGTGTTCGAGTCGTGTTGGCGCGCACGGCACGCCGCGTGTTCAAGTCGTGTCTGACGACGTCGCACCCACCACGTGGGACACCAGTTTTAGTTTTCAAAATCATTTTTTCGATAACCGTTTTTCTAGCCCACTGTGCAACGGGCCACCGATGCGGCGCCACACGCACACCCTTTGTGTCGCGCCGCCGTGTCTCGCTATTCGTTCCACTAATTTCTCTCTTTGTTCTCTCTCCCTCTCTCTCTCTCTCTCTGTTGCAGCGACGCCCCGCGCAAGCTTTGTGGATGCGCCCCTTTTGTCGCGCGTGCCTTGTAAATAGACTGCCTGCATTTGGTGCATTTAATTGGCGGCGGTGCATTCGTTGCGGTGTCGGAAACATAAGATTAACGTTCGCAGACGGACAGACAGACAGACCTCTACAAGCGTTTCTCGGCAAACAAACCAGATGATGCGAACTTTTATTATTATTCCCTACCTCCCCTCGTGTGCTTCAAACCCATGGCAACGCTAAGTGGTCATCACGTGGTGGCTCGGGGCGTTCACGCTTAGGTTTCTCGGTTCGAGTGTCAGCGGATCGAATCTTATTACTTCACAACTTTTTTTTCTCTGACCGCTGCTCATTGTCGCGTCAAGAACCCGCTTCAATCGATCGTGAGACATGAGCCGTGGTGGCTGAGGGCGTTAAGGCGTCCGACCCCGACCGTAAGGTCCGGGGATCGAATCCCCACATTTCCTTTCATTTTTCAACTGGCTTCCTCCCACTGCGACTCAAACCCGTCGTCCAACACTCGGCAGACGTGCAAGTCAGGGTGGTGTAGTGGTCTAGGCTCAATCCAGGCCATTACACCCGGGTGTCTAAAAAGCAGTCCGCTTCGGCGGATTGGCCTCGGCACTGGTTCGATCCCCGATCGAGCCAGCCACTCGAAATTGGTCGCGAGTGGGTCCATTCCGATTCGTCGGATGGAGTTGATAAGTCCTTTGAAGCTGGCCCACTGACTGCATGTTCGGGTCTGGGAGCGCCGGACAGCGGGTGTACCATTTGGGTACCGACCAGCCTGCGCAAACAAAAGCTCCCAAAACAACTCTCTCTCTCTTTCTTTCTTTCTCTGTCTCTCTATCGTCTCTGCCTTACTCTACTCTGCCCATGTTGGGCCGTGTCGGCGGCTCGGGTCCTACTGGGTCCCCCGGCGTACGATATCGAAGTCGCTGGATCGGATTAACCCCAGTTACCTGAGAGCACCGGTTCCCATCCCGAACACCGAAGTAAAGCAGGAGGCCTCCCCATTAAGACTGGGGAGGGGGTGTAGAGTTCCATTTTTTTTAAAAAAAATATTTTTAGTTAAACACGACTGGTTTCCAAACACCGAAGTTAAGCGGGCTGCTCGAGCCCCATTGCGCGTCTACAGTTTTGGCCGCCAGCGCCGGTCGTCTGGCCCACCGTGCGGCGTTGTGGGTGGTCCTCACCAAAGTCGATTAACCGAAGTTGACGGAAGCAGACGAACACCAACACACCCCACCGAATCACTGTTTTTCCGTGTGACGACTGGAAGGAAAGGCGCGGGAAAATCCGGGAAAGCCCGTGGAAACCTTCCCGGGAGAGTCGGCATTATTCCAAACAAAAGCCAGCGCTGTCAGCACTCCGTCAGGACACGCGGCACGCCCTGCCGTGACAGACGGCTGGGTCTCCAAACTCTATCCTCTAATGGGAAGCCCGTGTTGTTCTTCAAGCTGTCCAAACTACTCGAACAGAGCGCTGCATTCGTTCAGGACGGCGCCGCGGTGCGTGTGTGTGGGTGTGTGGGTGTGTGGGTGTGTGCCGAGTTCAGCCGTCGGCAGGCGATGAAGAGGCAGAGCTCATCGTCAGACGCGCACGATCCTCGCGATGCTCTGGTGTCGGAAACGCCAACGACCCGATTGAAAATTAAATCACCGACTGCTGTTGGGTAAGGAGTGTTTCCGCAAAAGAATACCGCTGCTTTTTATTCCTGTTCATTTTTTTTTTTTAATTTTTTTTTTGCGTGATCTGGCTTACAAAACTGTTCTTCGATCGGCGGGCCTCTCTGCCGCCGGGCCGCAGGCGAGAGGGTCAGCCTGGGAACTATTAGCGCCTGGACTGTTAAAACAGGATTTTCTAGGGGATTTACTTTCCATTAGATTCTGCCTGAGTTGTAGTGTTTGCATGGAACTTTCCTCATCCGCAAATAATGCAGGGGGGTTGGAGGGGGTGAAGGAGAGGGGGAGGTGGGGGCACTGACGTCCTTCGTAATGGGGGTCTTGACGCGGTTGCCCTGCGTTTCCCCAGCCGATGGTCACCGACATTGGTCAGCGATTCCCACGTCACAGGGTCGAAGGTACTGTGGCCCTTTGTGCCCGCCTTGGCCCCTTGGAAGTAGGCAACGCGGCGTTCGGTCCTCGCTCGAGTGCACAGCGCATTGCCTACCCTGGACTCGGCGGGCGTGCTGCGCTGGCGGTGAGATCGCAGACTTTTAGTTGTTGCCTCTGTTATTTTACGTTTCTTTCCTGCATTGTTCTTCCGTTGCCCCCTGTCTCGCCCACTGTGTCTCCGTCCTGGCCCTGTAATACGCAGCTACCCATACGCCATTGAATGCATTATTTTCTTAAGAGTCCGAACAACCTTCGGCTAATTATTAAATCACAAGGACGAAAGTTAAGTTACTCCGTAACTTGCCCTGCAGCCGGGCAGCCCTGGGCGGGGCGGGTTGGGGCGTGGTGGGGCGGGGCGTGGCGTGGCGGCCGTCGGGTCTGCCACACCGCGGCGGCGGTCATTCATTAAAACTTTATGCTGTTGATGCGTGTTTGCTGCTGGCGCGCGCCGCGCCCATTCGAGTGCCCCACCCCGCCCCACCCCGCCCCACCCCGCCCCACCCCGCCCCACCCCACCCCGCCCCGAAAACCTCAGCGTGCTGGTAGCAGACGCTGGGCACAGGAGGGACCAGCAGAAGCACCGCTCCCTAACACCTCAGGCTTGAAGTAAACGAATATAATTAAAACTCGATTTATCAACAGATTTCTATTTTTAAAAAAGTTTCATAAAATGTTTTTGTTTTTTGTTCTAACAAAAAGTCTTAGCACCATACCTTCTCCATTTCTCGCCTAGAGGGTAGGCCACCCGTGCGCACAAGTCACCAACACGGAGAGTCAAATGCGTTAATATTTCCTAGTTCAGCTGCAGTCCTCTGCTTGTAGGAACGTAAGGTAGGTGGCCTACTCACTCGTAATTTTTTTTTTAAATTGTTTTAAATTTAGGATTTAAAACGTCGAGACGCCATGGCTTGGAGAGTGTAAGAGGCGGGCGTCATCTGCCAATACTAACGGGAGAGGGAGCAAGAGAGAGAGAGAGAGAGAGAGAGAGAGAGAGAGAGAGAGAGAGAGAGAGAGAGAGAGAGAGAGAGAGAGAGAGAGAGAGAGAGAGAGAGAGAGAGAGAGAGAGAGGGAGAGGGAGAGAGAGAGCGTCGTTGGCAAATGAAGATGGCTGGGGTGCTCCATTGTTTTTACATGGCCATTGAGCGGCCCAAGGCGGCGGGGCGGGGCGGGGCGGCCCGGAGATGCCAAGGATGTGGGGCATTGTCTCAAGTTGAGCGGCGTGGCGTCGCGGCGCAGTGGCGCTGCTGTCGAGCAGGTGTTCCGCGAGGAGTAATTATGAGGCTTTTCAAACCAAATTCGCCTTCCTTTTCTGTCACGCTCTTCCCACTGTGCGGAGAAAGTGACAGAGCGAAGGCCGCGAATTTCATGCGATTGCCACCTCGAGTTAGCTCAGAGGCTTGCCTCGTATATATCGTTCGAAAAATGGATCCGTCGATAACTGTAGTTATATTACTGCTCGCAATACACGATGATGATAATAATTGAACTGTTCGAAGAGTTGGGCCGCGTGGTGATTGGGGGCGGGGCGCGCGCGTGTTTAGCAAAGTTGGAAAAGTTGATGATTTTCAGCGAGCGAATAACAACGGAGGAACAGAGCAGAGTGGAAAGGTTGGGGGAGGGGAGGGGAGGGGAGGGGGGTTGTTCCCGACGTATTTTAATAACAGGCGAGAGGTTCAAATCGAGGAGGAACGATCGCGCTGAGTTTATCGACGAAGACCGCGGCGGAACGTGGAGAGAGAGAGAGAGAGAGAGAGAGAGAGAGAGAGAGAGAGAGAGAGAGAGAGAGAGAGAGAGAGAGAGAGAGAGAGAGAGAGAGAGAGAGAGAGAGAGAGAGAGAGGAGATGGGTGGAGGGCGACGAACGGCCGACATAAACCAGCATTACCGGAAACATTAAGGTCATTTTGTCGCGCTGGTGACCAGGGGCCATGAACGAGGAGGGCAGTCCATGGTCATGACCACGGCCAACCATGGCGCATTCGAAGGGCCGTCGAAGGGCCCTCGGCCGATCTGAAGGGTCAGCAGCCCTCGCGGACCCCAATGAGGGTCCGGCCCGGCGGCGCGGTGGTGTTTCGGGGGGTGGGCCAAATAAAAGATGTCGGAATTACAGCCTAAACTATCAGTTGTTGGTCAGCGAAATGCCATATCTGATGGGAGGGAAGGGAGGCCCTCTGAGAAGGCACTGAGTAAAATGGGAGGGAGGCGCGCACCCCGACAGTTTTGCTGAATCCCCGCGATGATCCCTGTGGGGTTGCGGGGCGGGGTGGGGTGGGGCCCCACGGTCGCGTCGGCCCGTTGGGGCACCACCAGCACAACCGCCTGGACTGTGATTGACAGGGCAATAATCCAGCACGGCGCCACCGCAGAGGCTGGAGTTGACTATCCCTCGAGGAGTCTGGGATGAGCCGAACCAGCCAGCAATAGTCCTGCCTGCCTGCCTGCCTGACTTGCCGCCCCTGTAGGCAAGGTGAATGTGGGTCTTGGCTTCCATGACATCACTCCACCTGGTCCAATAAAATTTAATTTTTGAAAAATATGGAATGCACATCTGATTGACACCGGTCCCATGCTTCACGCGCGAAAACCACCACAAGACAATCAAAAAGGTCATTTTTGTCTTTGTTATTGCCACCGGGCGTGAGCGGTGCGCAGCAAGGCAGCGCACGGCGAGCCGACGCCCCGAGCAGGTCGCTCAGTGTGGAGTCCACACGCCCGACCGGCCGGCCAAGTTTGGACAGCTTGTCAATAACCAGGCGGTGCGTGGGGCTGCCTGGGCGCTGCGTACCCCGGGGGGCTCAGGCCGACCCGTGACGTCATGCTCACCTCCAGCCTGCAGCGCGGGTCAGCCGCACGGTGAAGACGGCGCAGCCGGATAAAACTATCGACGCATTTTGAGCTCCAGAGTCGCTGAATGGGACTCGAATTATCGAACGTGGTGACCCCACCAAAAGAATGCTCTCCGCTCCGTCTCGCTCAGCTCGCGAGACACTGATGGGCCCTAGTCGTGAACGAGCCGCCCTTTAATCACGACAACTTCCTCCGCGGCAGCGCCCTCGTTGATTGCGGGGAAATATTATCGCAAAGAAAGGGAACAACGGCGCCACCTCGACTCGGCCTCCCGATTGTTTTCAATCCGCCAAAGTCCTCTGCGGAGCGCAGCCCCGTTGCGTCGCCCTGTCTCTCTCGCGCGCCCACGGCGCGTTAGAGCGCCGTAGCGACGCTCCGGAACCAGCCGCCGCCGGAGTAGTGATTGCTCGCCAGGCGATCGCACCACCTCATTTTTCCCGCCGTTATTCCGAGTGAGAAGTCACTGGCCCGCGGAGTGTGATTCTAATAAACTTGCTCCTTCTCTTTTCTTTCTCTCCGCTTTCTTTTCCATTCGTCCGCTAATTGAGAGCGATCTTATTCTAATTATGATTTCGGTGCACAGCCGGTGCACGAGGCGAAGGGCAGCGGGCCGTGCGGTGCGGACCGGCCGGGTCGACCGCGTGTCTGCCCCCCCCCCCCCCCCCCCCCCGGCTGCAAAGTTACGGACAGAGAAGTTTTGTGATGCTGAACAGAAAAGGGGGAGTGGAGGGGGTAGAAATAGGGCGGCAGTGCAAGAAGAGACTGGTGGCCATGTGGCGACAGTAATAAGCCGTATGGAAACCCGCGAGTCGCGGGGAAGACACCGCCGTCCGGGTGTGTGACGTCACACCCCACCCGGTCAACCTCACCCGGTGACGTCATATTCGTGTCAGTTCGACGCGCCTTTTCGGCACAACTTTCGGGGGCAGCGGAGCCGGGCCGCGGGGCCGAATGCTATGCTTGCTCGTTAGCAAACAGTTAGCACTCGGTAACTAGGGGCCGCCGGGCAGCGAGGGGCAGCAAGAAGCCACGTCACAGGATCATCGTTAAATGGATGCAGCCAACCATCCGCTACACTCAAAGAAGGAGAGGTAACCTCCGCCAGCAAGACGAACGACTCGGACTGACGGTCAGGCAGCTCTGTCTGCTGTGAATCTGAGACGCGGGTTCGATTCCCGCTGCAGCCACCTCCGGCCAACAGTTTAAATTTTCGTTTTTGCTAGCGGTGCTATTTGATCGATCATTTTTTTTAAATGTCAATGATAGACTTCCTGCTAGGAGATTACCACCACGCAGTGCTGACGGTGATGGCCGAGCCGGCGGTTCCGGCCCACTTTTTGCTCGGACTGTCCTTGAGGTGGGCACCCGCACGTGCCCTCTAATGGGAGCCCGACGGAGGGGGTGGGGGAAGGGGGGGGCGACCCTGCCCCCGTCGCGTTGTGATCGACGGCGACCAAACTTCGCCTGCGAGCGACTCCCATCAACGGCAACTTGCGGACAACGAAAACAAAACCGTCCTCGGCGAAAATACGAGAGGAAAACACATGGTGTTTGTGAAGCCAGACCAGACCCCCTGGCTGGGCCGTACGGGCTGGGCCTGGGCTGGCCCTGGCTCCACTCTAGAGTCCCGGATCCCTCTGCATCAGTCGTCTCCCCGGCCTTCTGCTGCATGCCTCCCGTCCTTCCGAGTCGGCTCGCCCCTCTCCGCCCTGTCACCCGCTAAAAAGGGTGAAAATCCCCCTGGACAAGCAAGCGACATCCGTGGATTGTTTTCAGTGTGACACAGGCAGTGAAGATTCGGGAGGCATTCCCGGATTCCTCGCCTGATTCACACAATAACAATCGCACCGGGTCTTTGTCCTGGCGGCCAGTGCGCTAAGCGGTTCCCGAACCAAATTGAAACTTGATTGCGCCGTCGTAGTCGCGCGCACTCTCTCTCTCTCTCTCTCTCTCTCTCTCTCTCTCTCTCTCTCTCTCTCTCTCTCTCTCTCACACACACACACACACACACGTGGGCCAATGGCGGCGCTGGCGCTCGCCACAGCGGCCTGCTTGTCCGTGCCCCGCGGGGGGCTGGGCGGGGCCTCCCTCAGCCAATAGCAAGGGGCGCGGGGGAGCGGGGCAGGAGGGGCGCAGGTGAGCTGCGGGGGGGGGAGGGGGGGGGGATGCTGTGGGTGGATTTCAAAGGAGCTGCATGCGAGGAATGGCAGAGGCGGAGAGGTATCTGCATCCCCTGCCGCTGCACTGGGAAAAAGTTGTAATAGGGGCGGCGTGGTGTGTGCAGGCCGTGTTGCTGCCAGTGCGCACGCAGAGCGGTCGCTCTGTCTCTCTCGCACCCCGACGGCACCCCGACGGCACGCCGCGCGAGTGAGACAGAGCGATGGAACGACGGCTCTCTTCCCGGGGAGAGCAACGCGTGTTGCAGGTAAGCCCTCGCTACACTACAAGTGGCCCGCCGGGAAGCAGCCACGACGCCATGGGGAAAAGCCAGGCCGGTGTAGCGCGTTGTGTGTGTGTGTGTGTGTGTGTGTGTGTGTGTGTGTGTGTGTGTGTGTGTGTGTGTGTGTGTGTGTGTGTGTGTGTGTGTGTGTGTGTGTGTGTGTGTGTGTGTGCGCGCGTGTGTGTACTGCTGGTTTACGGTGTGGGTGCACAGCGAGCGGGGACGCCAGAGAGAGAGAGAGAGAGAGAGAGAGAGAGAGAGAGAGAGAGAGAGAGAGAGAGAGAGAGAGAGAGAGAGAGAGAGAGAGAGAGAGAGAGAGAGAGAGAAAGAGAGAGAGAGAGAGAAGCACACCATGTTGAAAAATTAGCGCGAGTGCGGAGGTTGCTGCGGAGATATTCCAGAGACGCCACGCTTGAGAAGCACATGCCTGGAACACCGCTTGTTTTTATGTCGAGTATTTTAAAAACATTTTTTTTTTCAAACCACAAGGCAGTGGCAGTTGATAGTGCAAAAAAAAGGGGGGGGGAAAGGCGGAACGGAGTTGTCTGGGAACAAAGACGTGAGGCCCCGCCGACAGGGTGCTGCCGGGGGCGGCTGTGCTCTGTTGGGGGCGTCCCTGGTAATCAGTCATTATTTTCCGAGACATTAAACCACGCTTCAAAGCGGGGCCCCACACGGGGACCTGCACTCTATTTAAGACCATCACCCCTCCGATAAGAACAACACCCGGACAACAGAGGACGGCGATTTCACCGAAGATTAGCGCTTCTGTCTCGAGACAGAGACGGACTGTAGCACACGCGTGCCTGCTGCGTCGTGGAAGCACTGAAGCTCCAGGCCGAGGATTTCGTCATGCCAGCAACACGATGGGAGCAATTTTTTTCCTCCGAGGGAGCCAAGAAAAGAACGAGACCTCGTCACCTTCGGATTCTTATTTTCTTTTCGGCAACTCCGCGCTGCTAACGGCACGGATGGCCGAACGCTTGGGCCGACGGCCTGCTGCCTGGGCCGGGGCGGGGCGGGGCGGGGCGGGGCGGGGCGGGGCGGGGCGGGGCGGGGCGGGGCGCGCATGCATGAATCGTTCGGATCCAACTCAAAATTCGCCTCTGAAAGGGCCTCGGGGAAAAACTTTATTAAAGCCTTAACTTGGTTGCCATTGATGCGCGGTGGGAGAGGTAAGTAGAAGGGGAGGGGGGCGGGGGTCGCGCTGTGCGACCGGCGGGCCACACAGCCCGAACGCCTTATTATAATTTCGGCGTCTTTCGCGTCCCGTGTTTTAAATTTTCATTCATTCAAATAGAGAGTAAACACGCGGGCTGTCACACCGCGCCAACCCCTTCGTTTGTCCCGCCTTTTCGGCGGCTCGGACTTTTTCGGTCAAAGGATTGCGACGCCTCGCTGATTGGGGAACGGCGGGGAAATCAGGGAAAGCCGGGAAATCGACGCGGCACCTGGATCAGAAAGCCTGAATGAGGAAAGACGTCAAGGCCAGGGCAAAAATTCGATTTCACTTTTCTGACTCTCAAAACGCGTCCGGGATTTCGACTACCACCTCCAGCGGTCCTCTAGCCCACTGTGCGCCGAGCCCCCAGTCTCCAGACAGCCGCTGCAGCAGCACTTCAACACCTCGCAAGACGGATGGCTGCTAGCCGTTGAGTCCGTGTCTCTCGGACCGACGCGGCGGCGGTGGGGCGGAGCGGAGGGGTCACACTAATTATCACTCAGTGCTGCACTGCAGACGGCGGACGAAGTCGCCCACTGTGCAGTAGGGTGTGGCGGCATAACCGACAGCAGCAGCAACAGTTGCAGCCGAGTGACACCGCGCCCACTAATGAACCTCAGGTAGGCAAAAAGCCGAAGTTAGGTTCAGCGAGCTTTCGAACGAGCGCGCCGTTTCATTTTTTTTTTTTTTTTTTTTTTTTTTTTCGGTCGCTGCGGGAATTAATCTAGGCGGCGCTGATCGCGCGGCGTTAAGTGAAAATAGTCTCCCTGGGTTGCTCCGCTCGGTTCCCTTCGGCTCGAGAGACTTTCAATTAGGGCGCAGGGCAAGGGCCCCCGCACAGTGGGACGGAGGACCGGGGAGGCGGCCGAAACGCTAGCCGCGTACAGAGCTCCAGAGTCGCTAAGTGGGACTCGAACCGGCCGTGTGACCAACCGATGCATTACTTTCCGAACGAAGAATCTATAGGTGGGGTCACACGTTCGGTTCGAGTCCTGTTCAGTGACTCTGCGGCTCAAAACGCGTCTAGAGTATTGGCCGCCTGCGCCGGTCTTCTGGCCCACTGTGCGCCAGGGCCGCCGACCGCGTGCTAGACTTCAATGAACCCTTCCCTTTCCCTCTTCTTCGCGGCCGAGGGCGCCAAGGGCTGGTAATCGGCGGGGCTGCAGAGAGAGGGACTTCGTCGGTCAACCAGAACGGCATTTTCTTCAAACTGTTTTAAGCTAATATATTTGAGAAAAAAATAAATAAATAAAAAATATTTATCCAACACGGAGTTGAACCTACGACTGCACGGCTTGCGAATCGTCACTGTACCAACTGCGCTGTGCAGACGTTTTGTATTTGAGCCCAGCCGATCGAGCTGGGTTCCTGATTGAGCTGGCCCTCGCACGGCTCGGACACGAGCTTGTCGTCCGAAAGCTTTATGGCAGCGGCGAAACTAACTGCTTGTTTTATGATCGTCTCCCGCTCCTTTTTATATTCCCCGGTCCAGTTTTGCACACAAAGTGACACTAGTGGGACCGAGTTTGAATATCGTTAGCGGTGAGGTGGCGAGGAGAGGGATGGGGGAGCCCAACTTTTTTTATTATTTCAATGTTGGCGCCGCTTTGTTGACGCACCGATCACTTCCAGCGCTCTGGGTCCCGCAGCGCCGCAACCCTTCCTTGCCTTTGCCGGACGTGTCGGCGAAGTCGGCAGTGGCATCGGCATTCACTGCACACGCGCGCCCAGTGGAGACGCGGCAGAGACACGTCTCCAAATCCCAAGTCACAAATACGACTCGAATCGAACACATGAGGGTAACTTTCGATTCCTCGTTCGAAGGGCAATTCATGGACGGGGTCACACGTTCGGTTTGAGTCCCATTTAGCGCTCAAAACGCGTCTAAGGTTTAAGCCTCCGGCGTCGGTCCTCTGGCCCACTGTGCGGCATATTGCCTTGCCTTGCGTAGCGTGACGACCCCGGCAACACCCTCGACGTTAGTTGCCGCTCGGGCCGCACGGAGCGCGGCGCCACCAGCGAGCCATCTGAGAAGCTAATCAAAAGGTTTTCATGTCAAAGCCACATTCCGCGGGTGAAAACAAACAGGTAGGAACCAGGAGGGGAGGGGGAAGGGGAATTACCCCGGCGACGCCACCGCGTTCCCACGCTGTAATATAAAAGCAGACTATCGGGGTGACGTGTGTGACACGCCAAAGGCATTCAAAAAACAACAACAACAAAAATTCCAGCAGACAGACAAAATGCCGTTAAAAGTCAGCACGATTTACTTTTGACGCCTTTTTTTTTCTTGTGCTGGACACGATCGGCTGGAAGTCCTGTCTGATCCTCAGCGGACGCGGAAGTGACCTTGAGGCAGTCGGAGAAGTGATGCAAGTCGAGAAAGAAAGGGGCGCCAAGTGTTCCAAGGTCAATTCAAGTTCGCCGCCTCTGTTCGGCCGCGGCATGGAAACTTACTTGTAATCCAGACTTCTCGTCGGTGGAGGTCAGGCCCCTCGTCCCGCCCCGCCCCGCCCCGCTCCGCACACCACCACCCCACCCTTGGAAAAGAGAAACAATTTGCCGCTGCACTTTCTGTCAGGCGAGTTGGGTGTTTGACCTGCAGCAGAGTCGGTTGGTCCAGCGGTCAGCGTGTCTGCCTCGCCGCGAGATGGCGCTGCGCTCAGTGGCCGACGCTTTTCGCGCGGTGGTAGTGTATTCTGCCCATCGGGTTGGGTGGAAGGCATCTGGCTTATCTCCTCGGCCGCAAGATGGCGCTGCGCGCAGGCTGCGGAGCCTTTCTCGCGGTGGTTGTGTTTGCTACCGATCGGGTTGGGTGGTAAGCCTCTGGCTGATCTCCTCTGCCGCGAGATGGCGCTGCGCGCAGGCTGCGGCGCCTTTCTCGCGGTGGTAGTGCATTCTTCCCCTCGGGTTGGGTGGAAGGCATCTAGCCAATCGTTTCTGCCGTGAGATGGCGCCACATGCAGTCTGCGGCGCCTTTCTCCCGGTGGCAGTGGTTGCTGCCGGTCGCGTTGGGTGGGCAGCCTCTAGTTGAGTTTTTCTATTGCGAGATGGCGCTGCGCGCAGGCTGTGGCGCCTTTCTCGCGGTGGCAGTGTTTACTGCCTATCGGACTGGGTCAAGAGCCGCTGAATGATATTTTCTGCCGCGAGATGGCGCTGCAGTTACAGGCTGACGCTTTTCTCGCGGTGGCAGTGTTTGCTGCCGATCTGGTTGGGTGGAATGCCTCTGGCTGATCTCCTCTGCCGCTAGATGGCGCTGCGCTCAGTGGATGACGCTTCCCTCGCGGCAGCGAGATATGCTGCCGATCGGTTTGAGTGGCAAGCTTCTGAATGACCCCCTCTGCCGCGAGATGGCGCTGCCCGCCGGCTGCGGCGCCTTTCTCGCGGTAGCAGTATTTGCTGCGTCTCGGATTGGGTCAAGAGCCGCAGAATGACACTTTCTGCCGCGAGATGGCGCCGCACTCAGTGGCTGACGCTTTTCTCGCGGTGGTAGTGTTTTCTTCCCATCGGGTTGGGTGGAAGGCATCTGGCCAATCTTCTCTGCCGTGAGATGGCGCCACATGCAGTCTGCGGCGCCTTTCTCCCGGTGGCAGTGTTTGCTGCCGATCGGGTTGGGTGGCCAGCCTCTAATTGAGTTTTTCTACCACGAGATGGCGCTGCGCACAGTCTGCGGTGCCTTTCTCGCGGTGGTAGTGTATGCTGCCCATTGGGCTAGGTGGAAGGCATCTGACTAAACTTTTCTGCCGCGAGATGGCGCTGCCCGCAGGCTGCGGCCCTTTTCTCGCGGTGGCAGTGTTTACTGCCTATCGGACTGGGTCAAGAGCCGCTGAATGATATTTTCTGCCGCGAGATGGCGCTGCACTCAGTGGCTGTCGCTTTTCTCGCGGTGGCAGTGTTTGCTGCCGATCTGGTTGGGTGGAAAGCCTCTGGCTGATCCTCTGCGACGCGAGATGGCGCTGCACGCAGGCTGCGGCGCCTTTCTCGCGGTGGTAGCGTATGCTGCCAATCGGGTTGGTGGCAAGCCCCTTGTTTTTTTAATTTTGCCGCGAGATGGCGCTGCGCTCAGTGGTTGGGGCTTCCCTCGCGGCAGCGAGATATGCTGCCGATCGGTTTGGGTGGCAAGCTTCTGAATGATCTCCTCTGTCGCGAGATGGCGCTGCGGACAGTCTGCGGTGCCTTTCTCGCGGTGGTAGTGTATGCTGCCCATTGGGTTAGGTGGAAGGCATCTGACTGAATTTTTTTGACGCGAGATGGCGCTGCCCGCAGGCTGCGGCCCTTTTCTCGCGGTGGCAGTGTTTACTGCCTATCGGATTGGGTCAAGAGCCGCTGGATGATATTTTCTGCCGCGAGATGGCGCTGCACTCAGTGGCTGTCGCTTTTCTCGCGGTGGCAGTGTTTGCTGCCGATCTGGTTGGGTGGTAAGCCTCTGGCTGATCTCCTCTGCCGCGAGATGGCGCTGCGCGCAGGCTGCGGCGCCTTTCTCGCGGCGGTAGCGTATGCTGCCAATCGGGTTGGTGGCAAGCCCCTTGATTTTTAATTTTGCCGCGAGATGGCGCTGCGCTTAGTGGCCGGCGCCTCCCTCGCGGTGGAATCGTATGATGCCCTCCGGATCAGGTGAGAAGCGTCGGTGGAAAATGTTGGGTCTGGTATGCGCAGTCTGCGGTGCTTCGCTCGCGTTGTCGGATAAGGCAGCTACGAGATGGTTCGCGGTACCGTCCGTGTCCTTGGGTTTTTCGGGCATTTACATTCGTGTCGTTACGCACCAGCATGTGATTTCCATGACCGTACTACTGTTATTACTCCCGCTCTGTGTCCCTTTGCGAATTCCTCTCGTATGGCAGTGTCACTGTCTGCCTCGCAACAAACGGGTCCCTCTGCGTCTCCGCACTCCTGCCGGCCAGCTCTACATCCCACCCCAGGGAGCAGTTCCTCTAGCGCTGGCCGGCCGGCCGACGTGGCTGACGCGCGGACCGACGTGCGGACTACACACGGACCGTGCCCTCACGTATCAACAAATCACAGTGTTCCTGTCGGTACCTCGCGCGAGGCTAGCGCGGCGTTTTCGCCCGTTTCGAGTGTCGTTTGCATAAGTAATTGGGGAAGCAAAATGCGGAAATGTGCCAACCGACGCGCGGACCCTTCTCATTCCCCCCGGCGGGGCTGCCGGGAGGGCCAGCGACACAGGTTGAAGGCTCGTTGGCGGCCACTTACGCCGCGTTCACCACCCTGCGTACAGTGGGCCAAAAGACCGGCTCAGGCGGCCGAAACTCTAGACGCGTTTTGAGCTCCAGCGCCGCCTAACAGGACTCGAACCGAACGTGTGACCCCACCAATAGATCCCTTGCTTTGAGAGCATGCCAGTTGGTAGGGTCACACGTTCGGTTCGAGTCCTGTCTAGCGACTTTGCAGTTCAAAACGCGTGTAGACTTTCGTCCGCCTGAGTCCGTCCTCTGGCCCACTGTGCAGCGGCTGCCGTCCCCACCGGGCCGTGCCAGGGGGAGGCAGGAAAAACGGTGTGTCCGGCGAGGGAGCGGTGCCTGCCAGTGACGCGGCACTAGTGTTAGTTTGGCTGCACTGCCCGACCGCCCTGCGGCCAGTGTCACGCAGGTGGAAAGACGGAAGACAAAACGAAGGGCGTTGCTCGAGAAACATTTTCAGGGCTCCGGCGGGATCCCTCAACCGTGGGTCTTTACATCTTTACTCTAAATGCAGGGGGTCATTTCGAGGTCCTAGCACGTGGAGTATCTGCCAGGTCACGAGCCCTGTAGAGTTTTGGCCGCGTGCACCGGTCTTCCGGCCCACTGTGCGTCCGAAAGCAATTCGTCAAACATGGTCACGGCGCATCCAATCAAAACCACATCTGCGGCCGGTCGGGCCGGCGCCGGCCCCTATCGGCCTCCATCCTCGGGGACGAACACCCCGCCCCGCCCGCCGCGCCCCCCCACGCTACGTGACGACAAAGAGGACAACGACATAATATGGAAGGCACACAAATCACCCATCGCCACCCCGAGCAGCAGCAGCCGGTGCAGCTACACTAAAAAATATACTTTTTTTCACATTTTTGAACAAATTTTCGTTTCTTATTCTGAGAGAGTGTTAATTGTGCTCTGGGCATCGGACGCGCTGCGTCAGAGTTTTGAATTCATTAATCTAACGCGGTTGAATACTCCGAGGGGCCTAACCTTCTCTTTGACGGGGCGCTTCGGTTCGGCCGTGCATCCAGCGGGCCGCCCCAAGCCGCCCCAATTAAGGCTCTTGTAATTTTATTTTTTCCAAGGGTATCATTAACCGTGCATAATTGGATATTCTGTATCGTTTCCCATTTCGCAAGATGAGTTCCGCCGGCCTGAGGTGGAGGGTGCGGATTAAAGGTGCGATTAAAAAGGGGGTGACTGCGGCAGGCCAGTCAGGAGGTGCGGCTCACACGAAGCTGCTGGGGGCGGCCCAGCAACTCCTGCCTCATTCGCAGGGAGTTTCTCGAGAAAATGACGCTCAAGGCGACCCGATAAGCGAGAGAGAGAGAGAGAGAGAGAGAGAGAGAGAGAGAGAGAGAGAGAGAGAGAGAGAGAGAGAGAGAGAGAGAGAGAGAAAGAGAGAGAGAGAGAGAGAGAGAGAGAGAGAGAGAGAGAGAGAGAGAGAGAGAGAGAGAGAGAGAGAGAAAGAGAGAGAGAGAGAGAGAGAGAGAGAGAGAGAGAGAGAGAGAGGGAGAGAATGGCTGTTACAAGACGGCTTGGCCCGGCCGCGCCCCGGGCCCCGGGGGCGAGGGTCGACGCGGAGGGGGTCGGAAAGGGTTGAAGCAACGGTCCACAAAAATTGAACGGAAAGTGCATTAGCGTGGTACAAAGAGTTGACGCAAGTGGGAGGAGGAGTAGGCGCCACACACCGCGGATTAATGTTTCACAGTTTCCGTCGGAACCTTAGACGCAGTTCTCATTGACAAAAATAAAAGCAAACTAAATTCACTGCTAACTTGTTTGACGTAAATAAAATTAAAAATTTTAATACAAAAAAATAAATTACAAAATGAATCTCAAAATTTTCAATAAGACTAGATTTCATGCATTCGGGAAAAAAATAGCAGAAATCCTACATTGTAAAAACATGTGAAAAACAGGATTGGAGGAGCTACTCTCGTACCCTAATGGCCGCCCTGGCTGCGACACCCCGCCCCGGCCGGCCGACACTTAGCGACGCCCCGACAGATAAAGAGAAGGAAAGAGTTGGGTATTAATTGCGGGGAAGGAACTGGGAGACGTTGCGGACAGCGGAAATGGCGCAGGAAGACAGAGATGGGAGGAAGCGGGGCGGCGGCGCAAGGGAGAGGCTGGGCCAGAGAGTGAAAGCTTTGGCAAAGGGAGCCAGGGGCTGCACTTGTGACCCAACTTACCACTTAAAATTTTCACCGCGCTGACGAGGAATGAGTCTCTTCCATGCCAAGACGGTCGCCAGGGCGGTGACGGGGCCAGAGGTGCGGGGAGGGGGGAATACAATGAATCGTGTACCAGCTAAGATACAGGGAAGGCTCTCAGTGTCAAGGCAACTTCTTTCTCCTTTTTTTTTTTTTTTTGGGGGGGGGGCGGGCAGTGTGGACAACCAGGCTCAGGCGCCGCCGCAGCGTTGCCACAGGAGAAAAATGTTTTCACGGACGCGGCAAATATTCGCAACTTCTCGAACGGCGAGGAATGGAGTTAGAGGGACAGTTTAAGAAAGGGTGTCCTGCCTCGGGCGGGGAGCGCTGGCTCACCTGCGGGAACTCTGCTGGCCGGACTCTGCGTCGCAGAGCAGGGCGGGATGCGGACCAGTATTTGAGCATGTCGCGAGGAACGCACGGCCGTCGGGCTGTGTTGCGGACAAGGACGAGAAGGACCTGCAGCACAAGAGAGGAGCAAGCAAAAATATGTAGAAAAATAGGTGCCGCTTCTAGCATTGGCCCCTAGTGGCGCAATTCTCATCCTTCTCCAGACCAAATGGAGTCGCGAATTTTGAGAGGCCCACTAGATCCTGGCCCACCATATCCTGGCCCACTAGGTCCTGGCCCGCCAGGTCGCGGCGCCAACCCCTTCTAAACATCCTCCGGCCCGCATGCCCATTCCTGTATAATACGTCAAAGTTGTCGGACAAGTTGGTTAGGAGACGTCTTGTTCTGACGGCCTGCCCCATGACCACCACCGACCACCGGCTCACGCCTGTCCGGCGGCCGACCCGCTGTACGGCCGGGGCTGCCAACTACAGGAGCACGGAAAAAAATTTGATTGAACACGCCAAAATACAATGGTCGCAAGATAGTGGATTTTCTTTCGCATTTTTTTTTTGTCTGGTAAATGTCATGCGATGTAATGTGTCGCGTCAGTGCCTTTCCGGCAGAGTGCAAATTTGCGGTCTGCCAGCAAAAAGTCCGCGGCGGTCACCCCGACGAGAGGCCCGGCCGGCGCAGTGGGCCAGAGGTCCCTCGGAGCCGCGCGGGCGACCCTCGTCTGGTCCAAGACTCGCTTCGATTCCGTGACCCCTTGATATGAGGGAGAGCTGCTGGTCCCCGGTGCACAATGCATGCATACCAAACTAGCTGAAGGGAGACCGTGCCAGCTCGCTCTGTCTCTCTCGCACCCCTATGAGGCGCCCTGTGAGTGCGAGAGAGACAGCGCAAGGCTTCGAAATCAGAGTGCCGGCCCGGGCTTCCACACCGCCGCCTGCATTGTTCTGTCTCTCCATCCTCTCTCTCCGTTTCCTTTCCATTTCCATTTATAATTCCCTTATGTTCGCATCCGTTTCTCCGTTTTCGCCCCGCGTTCGCTTCTCTTTCGGCCTAAACTTTCTGCATTAACGGTAATCATTCCCGATTCGCAGTGCCGGCGAAAAACCGCGGGTTTCCATAATTCCATATTTTCAGAAAGAAAAAAAAAATACGTATTTTTGGCGCGAAAAGTGTCTCTTTATGTCGAGCATCTGCGGGGACAAGGCGCAATCACTTTGGCTGCACCCTTCGTCTTGGTGGCCGACAAGGGTGGGCGCCTCGCGGCCGCCGCATCAGTCACGATTCAATATCCATACAAACGCAGCTGCCGGCCAGCAGGACGCCCTCCCTGCGGTCGCCGCCGTGTAGCGCCCTCGCCGTCACACTGCTCAAATTCTTCTGTTATTTTTTTTTTGTAAATCCTTTGTTTCAACGACCCGACTTTGGCCTGTTCCCTGTAATGATTGAATCGGGCCGCCTGAGCACCGTGGGTGGGGTGGCGTGGCGGGGCGGGGTCGGGTGAGGCGCGGCGGGCAGTGTGCCTTAGGCCGCGCGGCGTTCTGTGTGGTGGGCTGGGCCTCAGGTTTCAGCGATCACCAGCAGATTCTGACCAAAGTTTTCCCATTACTGATGGACCGGAAGGTATGCTGTACCGCCCCGGCCTCGGCCCGCGCTCTGTGCGGCCTCGCCGGCCCCGCCCCGCCCCGCCCCGCCCCGCCCCGGCCAGTGGCCCGGCCTCGGCCAAGGTTCTCTCGATATGCCCGATGCCCACTGTGGCCAGGCCAGCCGCCCGGCATGCCGATACTGCCAATAACCCCGTGCGCTGTTCGCAAAACGGCTTTGCAGCAGGTGTCTCTACACGCGAACTGATCCTCGGCGCAAGTGTTGTGGCTTCACGGTTACGGACGTCCCCTTCATGATATTGAGATCGGAGTTCGAATACCCGCAAATTTTTTTTTTTCTCTGCGTGCCATCTTGCCACCAGTTTTATGTTTTTTTTTTTGTTTTTTTTTTTCATAACCAGAACACGCCACTGGTCGACTTTTGGCACGAAATCCGATTTTTCGGTACCACCAATAACAGTGTGCCTTTCCACACCAAGACCCTCTTGATCGCTGCGCTCGGACTGCATGTAAATCCCAGTCAGCATTTTGCTCCTCCTGGAGGCCACGCGCCCGGCCACCCCCACCCCGCCCCGCCCCGCCACGCCACACCACGCCCCACCACGCCCCGCCACGCCCGGGCGCGTATTTGCTGTGTAGTTAAGCCCCACCGGCCTATGCCTGGAGAACCGAGGTGGACTCGAAAGCTATGTAGACTAACCATGGATGCAAAGTTGTGAGAAACTCTTACCTTCCTTCCCCGACCCTAAGCCTAAGCACACTGCGCCACGTCGTGGGTGGGAGCACCCCGTACACAGTCGCGTTCGCATAACAACACGTACGCAAACATAGGAACAGCGGTGGGGAACCGGTTAGGTTGGGCGTGGTGAAGTTAAGTTAGGTCAATCCGCCGGGCCGGAAAAATTATCTCGTCGTAAACAGTCCTTTGCGCATAGAAAATAGGATGTTAAAAATTGGAGTACACGCCGCTTAAATTAAGGGACAAAACACATAAATTACATAATTACTTCTTTCGTCTCGGGGAACGACCTTTTGTCGTGCCGCAATAACAAACGGCCTCCTTAAGTATTTCCACTTTCGTTTGACACTAATTTCATAACGGCCCCAAATCCGGCCGCCTTCCCTTCTCGCTCTAATTACCAATTACTAATTACGGCGCAAAGACACTGCTGACTGTTGTTCCCAAAGTGCAGCGGTGTGCTGCGTCCCTCATTCTTCGGCCGTCGATTCGCAGCCCGGCGCTAATTAATAGACGGAACCGATGCTGGCTGCAGACCTTCGGCCAGGTACACTGCCAAAGATGGGGAACGGACATTCCATCCCAAAATTATTTCAAAATTCAAAAAAAAACATTTTTTAAAAAAAATCTAGGGTTGGTATTTGAACCCGGGCTGCTTGCACAGCCACAACCACCGCGATTCGAGAAACGAAGAAGCAAGGAAACGCGGCGGACGGCGCCGGGGCGGAGGGTGATCGCCTTGCGAGCCAGAGCATAATATTTAGAAGAACGAGCTAATGAAATTTAGCTCGGAACCGTAAACTTGTAACCCCCACCCTCCAGGCCGCGGGCTGGGGCTGTACCGCTGGGGCTGCACTGCGCCGCGGTCCCAGCGAGGCAAGAGATATGTAAGAGTGTCAACATTTGTCTAATAGCGCAGCGAGGGCGGACCAGCAGCCGCGCCGCCTAGCGGCCGAAACGGATATTTAGTTTCTCTCTGTAATTTTTGTTAATTAGGCTCACGGTGCGCTCCGAGGCCCCAGAGACTGGAATGCTGGAGAGGTCTTGTGAGCCCCGCGGTCTGAGTGAGACAGTTTCTTCCTTAGCCGGGTCTAACAACCACCGCACTGTCGTTATAAAATAAGGTATGTACCAATAGATGCTTTTTCAAATGTATGTCGCCTTGCCTGTGGCTGAGCAGTTTGGTTACAAGCAGAAAGTACCTTTTAAAAACACCCTTCGGTTTTGGCTGTGACTCCCCCTCCCCCCCTTTCATTTCCTCACCCTTCCCGCCCCTGGCGCACACATCGGGGGAAAGACCGCGAGCTGTGGCAAGAAAAACGCCTCCCAGCTCTTAATAATTTCATGAAATTTTGTTAAGAATGGAACGGCGGAAGTGGTGGGGGAGTTGTGCGGGTTTGGCTGAGGCGCCGTGGTGCGGGGGAGGGGGTGGGGGCGCCGAGAGTTAAGACCCCCAAGTGCACTGACTTTCTCCCAGCGTGGCGGTGGCGGCCGCGCGCCACTATCACATACCTCTCAATTAATTAATTAATAAACTAATTAATTAAAATTGCTGAAAAATGGATGCGTCTAATGCCGGGAGGAGAGGAGGTCGCGGTGAAGGCGAAGGGGTGGAACTCGGAGTGGAGCCAAGTCGCACCGCAGCGTGGAGCTTTCTGCACACCTTGCGCCCAAAATAACATAAAACTCTGTGTGTTGAGAGACAGAGAGAGAGAGAGAGAGAGAGAGAGAGAGAGAGAGAGAGAGAGAGAGAGAGAGAGAGAGAGAGAGAGAGAGAGAGAGAGAGAGAGAGAGAGAGAGAGAGAGAGAGCATGGATGCGTGTGTGAGCGCACGGCTCCTTCAAGGCCGCCGCCTCCGCGCTGCTCCAGCGACCCGGAACGTCATTCCAGTGATGGATACACTTCGGCGTATCACGCTGTACTGTACCAAGGCGGCCTGCTCCGGTTTGGAGGAGGTAGTAGTATTTGACGCTGAACTGCGAGAGTAGTTTGAAATCGACCTCAGCTTCGGCGAGGTGTGTCATTCCCTTAATAAAAGTGTACCCTTGTAGGGCGTGGGTTCGATTCCAGAACATAGTTAATTTTTTTTTCTAGAACCGTCGCGCGACAAATGCTGTTTTTTTTCCTTGTGCGACAATGGCGCCCTGCTTAAAGCAAGTCGCGCCCCTAATTTTTATTTTTCCCTTTCGGCAATATGTTGGGCTTGCTGCCATCAGCTGATTGCTACATGTGTCGTGCCGACTCCCCTCCTGAACCCCGCGTTTCGTCTCCCTCGCACTCACGGCGCGCTGGGGTGCGAGAGAGACAGGGCGACTGGTGGGAGTCGACCCGCGTGGCGGCGGGCCCAGCGCCGCGTGCCTAAAGGGCCCCATTTGGAGGGCGAATGCGGAGGCGGTCCGGGCGGGGCGCCCCGCCGTACGGAAAACATAAAATCACATACCGATTCGAATGATGTGATAGGTGGGTTTATTACCACGGCCGGGTGATATATTTAGCCTGTTTTCCTGCTTCCCGCTCCCTTCCGCCGCCACGCATCCCTGAGAAAAGGGCGGAGGGCTGCTGCAAGGCATGCAAGGCGATCGCGGCAAGTATCGTGTTTTACGACGCAGCGCGTCGCTGTGCCTCGGGGGGGCGCGTCGAGGCCGTCTTGTTGCCGACGACGCCCGCACAAGCGCCCCCGACGCCGGCCTTCGGCGCTCAACCCGCCAATCCCGAGGAAGAAATCAGTCCCCTCTGACTTTTTGGTCAAATCGACAAAACCCTTGGCCGATTTGAATTATTATTATTATTATTATTATTATTATTATTATTATTATTATTATTATTATTATTATTATTATTTATTTTTTTACAGCAGTGCACAGTTCTCCGGCTGTTGTGGTTTTTGCCGAGACGGCGTCGTGCCCCGTTCTTGCGTCCGCCGCGGGTCTGGCACACTGTGAGACCGGCCCACTGTGCGGCGACCGCATTCAAAGCCGACTTGAAGCCCGCGCGGTGACACGTGACATTTCGCCTCGCATCCTGCGGCGACGGAAACACGTCAAACAACGCGTCCGGGCGTCCCTCCCCCTTCCCTCCCCCCTCCCCCTTCCCCTAGGGGTGGGTGTCCAGCGGAGGGCCCAGGGGGCTCAAAACTCTCGGGATGCGCGCCAAAAGTGACAGGATATGACGGGGACCGCTGGACCGCTGTCTTGGGTGGACCGGACCACCGGCATCGGCTGGACACGAGGGAAACCCGCGCGCATAAAAAAAAAACGACAAACGCATTTGGGAGCAAGGCCGGGATGGAAGGCAGTGACTGGCGTGTTTATGCTTCTTGCTGGCCTCGAAGGAATGTGGCAGAAGGGCGTTGCTTCAGGCTAACGCCGAAGAGTTGTTCCGTCGCTCTGTCTCTGCAGAGACATGTCGCAATTCATGGTGCAAATGCAACGAGCAAAGCGTCAAAAATTAAGTGTCAAATGTACGTTTTAAAAGTTTTAAATGAAAATGAGGACACAGGTGTGAGGGAGACGGGCTGCTGTTGTTGCCTTCGCTGGCGCCACCTCGCCACCTTCCTACACCTACGCCACCGCCGGCTGCTGTAGTGTGACGTCACCGCGGCCCCGCCCCCAACGCCAAGGAGCGCGCCAGACAGGCGGCGTGTATACGCTGAAATGCACTCGCCAGCGGGAGACGACAAATAAAAGCAGCGACAGAGAGACAGAGAGAAAAAGGAAGAGAGGCGGAATGGAAATAAGAAAGGAAAAAAAAGGAGCTGCGCGGCGACAAGGCGAATCATCTTCGGCACACGCGTCGCAGCAGACGACGATATCGGACGCGATGTGGAGTTCGATGGATCGATACTGCATTTGCGGGTCCGGGGACACTCAGCTGCCTCAGCGCCTGTGCAGAGTATCTGATACCGGTGCCGAGGGTTGCGGGTTCGAATCTCCGCAGGGGCGTGACTTTTATTTTTCTCGCCAGTGCGGTCAAAGTCTTCATGTGGCGTCCCGTAGGGATGCGAGAGAGACAGAGTGGGTCCAGCGATGCGTGACTGTCCGAGGGCGGCGGAGGGCAGAGGTCAGCGGGGCCGCCTCTATGCAGCTCACACTCGGACAGGCCACTTTGATCAGCGAGACGCCTCGTCCGCGACCAACGCGACGAAGCGAATGCGTCTCACCACGGTCTGCCCCCCCCCCCTCCCTCCCCCTGCCGCCACCGCGCGGGGTGCTCCGCGGAATTTGTAAGTTGTACTAAGAACTTGGCTCAGCCGTTGACTCCAAACTTCGAGGAACACAAGGAGCCCTCTCTCTCTCTCTCTCTCTCTCTCTCTCTCTCTCTCTCTCTCTCTCTCTCTCTCTCTCTCTCTCTCTCTCTCTCTCTCTCTCTCTCTCTCTCTCTCTCTCTCTCTCTCTCTCCGGCGCCCCGGCGCCCCGTGCTCTGGATGCGGAACGCATGCGATACAGGAGGGATGGAGATGGAGCTAAGACCAAAGCGAGATGTCCTATTTAATAAGGGAGTCCAAGGGAGCCGGCCAAGAGGGTAGACCACACCACACCACACGCTACGGGACGACGGACTACTCCAACTCAATCATCTTAATGGTTGCGGTTGCAGAATTCGTAAGACGGCGTGCCGAGGCCGCCGAGGAGGACGCTGGCTTCCTTGAGACGCGGTGGAGCCCCGACGGCCAGATTAGGGCGCTGCGGTCCGAGGGACGCAGGCCAAGGTGCGGCTCCTCCAAGTCCGCCGCGCTCCAGTCCATTAGCGCGAATCGCAATCTGCGTCCGGTTCGCTTTTCAATCCGAACGTCAATGTGTGTCTGACCACCGGGCGACCGCGGCGCTGCGTGCCCGCATTGATGATCATGGCAGCCCACCCGGCATTCGGACCAAAAACTTTTCCGAATCGTGAGAGAATGAAGCGGGGCGGGGCGCTAGGCGTGGCGCGCGCGGAACGTGACCTGCACTGAGTCATGTCGCCGACGGGACTTTGCTAATAAAACTTGAAACTTGACAAGACGAATGTGGGCGCCGAAGCCGCATGCCTGCCGGACGAGGCGAGCGATCCGACTGTCTCACTGTGATCCCCACTGACGGACGCGAAACACTTGACTCTCTCCCTGTCCCCCTCTCATTCTCTATCTCTCTCTTTCTCTTTTTCTATCTCATTTGCAGTCGTTTTAATCATTTTCGACTTGTTAGCGACGCAGTCTCGATCGCACAAAATGGCAACATAATGACGGATAAAGTGACAGCACCGCCCTCCGTTTTTTTTCCTCCGCTCTCTCTCTCTCTCTCTCTCTCTCTCTCTCTCTCTCTCTCTCTCTCTCTCTCTCTCTCTCTCTCTCTCTCTCTCTCTCTCTCTCTCTCTCTCTCTCTCTCTCTCTCCCTCTCTCTCTCTCCTCTCTCCTCTCTCCTCCCCCCCACCTCGCCGTCCGTCTCTTTCTCCTCGGCGCCCCTGTTTGCCAGGATCTGGACCTCTTAGTCGTCACAATAATCAATTCGCAGCGACTCGGAGACTTTTAATGACAATGCTGTATGTAAAGATGCCGCCAATGACGGCCTGAGGAGAAAAAAAATTAACAAGGCGATGTCTGAGGAGAAGGGGACGGGCGGTATAAAAAAAAAAAAAACAGACAAAAAGTGATTTCATTGTCCGCAGCTCGAATGTTGTGCTCAACTGCCAATGCAATTCTTGGCGGATTGGAATGAGAGGCAAGGTGGGCGGACAGAGAAAGGGAGAGGGGCACTTCTGGTGACGTGGCCTCCTCGACAGGCGTCATACCGTGAACTGTGCAAAGCTCCTCAAGGGAAGAGAGGGAAAAAACGAGGAGAAATACGAGAAATCGGATAGCGACGTTTTGCTCCTCACAACTGGACCACAGCAAAAGTTTATTTCCTCTTGCTTTTTTTTTTCTTTTTTAATGACCTGCTGGAAATTAATTTTTGATTCTCGCCTTGTTCAAGATGTACCGGTTCCCGATTCGATGTCTCGAATCGACAGTGCAACACGGGTCGCCCTTTATTGAAGTTGTGACGTAATTCGTGGACAACCCTTCGCGCGCCCCTGAAAGCATGCCTCACCATATGCGCTATTTCGCAAGCATCGGTGCGGCTTCTCGGCCACTTGCCCCTCCCCCTCCCCCGCACAGCGGGCCAGAAGACCGGCGCAAGCGGCCAAAAGTCTAGACGCGTTTTGAGCTCCAGAGTCACTAAATGGGACTCAAATCAAACGTGTTACCGGACCAATGGATTGCTGTACAAACGAGGAATCCATTGGTGGGGTCACACGTTCGATTTGAGTCCCATTCAGCGACTCTGGAGCTCAAAACGCGTCTAGAATTTTGTCCGCCTGCGCCGGTCTTCTGACCCACAGTGCTCCGCTTTGCGCTCGGCTCGGTGACTCTGCTCGGCCAGTAAGTACAGTGGCGGGGCGGGGCGGGGCGGGGCGGGGCGGGGCGGGGCGGGGAAGACTCTGGACCTATGAAGGCCGCATAACTTGAGATATTAATTTGGAGCTCGTCTTATCCGGTGGGGTGAGAGGCTCCAAAGGGTCGGGGCCGAATGCACGGGGTGCGAGCGAGACAGAAGACAGAGCGGCGGACAGAATGGAAGACAGAGATTCTTGCCCGGGTGGAGTGGAGTGGGGATGTATTGCTGGAGAGCTGTGGAGGAAGCGGTGCCCTACAGCTGTACCGCCGGAGCGAAGGGAAGGGCACTGGTGGTGAAACTTGGTACAATGTAAGAAAGGGCTGCTAACATTTTAAACGTCCGCGTTCTTGAGAAGACGACCTTAAGGACCAAGCTGCGACCCCGAAATATTTTTTTCCGTGACCTCAAGGTTGGGAAGAGGTTGAAGTACGGAACCCAGTCGCAGTGCGCGCGTGCCACCTGTGCTAGCGCCCCGCCCTGCCCGCCCCGCCCCACCCCGCCCCGCCCCGCCCCGCCCGCCCCGCCCTCATGCGGCCTACCGCCGTGCGGACTAGCGGCCTTGCGGACGCGGTGGGGTTGTGACACTGGGTGACAGCAACCCGAATAGAATCAACAGGGGGACAACACGCTACACCTTGACAGCGCGCAGCGCACCGCAGCCTGTCGCACACACTGGGCTGCCTGCCTGCCTGGCTGCCTGCCGGGCTGCCTGCTCGGGCGCCCGCGCCCTGAAAATGGCAGAGCCAGCCCCGCCGCGCCCCGCCGACCCCACTTCACTTCACTAATTATGTTTCCGCCGGCAAGCCGCCCCGCCCCGCCCCGCCCCGCCCCGCCCCACACGCTGCAGCGCCGCGGAGTTCGGGGCCCTTAGCCTTGCACTTTTGAATCCCGGCGCACCTTGGCCAGAACGCCACCGCCTTCGATTTGCCTCCCATTTTCTTAATTAAGTGGTGCAGAGTGCCGCTGAAGCAGCGCCGCCTACCGACCATTGTCAGAAGCGGAGAGAGAGAGAAAGAGAGAACGACAAGGAGAGAGCGGAAAAGCGGAGCGGAAAAGGCGCATGGTTTCCGGTCATGTTCGCCCCGACTCCGGCCGATCAAACAACAGGCTCGCGCTGCAACAACGGATTAGAGTGACTCGCCCAGGCAGGGTGACGTATACACCGCTAGCTCATCGACCGCACTACCATCTTGCACAGGCGGGCCTATTATGCGATTCATCAGCACGGCTGCAGGCTGAATGGAGAAAGACGGCCGGGGAGGAAGGGCACTATGCAGAGCCCACACACATGCACACACGCACGCACGCACGCACGCACACGCGCACACACACACACACACACACACACACACACACACACACACACACACACACACACACTTACGCACCATTCTCCTCCGAGGAAGGGAGGTGCGGTTGCTCCGCTGTCGTCTTGGCCGTTTCTCGCCATTCATTAATAACGCCAAGGAAAATTACCAGCGTCCGTATAGTTGGTCTTGGGGTGGGAGCGTGGCCGGGAGCGGCCCGGTGGCGCCGCCCCGCGCCGCCCCACGCCGCCCCGCGCCGCCCCGCGCACAGTGGAGGCGTTCTGGAGGCTAACCCTTTCACCCCGGGTCAGCCGAGGCAGCCTCCCCTACCGGCCCACCCTCGCCGCCGCTGGAATCACATACGCCAACCATCCGCACATTTAGCCCGCGGTTTGAGGTCGGCTCGGCCCCTCCTGCGGACGCGCTCCTCTGTCTCTCTCGCACCCACGGGGCGCCCCGCACGGGTGCGAGAGAGACAGAGCGATGGACCGGATCCGCGGAATCGCTTGGGTCATTCTGTGGGAGCAACACCTTGCGGCCGGACTTTGACTTCTGGCAGCATAGGTGGCGCAAGCAAATCACTTGCCCGTTTTCAATTTAAATTTTAAAATTTTAAAGCGTCTAGAATTTTGGCCGCCTCCGCCGGTCTTCTGGCCCACTGTGCGGTGGCCTGCCTCTCTCTCTCTCTCTCTCTCTCTCTCTCTCTCTCTCTCTCTCTCTCTCTCTCTCTCTCTCTCTCTCTCTCTCTCTCTCTCTCTCTCTCTCTCTCTCTCTCTCTCTCCTGCAGCGGCCCACCGCATTGTTCCCGCTAAGACGCTGGAGGCGGCCAGGCGGAGGGGAGCGTGCGCTGCGCTCCCAGTGGGCCAGGCGGCGGCGCTTCCGTCGCCGCGTCTCTCTCGCTCTCGCGGGGCGCGGCGTGCGGGTGGGCGAGGGGCACGGACCGCCGTGCAGCGAACGGCTGACTTGTCCAGAGCGGCGGCCCGACGCCTTGCCGCGCGCAGGCTGCCCGAGTTCCGACGACGGTTTTAATGCGGACTGTACTTGGCTTGGCACGGCGCGGCGCGGCCTTATAGCCGAACCTGGATTTGAAAGCTTACATTGTTGCGGGGAGTGCGTGAGTGCGCGCCCGCGTGCGTGTTGTGCGCGGAACGAGGCGCAGGACGCTAGTGGTGGTGGTGGTGGAGGTAGTTTCAGTAGTTCAGTGCGTGGGGTGGAGCCGCCAAACCGTTCAGTTTTGGGACTGCAAAGAAAAATTCCCGATGATTGCGCCTTTCTCCCCGTGGCTTTGACGACCAACCGAGACCAATAACAGAGGTGACTCATCGCTTAAACTGAAAGGTCCGCTACCGATAGGAAAACCAGGAAAAAAAATCCGCCGGCGCCGGTAGTCGAACCCACAGCCGGGCCGCTATACAGTCTTGTTGCTCACCCGTTCTCTGCGACCCCTGCTGCTGTGACCGCTGAGCCGCCGCGCCGAGCTGCTCGCGGCCTGCGCGGCCGCCCCGCTGCACTGTGCTAATGAATGGCCCCGTACAAAGGGGAGGGGGTGTCGGAGGATATCCGCGGGGCTGTCCGATACAAAGCGTGTAGGAGCAGGCGCGGCGGGGCGGGGCGGGGCGGGGCGGGGCGAAGCCAAGGAGTGGCGGCAGCGCAGCAAGAAAGGCAGGGTCTTGCGCGGGCTTTGTGCCGGGGCCGGCGGGCTGGTCCAGGCGCCTTACGCGTGGCTTCCACCGCATGCACACCTATCGGCCCGGCTCTAGTACACGGGTAAAAAAAACACTACGCGTTCAGTAGTTGGCGGCTGACTTTGGCAGGACTACGGGGACGCAAGGCTGACGTTGGCAGCCCGCTATGCGGCCCTTTCAACGCCGGTGCACCCAGGGACTTTTCACCGGGAGTAGTGAAGCGACGTGGGTGCAGGCGGCCCGCCGCCCCCAGTGGGGCGATGTCCGGTGGCCCCGGCAGGCGGGGCCCCCCCACACTGGCCCCAGACCGGCCCGGCCCATTAGTAGTGATTAATACTCGCCACACATGGGCCTGCAGGGAGGACCAAGACGCTGCCGGCCGCCCGCCCCAAGACTCTCAGCCTCCTGTAATTATTTGCATGTTCTTAGGGCGACCTTAAGGTCCGGCAGGGCGAGGGAAGGCCGTTACTCTCCAGCCATAAAGGGCCGCAGCCCTTCCGCTCCCCCCTCCACCTTTGTCCAGCCCTTCTTGGACACCGGCGGCCCGCGTGCTTGTCGTTCCACGGTCCAACACCCGTCATTAGGGTTTTCTTGGGGCGTTCCCTTGCTCGCCGCCCCACCCCACCCCACCCCGCCCCGCCCCGCCCCGCCCCGCCTCGCCCCGCCCCGCCACGCCCAACCCATAAGCAAACAACAGCAGCAGCAAGCGGTCCAGCAGTGCGACAGCATGGCTACACTGCCGCGCTGCGTTTCCGATTACCGCCAGAAGTTGACCGTCAGAAACACAGTGGGTCAGAGGCGAAACACAAAAAAATACCAAACACCACGCACCACGCCATTTTTATTTTAAGTTGTTTTTTTTTTTTTTTAAATTTCCGGCCCATTTGTTTGTTGGCGGGCGATGGTGACGCGACGGCGAAGCAGATGACAAATCCGAGAGCGGCGCCCATCGCTGACAGGCGGCCGTACGTTCGCGCCATTTTTTTTTATTTTTTTTTGTAAAAATGATTCCCCCGGAAGAAAAATGGAGTGAACGCGGCCGCAAATGAGGCGAACAATATTCACACAGACACAGGCGCACACACACGCACACACGCAACGTAACGTGGCCGCAATTGCCTGCTCAATTTCTCATCCCATCTCCCGGCCGCCGCATCTTTAAAGGCGGCTTAATCATGCGGAGAAGCGGAAATCAAACATATAAAAGAGGAAGTGGCAAGCGATGGCAAGAGATATAAAAAAGGAAGAAAGAAATCTGGGAATAAGGGAGACGGAGGGTGCAGGAATCTGAGTGATCCGGACAGTGATCGGAGGGAGGGAAAAAAAAAAACGGAGAAAAACAGAGGGGCGCGCCGCCAGCCAAGGAATGCGGCTGTTGATGTTGCTGTTTTGCCGCAATCGGTATGAGAAACTCGCGCTGGATTTTAACTCAGCCAAAACTTTTCCAGAAACGGTTTTTTTTCTTTTTCTTTTTTTCATTTTGGTAATGAGGCGCTCGGGGTGTGTTGGTCAGGGACCGGAGATTTTAAGCCCGGAAAGACAAAGGGGAGGACGGTGCGGAGGGAGAGAGGGTTTGTATTCAAGACTGTGTTGGTAAGAAGTCTCATTAACGCAACACTGCACGGCAAAAACTGGAATTTTGTCCGATGAAAGCCCCGAAAAAATGACGGGCTGACCGTTTTTTGGTAGCAAGGACAATATCGGCAGACACCAGGGATTTTGGAGCATCCTCCCGCAAGACTGGTAGGTGCTGCGCTCACACTGGTCTTGTCTCAGACCCTGATCAGTTGCGCTCCATAAAAACAGGGCCGTCTTCTGGTCCTGTCCAGGTCGAGCCGCAGACAGCTCCGTCATTAAAAAGGAGTTAGCCGCTCTGTGAGTGGAGGCGGCCGAGGGACCGCTCTCTTAAGACGCTGCTGCGGCGCGCGTGGAGAGGTCGACAAAGTCCACAAAGGTAGACTAATGAATGTCTGGTTAATGAAACCACCCTGTGTATTGGTACCATCAAAACATAAGATTTTTTTTTTTGATTTTTTTTTTTTTTTATTTTTTTTTTGAAAACAGGTGTGATAATGTGGCTGGCTGGCCGGTAGGGTTAAAAAAATGCAGCAGCGCAAAAATAGCATCGATGATTTTTCTCGGCCGCTTCGCCGGCGCTGCCGTGCTGCCCTCTTCAAGTCCACGTTGAATGCAGCCCGGCCAGAAAAAGTAATCGGAATAAATGCAAACAAAGGCCGGAGGCTGGCATAGGCAGACCGCGCGCCCCCGCACTGGTCACCGGGGCCGTCGCCCGGGTCGCGGGGGAGGGGAGGGGGGAGTTCGATACGTGAGCGGCGCATTGTTGACTGGGATATTATTATGCCGTTGTTTTCGTCGTCTTTGTTTCCATGCATTTTTTATGGAGCAATGAATGGGAATTGGTGAAGGAGAGCGTGCCGCCCCCTCCACCCCCACCCTCCTTCCGGCTGGCCTCTGGCCCGCGTTGACCATGTAGAGCGGAAAATGTTATAGGGCTGAATCACGTCACAAAAAAAAAGAAATATACGTGCTAATTGTTCCTATGCACCAAGAACCATTATTTTCGAGGGTAAAAAAAAAATGGCAATAACTTTGGACCATCATCAGCGTTCCTCTGTACTTCTTGTTTTGTAGGGAAATTGTTACGGTGACATTCAATACACCGAGCGAAGCACGAGGCATTGTAAATGGGCAGAAACTGTTTTCCCGCGCTGCGATTCGAATAAAGAAGTCTCGCTTCGCTTCTGTTTCTCTTTCCAAGGGCTGCCTGCCCTCACTGCCCGCCTCGGTCCGATACGTGCGCCGCCCAGACGGGGCTGGCAGCCAGACCGGCAGTCCCACAACACAAGTCGAATCACTCCATTCATGAATAATTATTTGCGCGCAATGAGCCTGTGGCCGATCCACCCCGGCAAGCCACTTCTTGCCGCAGCCAATCAGAGGCCGCATCGAAAACAAAGTGAAAAGGAGGCCTTTTTTAAAAGACTCTCGGGGTCAATATGATTGGCCGGGGAGAGGGCGCCCGGAAGGAAGGCGGGTCGAAGGCTAATCGAGTTTTATTGCGGACACCTGCCGCCCATTTCCGAGAGATCCACTTCTTCTCTCTCGCACCGACAGGCGTTCCGTGCTGGTGTGAGAGAGACAGAGCGACGAAACGATGTCTCGGAATCTGGCCGCTGTGCCGCCCTGCTGCGCCTCAGGGGATTCCGCTGGTCTCTCTGAGGCTCGCGGGATTGGGGGGGGGGGCTCCTCCCTTTAGCCGCTCCAGTTCGTCACTACCAGCGCGTTCCCACGCGTTTCCCATCGGAAAAAGAAAAGAGTACAAAATGTATCCAGTCACCCACCACTGGCAGAGGCGGCGGCTCTCAACCTTAGGGTCGCGACCCTATGGCATTGCGGGTTCGCGGCTCGGAGTTTCTCCAGCAGGCCAATGGAAGAACGTCAAGACGTCACGTAGGGAAACCGCAAAACCTTGGCCCGTCCCTTCGCTCCTGTAAGCGCCTTAAACATTCAAAGCAGGTTAAAGACTGCGGGATGTGAAAAACGCGCCGCAGCATCCGCAGTGCCGCGCAGTGCCGCGCAGTGCCGCGTAGCGCCGCCCAGCGCTCCTCGCGGCGCCGCGGTTCGTTCGGTCCGCCGAGCCGAACCGCTTTGACGCCGAGGCTCGGCCGGCAGACCCGACTGCCGCGGCCCGCTGGACCGTGGTGCCGCCGGGGCTCACCGAGCCGCTCCGTGGAGGCGCCTCTGTCTCTCTCGCACCCCAGTGGGCCGCACCGCGAGTGCGACGGAGCGGCCCAACGGTCTGCCGGCCGGCCACCCTTCCCTCCCTGGAGGCCCCCGAGCCCCGGCCGCCGCCAGGCCGCCGCCACCGCGGGGCCCTTTCTCCCGAAATTTAATTATTTCCGGAATTCTATTCTAATTAACTTTGATTGAACGGCTCCTGAATGGAAAGTGAAGGAAGGAACAGGAGACAGATAGAAGCGCGAGAGAGAGGGAAGGCGTGCGGCCAGAAGCTAGCGTTGTGGCCGCCTGCGCCGGTCTTCTGGCCCACTGTGAGGCGGGGGCGGCGGGGCGACCAATACAAGGAAACACCGCCCCGTAAACAACACCTCGCGGGGTTGGCTTTGTGTTTGCCTGGTGCTGATTTGCTGGCCGAGCCGCGCAAACACGGTGATAATGTCATTACAGGCGTTGTCACGGTGGACGAACGGGTAGCGCGTCTGCTCCATGTCTTCAGTGTCATGGGTTAAATTAAAAAAATTAAAAAAACGTACACAAAAATTTCGAGTTGTTTCCCCCTGGACTCCCTCCCACGCAGCGAGCGGCCACGGCTTTGATTCCTCGCAGGTGCGACGTGCGGCTGGTTATTTACCCGTGGGGGTTAAGGGGGCTCCGGGCCGCGCCCCTCACTACTGCTTAAGGGTGGATTAAAAGTTGCTCGGCAGGCAATAGAGAGCTGGGCGGCTGCACCAATTCCGCTAACCCTTTTCAAACTCGTTCGCTCGCTCTCTCTCCCTCCTTCTCTGCCTCTCGCTCCCGCCTCACCTCCGCGTCCAGACGGTCCGCCCGCAGCACGCTAGACTACACACTAGCCGCCCGCACTCGCCCCTCGTGCGAGTTTTCCCCACTGTTGTTGTTGTTTTTCGTTCTGTCTTCCGCGGCCTCCGATTTTCGGGCCGATTCATCGGAGAGGAACCCGCGCGTGGAATGAAGATGTTTCGCCAGCAGCAGTGGGCCAGAAGACCGGTCGCTCCGTCTCGCGCGCGCCCACGCGGGACGCTCCGTGAGTGCGACAGTCCGCAGTGCGTTATGGCCCCGAGGTACACATGTCAGCAATTACCCCGGCTAACGTAAGGCTGTGTAAATCACGAGGGTGGCGCGGCGCGGCGCGGCGCGCCTTCCACGGAGCCATTTAAATCTTTCGCTTCCGATGGCTTATTCCCCAGGACGTGACGACGGAAGGCGGGGCGGGGCGGGGCGGGGCGAGGCGCATGTGAGCATACGTGGTGCGGAGCAATATAGCAGATAAGAGCCGTGCGCCCCCTGCCGCCCCCCCCCCCCCCGCCCCGCCCCCACCCCCCGGCGAGACGGAACATGATTCGTGAAGTGCATGCAGATCAGGCTCTGTGCAGAGCGAGAAAGAGGAAAGGATGCGTGCGAGCCGCGAGGCCCCGACCTGCACTGTCAACATTGATTTCGGGATTCTTTTTTTTTTCCAGTTCGCGGTGGGGCTTCCGAATCAATTTGCAAAGCCTCGTGGCTGAAAGGTGGAATGCGGTCCGGTGTATACGATGCGTGCCGGTTGGTCTTGTGGGTATGTTGACTCACCAGAGAGACGGAGGACGCGGGTTCAACTCCCACAATTCAAGAATTTTTTATTGATGGCCAGCGTGTGTGCTCCCCTAAATTGACTGTTTTTATACATTTTTTTTTTATTTTTTCGAAATCCCACATTGCGATGCGTGGCGCAGGGCGCGACGATGCGGGCAGGCGGAGTGAACCACCAGTGCTACCAACGAGACGCAAATATGATGAGTTTTGTTTCGGGCCAATTATTTTGTTGGCCAGCCCGTTTGCATGCGAATGGCACCGGATGACTTGGCACGTCGGGGAGGGCGGCGGCTGCGTCCGGGGCGTCGAGGAGGCCGGCCGGAGCGGCGCAAGGCCAGGGCGGCCAGGCGGGCCGATTCGTACGCAGCGCGCCCGGGTCGCACTGCATATGAATGCGAATGTGGATGTGAATGTGGATGTGAATGTGGTCCTGCCGCGGCGAGTGCGTTTCGTGAGTGTGCAAGCCCGCAATAATACACACCAAGCATGGCGCTGCACTTCGGGCGGCTGATTCGGACACTTGCTTTTGTTTTCCGAGTGGAGCTCCAGTGTTGCTACGTGATTGCGAAGACATTCCCATGGCACTCCTGGGGGAGGTCAGGTCTTCTAGAATGTACATAGACTTAAGCGTGGTATAAAAAAAAAAAGTCCCTCAATACAACACGTTGTGCCCCTTCCTGCAAGGGGGCCTGTAGGATCTCCCCGAGGGTGGGGACGGCCTATGCCTTATTCAATCCCCCTCAGCTGTCGGGACGACAGAAGTTTTTGTTGTGATGGACAGCTTTGTGTTTTATAATGTATACAAGACGTAGCGCGGCACCGCACCGAGGCTTTTATACACTCGCCGTTCCGTCGTCGCCGCCCCGGCCCGGCCCGCCGCGACCGGGGTTGCCACCACGCGGAAATAATGGGTTCGGTGGATTTCCCAGCTGCCCTGTGCTTACAGTGTCGCCGCATCTGTCCGGCACACAGTGAGCCAGTGGGCGCCTGCGCAGCGGCGGGTAGGCAACGCCAAGGCTCTGCAGCCCGCCGCATTGCCTACGCGGCGGCGGCTAGGCAACGCCAAGGCTCTGCAGCCCGCCGCATTGCCTACGCGGCGGCGGCTAGGCAACGCCAAGGCTCTGCAGCCCGCCGCACTGCCTACGCGGCGGCGGCTAGGCAACGCCAAGGCTCTGCAGCCCGCCGCATTGCCTACGCGGCGGCGGCTAGGCAACGCCAAGGCTCTGCAGCCCGCCGCATTGCCTACGCGGCAGGCGGGCAAGGTCGTCTTTCCGCACCGCTTCTTCGGATTATGCCATTCCTTTGTGGGGGCGGATCCAGACGGGGCCGCGTGGGGCCCTCGAAGAAAACGAATGGCGAAGCTGATTCCTGCTTCATGCTGGTGTCATGTGGGGTTGCACGCGCCCCGCCCCGCTCAGGCAGCAGCGGGTCCAGCCCTTGTCCAGCCCGCCTTGATTTATCAGGGGAAGGGGGACCCCCTTGGCGGATCCTGTCGCGAGGCTAGGCGAGGCTCCCAACTTGGGTGATTGTTCATATTTGTATGTCGATAACTTCCCGTATAAATCCCGCTCCTGGCGTGGCGAGGCGTGGCGGGGCGCGGCGGGGCGCGGCGGCCGAGACCGGAGCGTCGATCGAGACACACCTCCGGGGCCACCACTTCCGAGGAGGATTTACCCAGTTCTGACTGCCCTGAGGCTTTCAAATTACACCGCCGTCAGGGCCAAACCGTGCGGCTAGGAAAATGCCGTGGCAAAAAATTATACCTCACCATCAATCGCCCGACCCCAGGTCTGACCTCACCAACGCATTGCTCTCAAAAGTGGGGAATCTGTGGGCACCGTCATGACTCTAATTCGAGTCTCATTTTGTGGAGTCAGTCCAGGGCAGGGCTCGAAGAAGTGTGCGCAGCAAAACGCCCCCACCCAAACGGGAGCCTCATCTGAGAGAGGCCGTCGTCTCATTTTCCTCCCCCGATTTCGGGCCAATCTTTTATTTGGCGCTTGCAGGCGCCGGTGTTTACTGCCGCGCGGGGGGGTCCGTTCCGTCCCACCCGTCCGCAAGTTGGGGAGTCCGATCATCGTATCGCGTCGTATCGCTGGACTCCAGCGCCGGACTCTGGACTCCAGCCCGGAATGAGTTCCCCCGTCTACCCATCCCGGATTGCGGACAGGGCCGGGCGGCCCGGGCGCGCTGTCGGTTGCGTGTCCGATCTGTTCGATCGCAACTTTAGCACTTGAGTTTACTACCGGCCTGCGGCGCTAGCGGCTCCAAGCGGCCGAGCCCGCCTGGAGTGACCTGGAGCCTGGAGCCTGGAGCTGGGTGGACCCTGAAAACAGCGGGTGACGCTGATGGCGTTGTCTTAAAATACCTGTGAAAAAAAAAAAAAAAAAAAAAAAAAAAAGAATTTGTCACTGTTATTTTTGTTGTTGTTTTCTTTATTTATTATTTTGACTCGTAGGTGAGCTTTGTGGTTCATCTGTTGCTGTGCACTCGTCACTGCGGCCCGGGCAATTCTATTTCCCCTCGGCAAGAAAACAGTGGGACTCGCGGCATCATAATACAGTCTCCGTCAAGTTGAGGAGTGTTGTCCTCAAAGGGTTCATTTGCGCCAAGTTTTTCCGTTGCCCTCGCTGCTTGCGTCGAGCCGGCGCAGTATGGCGGTTCAGCACGCGAAGGGCCCCGAAGTGCCTCGGGCCCTACGCCGCACAGTGGGTCAGAAGACCTGCGCAGGCCGCCAAATAACTCTAGACGCGTTTAGAGCTACAGAGTCGCCACATGGGATTACGAACTGAACGTGCGACCCCACCAATGGATTCCTCGTTCAAAGAGCTATCCACTGGTGGGGTCACACGTTTGGTTTGAGTACTCTGGCTCAAAGCGCCGCCTGCGCGGTCCTCTGGCCCACTGTGCTCCGGGCCCTGCGCGGCAAAGGGAAGACCGCCGTCGCCTTGCGGTTGGATTGTCAGAGGGAGACAAGCTGGACCAAGTAGAGGGGCGGGGAGCGGAGCGAGTGGATCAGACTATTTGAGCAAGTCGTCATCGTCAGTGTGGCACCGCCAATCATTTTTGGTTTCTTTTGTTGTTGTTTTTTTTTCTAAAATTTCCGAGGTTTTATTTACATAGTAAACTCCTACATTTTTCGCCGTTTTGACGAACTTTGCGTCAGTACTGCTCCTTAGCCAAGCTGGCCAATCGCAGACCATAGCAAGGGCTTGCAAAAAGAAGGTTTGAAGTCCACCGCCCAGTTGAGGAAGGACGATTAGCCAGCCTGGATTGGTCACAGCGGCCGCGTAAAGTCAGCCCAAATCACGAATTAAGTTGTTCCACATTTGCGCGCTGGAGAGCTGAGGGTATTTCCGCCCGCAGCGGGCAATACTCCACGCCTGCCGGCGGCGCGCTGGTCGGTGGCGCCACCCGGCGGCTGAGAGGCGCACTGAGCGCGCGGGGTATTTCTGGCCGACGTAAGGCCTCTCCAGCGCGCAGAGTCTCCCCGGCGACGTGAAGACAGCAAAGGTAGGGGGGAGGGGGATCCAGGCGGCAATCGAGGTAAAACACGTGGGTCAGGTGTTTTAATGTTTTAATTCACAAATCACTGGTAACTTAATAAATATATCCCAATAAATAACAAAAACATATAAATAACATTGACATGGCAAGGTTGGCTACACGACATGTGTGATGCAGAGATCACATGAGGAAGAACTCGGGTCCGACGAAGCTGCCGCACTTAGGGAAGTCGGTGGGGATCGGGGGCAAGTCGCTCTCCTCGCCCACCTGCAGGATGACGCCGAGGCCCGACGGCCACTGGTAGAACGACTGTTCCCGCAGCAGCCAATAGCCTGCAATCATCGCCAGCAAGGTGTCAAAGCGTGCGCGTGTGTTGCGGTCGTTACATTTAGCGAGTGCGGTTCGAGGCGGTGGCAATGACCGAGCTCCATTCACCCCAAAACCTCGACAGTGTAGCGTGTGTGCGCGAGCCCGGTCGGTGTGCCCCGCGGCCATTGTCCGCCACTTGTCGCCGCGATTCCGAGTACTGGGCGCAACTTGTTGCAGTGCCGCCACCTACCGGGGTTGTCGGCGATGAACCGTAGCGCGACGGCCCCGAGCGCGGGCACGGCGACGGTGTCCTTGAGCACGGCGCGGTGCAGGTGTCTCCGCAGCAGGCCGCCCTGCATGTCGGCGGCTGCCAGCGCGGTCCAGGAGCCGCGCTCCAGCGGGACAGACGACGGCGTCCTGGCCGCCGCGCCGCGCCCCACCAGCCAGAAGCTGTAGCCGTGCAGCTGGAACACGTGGGCCTTGTCCAGGTCGCCGCCTGCGGAGAGGAACGGTTACAGCAGCGGTTCACAACCTTGAGGTCGCGGAAAAATATTTCAGGGGCTCGAGAACGCCTGAACGCCACTCACCCTGATCGGCGAGGACCAACTCCACCGTGCTGCCCAGCGACACCTTGATGACGTGCGCGCACTCGCAGGAGTGGTCCGCGCGGCCGTGCAGGTGGGACGGGCAGGTGGCCGGCTGGCCGTGGCCGCGGCACACCGCCGCGCCGCCCTCGCCGTCGTAGGACTCGGCGTCGAGGCGCTGCGTCAGCAGTGGCGCGGCCGGCAGCGACAGGGAGATGTTGCAGACGCGCGGCACGGCGCGGGGCCACGGTGTGTCCGGCAGCCCCATAGGCAGGCGGGTCTTGCCTGCACACAGCGAGGCGTTACAACGGTTTGATTGGAAATGATTGCCGAGTCGATGGGTGACTTACCTGCTTTGTTCGGCGGCTGCGGTCCGCTGAGATCACTTCGGAGCCCCGCGCCGGGGACGAAGTCGAACGGCAGGTACAGGCGCACGTCCACCTCCTCCTTGGCCAGCCGCTCTGGCATCGCCGCCACGCTCTCCAGCTCGGCGCCCTCCAGGACGTCCGCCACACTGACGGCGGACGCGTCCGGTGCCGGGGTGGACGCGGCCTGGACGCCGCGCTTCTTGTCCTGCTCCGTGAACGGCAGCGTGACCACGGCGTCGGCCAGCTTGGCGTCCTCGGCGTGCACGGAGAGGACGAACGCCGCGGAGGACGGCGGCGGCTGGTCGGCGCTGAGCACGGCGTCGACGCGCTCTCCGGGCCACAGCGTGAGCGCGCGCGTGCTGCGGGGCCGGACGGGGTGGCCGTCGACGGCGATGGCCAGCAGCGGCAGCCCCGCCACGGACAGCGTCACGGGCCCCGTCGCCACGCCGGGCAGGCCGGGCGCCGCGCCGTCCGCGGCCCCGCCGGCGTGCAGCAGCCGCAGGCGGTAGCGCCGGCCGCGGACCAGAGGCGCCACCTGCAAGTATAGTTTAGTTTATAAAATGTTTTTATTGGGGGGATTTGAAAGTACATTGATCTGGGATGAGGGCGGCGGAGTCAGGAAGCAGGTCAAACCAACAGCACTAAGCTGGACGTTCAAGTCCTACCTGCAGCTCGCTGTGGCCGTTGACCAGCACGGCCCTGCCCAGGGCGGACACGGTCAGGACGTGGACGTCCTCGTCGAAGAGCTGCCGGTGGGGGTCCCGGTTGTCGGGCTGGCGCACCACCAGGGGCCCGAACACGGTGGCCGCGGCCTGCGCGGACCCCGTGGCGGACCACAGGTGGGTGCCTGCGCCCACCGCGCGGAACTTGTACTGGAAGGTGGTGTGCGTGTTGATGGGGCACTGCGTCAGCTGCGGCACGCCGTCCATGTAGGGGAACTCGCGCTGGCTCTGGCCGCCCCAGTGCACGCCCATGGCCTGGCCCATGGCGCGGTTCACCACGTCCACCACCACGATGTCGTTCTCGCACACCTTGAGGGTGGGCCCGGGCAGCATCCGGTTGGCCGTCATCACGCCGCGCGCGGTCATGTCCCCCGAGACGCACTGCAAGGCGTGGCAGTGCGTCGCGTTGGCGGGGCACTGGCCGCACGCGCCGCCCATGGCCTGGTACGTCTCCACGCTCAGCTTGTAGCGGCAGATCATGGGCCAGGCCAGCTCGTGGCAGGGCCGCTCGCACGACGCGTAGTACGGGTCTGCAACACAGCAGCAGTCTCATAAATTGATCCAGTCCTGGGTACGAAAAATCACACCCAGCATGGACCACACACTACACCCCAAAATTCCATGGTCCGGATCAAACCAGGAAAATATCGTTCGGAGTTTAAAAACCACCAC
Source organism: Stenchaetothrips biformis (assembly GCA_030522485.1). Classification (NCBI taxonomy): domain Eukaryota; kingdom Metazoa; phylum Arthropoda; class Insecta; order Thysanoptera; family Thripidae; genus Stenchaetothrips; species Stenchaetothrips biformis. The sequence continues at coordinate 4,092,067 of CM060100.1, forward strand.
GCGGCTAAACACGCGACAGCGGGAATCGATCCCGCGACTTACCGGGCAGGGGCGTGCACCACAAGACGAAGGCCACCAGGAGTATCAGACTCGGAAGCAGCGCCCAGCGCCCCAGTCTAGTGACCCTGTTCAGCGGTCGACCCGCAACTCGACATTTGCACATGGGCACTGGGCCCCCGCCGCCCCCGCCGCCCCCGCCGTCCACCTCCAGCAGGGCGGGCATGCTCAGGCCGCGGGGGCGGCGCAGGGCGAGAGCAGGGGCCGCGGCGCGGTGGGGGCGGCGGGGGCGGGCAACGGAGGCGGCGCGCCCCAAGCTCGACGCAAGCCGTACAGGAACAAGTGCAGGGCGAAGCCTGCTACCAGCACCAGCTCCAGCGACATCGGCGTCCTGGCCTTCGTCGCGATCCTCGTCGGTGACTGCCGCGTGGTTCTCACTGGTTTCGCGCCAACTGCTTGTCGGTTGGCGGAGTGTCAACTGAACGCACCTCCACGCCGGGGCTGCCGCTGCACTGCGGTTACCTCATCGGCCCCCTCCGCCGCCGCGCCCCCGGCCCCTCCACGCCGAGCCCCCCAGCGCCCCGCGGTCCATAGCGCTGGAGCCCCTCGGCCGCCGGGGTGGCATGACGCAACGCCACCCGGGGACCAGGACCACGGATTGGAGGACATTCGGCGGGGAGGGTGGCGGCATCCCGATGACGCAACGCACAGCCGGCATTGTTGGCGACCAGCCGCCGGCGGCGTCACGAGCCGCGCAGCACGCCGTCGAAAGAATAGGGACGCTGACGGCGGACGGTCGCATTAAGGGGCACACGTCACTTTGTTTTATTTCCGTGACTTCTAACCTAACCTGCGACTGCACCATTCAGCTCCGCGTTTACACTCAATGTCAAGCAACTGCAGCCGCGCGCCCCTCCCCTCCCTCGAGTCGCTCCGCGGTATCAGAGCGGTCCCGCACCGCACCGTCATCGCTCTGTCTCTCTCGCACGCGCGGCCGTGTGTCTAGGCGCGTTGGGGCGCGAGAGAGACAGCGAGAGAGGCACGTCGCGGCAGACGATTCGGTTTTTGCTGACGCACTGTGTGGCGCGAAATGGGGACCGACCCGCGGCCGCGGGGCCTTGCGGCATCGCGACGAGGATGAAGCTGCGATTCGGAGAACGGAAATACCTCTCAAATTCTCCCCGATGGACCAGGCCTTAGGCCAGTAAGTGTTTCGGGAATTTCCATGATTTTTTTTTTTTCGAAAACAGCGTGCGACCCCAAAAGCAGAGGATCGTTTGTGACCCAAGCTTTCCCAAGCGTCGAGTGCGCGGCTTGATGGATCGGCAGGGCCGCTGCGTCCGGAAGAGGGCGCTGCACTCTGCACTCGCGGTTGGCGGGTCAACAGTCCGCGGTTTTCGGTTTTCGGGCGTCGCGAGGCCGAACACCACGGCCGGCGACGCGTGGCGCGCGTGTTTGTTGTTTTCCGCGTGCCGAGCGCTGTGCCGCGCCCCTGGCCGCGCGCTCGGTGGCAGTGCTCTGAGTGGCACTGATCAAAGGGCGCAGGGCCGGTCGATCCGTAGCCAGCCACTGCAAGTTGCACTCACTGCAGCTGCAGTGGGCCCCACGGGCGCGAGAGAGACAGGTTGCCCCCGGCGGCAGCGGGCCTGTCTCTGCGGTGTCGTTTGGCCGACGCTGCAGGCATCCTGACGGCCCTTCCGCGCTCGTCATCGTCCTCAAACGCTTTCACTGCATTCGCGCTGAGTCAGTCCTCCGTCGCCATAACCTCCAGGTGAGGCGACGGCGCGCAGGTGCCGGGCAGCAGGGCCGCGGTGCACAGCGCACGCCGGCCCGTCTCTCTCGCACCTGCACGCAGCGCCCCGAGAGTGCGAGGCAGACAGCGCACCGCCCGGCTGTGCGTCCCACTCGCATTGACGCGGAGGGACGTGCTGCACCACGGCGTATACTTTCACCGAGGCCGCGGGCGCCAAAAGACTTCGCCACTCGGACAATGACCGTGTGGCCGTTGGTCCAGCGCACTGTCTCTCTCTCTCTCTTTCTCTCTCTCTCTCTCTCTCTCTCTCTCTCTCTCTCTCTCTCTCTCTCTCTCTCTCTCTCTCTCTCTCTCTCTCTCTCTCTCTCTCTCTCTCTCTCTCTCTCTCTCTCTCTCTCTCTCTCTCTCTCCCTCTCTCTCACTCACTCTCACTCTCATTGATAAGGTGCGAAAGAGGCAGGACGGCGGGATCCCCATTCAGAATGAACCCGCAAAGAAACACATACTAAATGGCTGCCTGGGCGGGGATTCGAACCCGGCACTCACTCGGTACAGGCGTCAAGTAGATGATGGTGGTGACCACGGAGGCGAGCCCCACCAGGATGGTCGCCCGCAGCAACATGGCGCCGCCCCCCGAGCAGCTGCACGTCATGGCTGCAAACAAAAATAAACATTTGAATTATATTTTCTTAAATCAAAACTTTTTGGTCCAAGCTAACGGAAGCTCAAAGTTAAAAAAAAATATAAAAATAAATAATCTGGTTCAGCGCAAAGACCGTTTACATAGCTAATGGAGGCGATGTTCCGGTGCCAGAAGCTTCAACTGGACCGACCGGACTCTTCGCTAGCGGTTGCGTCCCAGGCGAGGGGGAATTCACTACCTAAAATGCTCAACCAACCATTACCTTTTTCAAAGTATTACATCTATTACGCCTATTACGTCTTCTATTACGGACCTTCAATTTTGACCCACAATGTCGCGTATTTCAAACGTTGTACGGTTTTAAAATTCAATAATGAGTTTCTCTTATTGGGAGCCGTTACAGTTACCGTAATACTGAACGTTAAGACCGAAAAACTAAAGAAAAACTAACTTCATGGCAAGAAAAGTAAAAACATGTCACTAAATTTTCCTGCCAACTGCTCATTTAACCAATTACATTACAGAACTATTACAGATCAATTACACACCGGACAACCAACCATTACCAGAGTGAATTCCCCCTCGGTCCCAGGTACACTCTTTCAAAATAGTGCGTTAATCAGTCACGCGGAAAAAGAGGAACATCAGTCAATGCAGCAGGTTTTTATTTGCCAGTAGCCGCTACAGTAAATTAAGAAATTCTCACAGCGGCGAACCGATTTCACTTCGCAGGCATAAATTAATTGTTATTCGCGGGTGTGGCATTGACAACTCGAGAATAATCTCCCTGACGACGCAAGTCCGACCAGGAAAACTCGCCGACCGAAAAACGTTTTTCGTACTCACCACCACCAGTTGGATGCGCTACGCTAGTGAGGAGTCCGCCCCTAGCTGACGCGCGGGCCGTAGGTGTCCAAGCGATGCACTGCTTCGCCCCACTGAGTGCAACGCGGTGCAGCGGCAGATGGACGGTGTTCCGGCCGCCATCCGGGGCGTCGCACCCGCACCCACAACAAGACGCACCTTGGCCTTGAGTCGTCTGCCGGCCGAAAGCCGCCTCGTCTTGCCGTTGCCGCCGCCGAGTCAAAGCGGCGCGGCGCCGCGCCGCCGGAGCGTCGTGGGGGCTTCCCTCACCTCCCCCGTCCCACCTGCCTCCCTGCCTGCACTTCAAACGTGGCGCGCGCGGCGCAGTTTCTCATACCGCGCCGCCCACCGCCTTGCCGCACTGCGCGGCCTGTAACGGGCAGCGGGCGCTCCTGTGGCGGCGGTGGCTTTGGTTTACTCCGTTTGAAACAGAAGTTTGAATTTATTTGGGGGGTTCCGGCCGTAATTTGTGTGATATTGAGCCGATGGGGCCCCACTGCAGTGCAATGCCCCTGTGAGACGCGGCCGGAGCGGGCGGGACGACGCGGGGCCACGGAAACACGGCGTCAGCGCGATACGCTAAAAAAGCAATTAAATTTTATGACCCTGTGAGTTGTTGTGTCTGCAGTCGCCTTAACCTGCAGGGCGCAATGCTGGGAAATGAGTGTGTGATGTCCCCTCCCGTCGAGAAATTGAAGCAGAACGGTAGCCTGGCTCCCGGTCTGTCGTCTCCAGCTCTCCGGAAGCACGAGAGCCCCGTCGTCTCGACCGAAAGCCGCCTGCCCGGCCAGTCCCAGGGCTCGGGCTCCTCTCCTGACGCTGGCGTCCACAGTGTAGAGGAAAATGTAACTCCAGACATCAAGTCACAGTTTAGATCCAAGTACTACACATGCCCTCCTTCGGCTGGCTCGCTGAAGCACCTGCACCGCACGCCGCCAGCCAGGACCAAGAACATCGTGGTCAGCAATCCCTTCGATGTAGGCATTGCAGATCGCCTGCCATTTCCCATGTACAGCCCATCTGTATTCGCAAGAGTGGTCAGCCCCAGTCAAGTGAGTGTTCTCTGCTGTGCTAGGTTCCTGTGCTTCTGTTGTTAAACTCAGAGGATGAGCTAATGTATGATGATGCTTACAGGACAGCCCCACATTCCGATGGACCATTGAAGACATATCCCGCATCTATCCAGCTGATATTGAAGAGTTCCCTGCCAATCAGTTTGAAGAAGTTGTTGATCCTGATCTGGAATCAAAAGCACAAGAAGCAATTAACAGGTCTGTGTTGCTGTGTGATTTTTAAAATGTTAGACCTCATGTGTGCTCTGGACAAAACTTTAAGGCTGGATTTTTTACAGGTTCTTTTGCAAAAATCAGCCATTGTTACCCAGCCCATGGCCAAAACCAGACGTAACAGCTACTCTACGTCAAGAAGTAAATGCTGGAACCCCGTCAAGCCTACATGCCAGCGCCACTCCGTCTCATGCAATGAACCAACGTACTGACGCAGACACAGACCTAGAACAGAGTGGAGTATCGCAAAAGAACCCTTCCCGAGAAGGTAAGTTGACATGTGTACTTAGATTTAAAGTCCAGTCTGAAGTGTCTCGTATTGATAATTTTTTTCTTATGATTCTCCTAGTATGGACCCAGACAACTTTAACTTTACCACCAGTGCTGCCACCAAGCATGGAGCTTGCTCTGAAGCCATTTTTCACATTCACCATGGTAATAAATAAAATGGGCCACTGCTATATTGTTTTCAGCCCGTGAAGTTGGTTCCATTTGCACTTTGGCTTATGGTTTTTATTTTTCTCAGGATCAACAGCAAGCCCAACAGAATACTGATAACGATGAGGGTGTCATGAGTAACTCGTCCCTTCGCCGTAAGCTGTTCTTCCAATCGGATTCGTCACCTTCACCAACCCCGTCAACACCTCCACAGCCTCCAAATTTCCAAATATTGTATGGGTGAGTCTTTTGCATCGAGAGTGGTTTGATGCCCGTTGCCTAACTCCTCTTGAATTTTTTTTTTTTTTTTTTCAACTAACTGTGTTCAAATTTGTTTATAGAACTGCAAGTCACTCGTTGGTGCAGTTTCAAGGACGTAGTTTTGGCACTCCTTTACCTGGTAGCAGTGCACTCCAGTCACCACCTGGCATTTCACCCGTTCACCCGAGTGGTGGAACTCCGATGAGAAGGGTTAAGTCAGCTACAAGGCTCGATTTCACACGAGACCAGGAAGAAATGTCACTGGATGCATCGATACAAAACACCCCTGGTACACCAAGACAAGCTCCAATCACTGCACCAGTTGGCTCTTGTTCTCCTCTTGGTAATTTGCTTATCATGCCTTTGAGTCATTTTTATTGTTCTCATTATTTTGGCACTCCTAATCTATTCAAAATCTTTTCTCAGGCACAGCCCCACTGCATGATAAAGACACCCCTGATGACCATGCGGATCTACAACCAGGTGTGAAATGGGCCAAACGGAATAAACGGAATTCACTCAACTGCTCGTCAGAAGCTATGTCCATATCTCAAACATCTACTCCGGTGAAGAACAATCCAGCGATGGATGTTTCCTCTGCTCACAATATGATGGACATTTCACAAAGTAAACCAGGGAACATGACAGAAAGCTGGAGAGACAGTGAGTCCATGGTGGAGGCTGCTTACACACACGATGCAAATAGTTTTTCATACTCTCAGCAAGCAGTGTCTTCTAATATGATCTCTCAAGACACTGGCTATGCTACAAGATCAAGTTGTGACCCTGCAGCCTTCCAAAGTGGAACAAACTCAATATTTGGGCTGTCGCTTACAAGAGATAAAATGGGCTATGAGGATAGCTTAGCAACGTGGCCCATCAACCCTAACGTGGTTTCATCAACACCTACTAAAACCCTTGGTGCAAGAATTTCTGATTACCAGCGTGATACGGCCTAGCGCCTCATATTAGCTGTGAATTAATAACTGTATTTTTGTATTGTCAGATTCGGATTATTATAAATGGAATGGAACAATCTGATTTCTGGGTCTCTAAATTTGTTAGAGTTGATGTACAAATACATTCTACTGTATTTATAATTTGACCATGCTGCAGGATTATTTTAGAATTATCTTGCTCATAGAGTTTTCAAAGACAATGAAAATACATTAAATGAATGAATGAGAGAGATTTAGAAGTCATTGCGAGAAAGGAAGTCGACTTCAAAGTATGTTTTTGATAAAATTGTAGGGTTTTTTTTTTTTTTAATTTCTGTGTAATCTATTGATTTTTTGTCAGCTTTTACAAGCCCTTCAGATCCATCATTCCTCTGTTGAGTCTGCCGCAGTTTTATCACTTGATTCTCATTATTCTACAGTATATATAAATATCATTGTCATGGCAAGATATGTGGTTATTGTTGTGTAACAGTATGATATCTGATTTTATTTTAGTTCTTAACTTGAATGTTTTCTCACAATGTCCAACTATCCATGTTATCTCTTTGCCTGCATGAATATGGAATCTTATATTTTTGTGTTTTTATGGTTGGGATATTTTAAACCTAACATGAACTAGTATGATGAACAGTTCCGATCAATGTAATCACAGAAGTAATTTTAATAGTCTCTATTTTCTGTGGTGCATATGTTTTCTTTTCTGAATGAAAATTGACTACAGGACTTATCTTCCTGTAATTGCTCTTTTGTTAATTGCCTTCTCTGCTTAGATATTGATTTTGTGCTCTATGTGAAGACATGGTTACCATTGTGAAGCTAGCATCAATCTCATACGTTGTAGTCAATTATTTATTGTTTCTCAAATGTATGATTTGCAACTTGTTGTTTCCATGCACAATTTTGTTTCTAGGTTTTAAGTTTTGTTTTCTTGTGATCAGTGCATTGTTCTTCAGGAGTGTTCATGTGTACTACTTGCTTGAAGTATAGGTTGTGGCGGAAGGTTGTAACTTCACAATCCCACTCCCCCACTCTCGCAGAAAAACCAGCACATTCAACACATTTTGATTAGCGAATCACATAATTATCTGTGACTCTATCTTAGCTTGGCTCATTTGTTGTTTGTTGCATTTTTGTCAAGTGACATTAGAATTTACATGGATTTGAAAGTTACAAATATTGAAATTAAGCTACCCTGTCTACTTGTGTTGTTGGATGGATTTTATTGTAATAACATGTTATGAACTTGTATGTTGTGTTGTTTTCATTTTCCTTTTTGTGTGAGAAGTGAATGCTTTATTGTGTGATTTTATGTTCATGTTATACAAGACTGAATTACGTCGCAGGAAGAGAAATTAAATAGTGAATTCTCAGCATTTTGTATCTTGACCAATCCCTCTCTCAACATTCACAATCTAGACAACTGGAAACAATGTTATCCAACAAACACCGCCCGCCCCTCGTTGACATCAGTACCCCACGTTGGCGAACACTGCTTCGCGGAGTATCGCCGTGAATACCCCGCCCCCCCCCCCACCCCAGCGCGCTAGATTCAAAACAGAAACAAGGGGAAGCATGGTCGTTCAGGTGAGGTCAGTTTGCGTTGTGTAACAGCTTAACTTGACTGGATGTGTTAAACGGTTTGTGACGAGGAGAGCGCAGAGACGCCAATTTCACGCTCACGTCGTCCAAGCTTCTGCGGTCGAAAACGTAGAGGCGTCGGTCTTCGGTTCTTGGACCTGACGTTCAAAACCCCGGTGACTAGCTGCAATTTTCGAACCTTACGTTTATTGAAAACTCCTTCGCATGCCTGTCACTCTTTTCAGGTAAGCAGGCACGGTAATAAGCGTGCTACTCCTTTCACTTTTTTTTCACGTGCAAGCCGCAAACGTGCATGAGGGCGGTGTGTGGGCGGGGTGCAGCAAACCCAGCAGCACACCCTCAGCCGCACCGTGCCTTGCACTCGACGCCAAGAAGGACTTGCTCCACCGCGGGGGAAACAGTGACAGTAATTATATCACACTCCAGGACTCCAGGCCGTAGCACGCCGCAGCCACGAGCACTTGCCGCGGCAGCCGGAGCAGAGCCGGAGCAGAGCCGGAGGTAGCGGCCCTCCGGAGGCACTCGCCGGAGGCCCTCGTCGTCACAGACTGCCTCACAAAGGGTTGGAGGGCCTGCCTGCACGGCGCGCTGTTGCCATCTGGCTCCATCTGGCTCCAGCACACTGGGGTCTCTGTCGCCGTCGCGGTGCGAGAGAGACAGAGCGACGAAGCAAGGAATCGCCGGAAGCGCTTGGCGGGCCGGCTCGGCGTCATGCATGCGGAAGCTGCCGGATTCGCCGCTCATTTCGAGATAAATTGCTTTGGGAATCAAATTTCAGGGTCCCTGGCAACATAAATGGGTCGTGTGGACGCCGTGCGGGTAGGCAACCCATCGCGCGCCAAACACTCCGCGCTCTGACTGGTTTGCCTTCCCTTCGCCGAGCCGGTGGCCTTCCCTGTGTCAACCGACAGATGAGCTGTAGGAGGGGAGACATGCACGTCCACGTCGGCGAACTGTCAAACATTTACCATGTTTTTTCTTTACTCTGGACCTCTCGCGTACGCAAACTAGGGGCAATACCCCCTTGTTGTGCGGGGCTGGGTGTGTGCGTGCGCGCTTGTGTCACCAAAAGGGGTCCCTGCACGGGAAAAGATCTTGCAGCTCCGCTAGCTAATTTTTCACTCTTGGTTTAGTGAGTAGGTTGCCTCGGACACTAGCGCTGCTCACCCCTCGACTTTTCACAGCCCACCCACCAACACTCGTTCAACAACCAGCTGTCCCTCACTGGAGGGAGAGCGTATCTGAAGCTGACAGAACGTGTGCATGAGAGAGAGGGAGGGAGAGCAGGCTTCTCGCTGTGGTTGTTTGTCCCATCCAACCCGCATCGGTGTTTACCTTACTCCAAGCCTCGCACTCGCGATCTAGGCCTCGCCTTAGAAGGTGAATGCTCGTGTGTGTGCGTGTGCGTGTGTGTGTGTGTGTGTGTGTGTGTGTGTGTGAGTGTGTGGGAGGGATGTGGTGGCTGGCTGTATCCATCCGTCGTTGTAGTGCACGACACTCGAAGGCAGTATGTACCGAGATAAGCGCGGCCACGACGAGGACGCAATTTGTGCAAGTACACAGCCTGCATTGTTGCCACTGTCAACGCACAGTGGCGCACAGACGGCGCAGGCGGTCAAAACTCTAGACGCGTTTTGATCTCCAGAGTCCCTAAACAGGACTCGAACCGAACGTGTGACCCCACTAATGGATTCCTCGTTCGGAGAGCAATCCATTGGTGGGGTCACACGCTCGATTCGAGTCCCATTCAGTGTACTTTTTTTTCGCAGCAATACTCCGCGCGCGGGGGACCCTTACCGTTCGTCTGATGGGCACACTCCCGGGCGTGGGGTATCGCCGGCCGGACCGCCTTCCCGCTCCGCGACATCAAAGCCCGTCGCTCTGTCCCTGTCGCACTCAGGGGGCCGGCCGGCGGGTCGTAAGGTTGCGAGAGAGAGAAAGAAAGAGAGAGCGACGAAACAACGACCCTTCCTTCGCCCCGGGCCGACGGCGCGCCGATTGGTATGCAGGTGGTGCGTCGTCTGCTGTTGTTTCCCCCAGGCTTGCAGTTTTGGAAGTTGTTGATTACCCGGCTGTACACTGCTAATTAAAACTTGTCCCTCGTAATACGGGTGGCGACGCCCCGCCCCGCCCCGCCCCGCCCCGCCACGCCCGCAGCGCGCCCCACTGCCCCTTTCCGCCCTTGTAGCGCCCCCTGGGGGGCCGAAGGGGCAGAACAGGGGGCCGGTCCAGCTTAGCACGGCCGTCTGGGACCCCCTGCAGGATACGAGGGGGTCCAGTGCCCGCAGCGTGTCCCCCCCCTCCCCTGCCAGCAAAGCTGCTGGGCTTGATGGCAATAAGGAATGAATGAATAATTAAACAGGAATAACGGCGGCATTAGTGCCACAAGGTTCGGCTCCAGGCCTCGCCGGCGTCGGAGGAGCCGGAACCGAATCGGCTCGGCTAACCCGGCCCGGTTGCTCCCCTAGAAGAAAAAAAAAAGAAAAAAGGACGCTCTCTTTCTCGCACTGATGGGGGGCTCCGCGGGGGCGCGAGGGAGACGGAGAGCAGGTCGGCTCAGCTCGCCGTCGTCATCGGGGTCGGCCTAATTGAAAGGGCGCTCGTAAACACTTATCTATTCGTGGACTTTCTAGGCGATATCGGGAAGACACGTCGGGGGCCTTGGGGACGGAGGACAGAGAGGAAAAAGGAATAAAGGGATTAGAGCGAAGGGTGGTGACGGGGAATTACAAGCGCGTAGGGCGGCGCGGGGCGAAGGGCCGCGTAGGGCACAAGGAGAGAGAGAGGGTATCGCAGCCCTCCGTCCACCCCTCCGAAGCCCCAAATGGTATCAACCCCTAAAACAACGTCCCGAAAAAAAAACCAACATCAACAAAATCCCCTTTATTGCAGCATCTTTTACTGCCGAGCGAGCGAGATGCATCACTGTTTCACGGCAGGAGCGTTATCTAGTCGAGATTCGGCCTGAAAGGATGGACTGCGAGGAGAAATTGAATCCCCACGACGCGCACCGCAGCGGCAGTGGGAGAGCGGTGGTGCGGCCACGGGTCGCCCTCAGAGTGAATAGGCGTCAAAGCCGTCTCCCACCTTCGCCGTCCTGATCCGCTGGAGGCCCCGCCAGGCCCCGCCAGGCCCCGCCAGGCCCCGCCGGCGCCGCGGTGTTCCGAGTAATCAGCATTCTCAACAGAAATATCAGGCGAAGAGTGGGCGCGCACACGCCTCGCGCGTCCTCCAAGGAAATCAGTATTCCTGCGGGATATTTTTCCTTCCGAGCGACGGAATAAACAATACCACTTGCGGCGAGGCGCAAAGGGAGTGGGAGTGAGAGAGGGGAGGGGGGGGGGAAGGCAGCCGCACCCCAACGGGTTAATACGCGGGGCATTCCCTGAATCTTATGCCCGTAATTAGGGATCAACCAGAGCCGGCGCGCACCGCTGCGAAATGGAGTTGGCTTCAACAAAGACCAGGGACGTTTTGCCTTCCTTGCGGTCCTTCACAGACTTATGTGCCAACTGGTATATTGTAGTTTCTCTTCCACCACAGCGAAAAAAAAAAATGGTTAAAAAATATGGGTATTGAACCCGAGTTTTTCTCACCCAACACAGCAAAAAAAATAATTTAAAAATACCAAAACAAAAAATTGTTGAAGAAAACAGGCAGTGGGGAGGTATTGAACCCGGGTGCTATCCTGTTATGTGGCGGTCGCTGAGACCACGCGGCCACGCAGACATCCGCACTGAGCTCGAAGTATCACGCACTCAAATCTCGTCCGTTTTGGACCTTCCACCCTGCCTTCCGGGGAAGCCGCCGCCCCGGGGGAATTCCCGCGGCACGGTGCGGAAGGAGAACGACTGTAAACTTTGCGTGGTTATTTGATTGGGGAGGAGTTGGGTGATTGGGGAGGGGCGGGGCGGGGCGGGGCGGGCTGGTGTATACAGAATGCAGCCACAATGGCGGCAGCGAATCATAACAAATTAAAAAATGCAAAGGGGAAAACATTTCAGTTACGCAAACATTGGAACAACTGTTCTCGAGAATATAAAAGCAAGCGATCGCCGTCTGTTTGGCGTCGGTCGAGGGGCCGCCCGGTGTTGGTGTTGTTCTCTTCAGCCGCCTTCACACCTCGTTAACAGGCGGCTTCGGAAGTGTAGGCCCCTGCACTGTCGGACACCACTGAAGCATTGCGGCACGCCCTGACGAGCGAGTTTCGACGAAGGTCAAGCTCATCGAAAGCAAGACTTTCACCGGCGTACAGCGCGAGTGGGCTTGAATCCGGCATGGACACCACCACGGTCTCGGACTCCAGGCCGCCGAACCCCACTCAGCCGGCCTGACTCCGAGTGCCTGACCCCAAAACCAATAGGTGTGCATCTCAATTCGGCCCGCCGCCCCGCCCCGCCCCGCCCCGCCCCGCCTCGCTGTCACCCTCGCCCGAGTGAGTCCCTGGTGGCGCCGCTAATTCTATTGTCTACGCCGAGGGGGAGGGCGAGGGGGGGGGGGGGCATAAACCCCATGGTGCCGCGTCGGGCCGCATCGCGCTGCGGCTAGACGCCACCAGACACCGCCGCCACTTTCGCCCTGACAAAGTGGCGCGCCGGCCGGGATTCGAAGCCGCGACCCGCCGCAGCCGCCCTCCCTCGCTCGCCCCGGTCGTCGGCGCCAGAGAAACCGTATGCGTGCGCAACCACTCGCAAAATAATTGAAATAAAATTTTAAAAATATTATTATTGTTACTATTATTATTATTATTATTATTATTATTATTATTATTATTATTATTATTATTATTATTATTATTATTATTATTATTATTATTATTATTATTATTATTATTATTATTATTATTATTATTATTATTATTATTATTATTATTATTATTATTATTATTATTATTATTATTATTATTATTATTATTATTATTATTATTATTATTATTATTATTATTAAAAAACAAAAAGAAAAATGCGAAACAGGAGGCAGTTTCCTGTGACTCGCGCGGCGCTTGCAGTGTCCTTTTGTATTCGCAAAGGCATCTTGCCGCGCGATTAGAATGAATGCAGGCGACGTGACCCCACGCTGCTGTTCGAATGCGAGGCGTGGCGGGGCGGGGCGGGGCGATATTTGTGCGTCCGCGCGAACGCGAACAGCGCCTCGCGATCTCCGGATTACAATCTCCTCCAAATTTGTGCTCCACGCCGCCCGCGCGCAAAGTCAGCCGGCAAATCCGCTATTGATGGGCACGCAGCAGCGCGCTCGGTTCCTGGAAAAGAGAAAAGGTGGCGGCCGGGGAGCCTTCTAGACGCGGTCAGAGCTCCAAAGCCGCTAAATGGGACTTAAATCGAACGTGTTACTCCTCCAGTGGATTGTTCTCCAAACGAGGAATTCATAGGTGGGGGTCACACGTTTGATTCTAGTCCCTTTTAGCGACTCTGGAGCTCAAAACGCGTCTAGAATTTTGACCGCCTCAACGGTCTTCTGACCCACTGTGGAGCCCAGCAGGGAGTCTAAAAGGCGCTGCAGTGCATCGAAGGCGGCGCCACGTCGCGAAATCGATTGGATGAGCCCTTCGTGGGGCCGCCCCGCGCAGCCAGCCCTCTGTGCCCCGGGCCTGGCAATGCCGCGCCGTATTGCCAGGAAGTTGATTCCAATTATTCTGCCTCGGGCCCAGCCTCGGGCCAGACAGAGACAGAGATAGTGGGCACGCAGCCTGCAAGCAGAGCAGGCGGCTGCATTCGCAAAACAGCCTGCCAACGCGTGTATAAAACCCAAGGGAGAGAGAGAGGGGAAAAAAAAGTGAGCGCGTGGGTATTCGAACCCGCGTTGGAAGCGTAGAGCGGAAGAGGCGAAAGTCGGCGAGGCAGTGGGTGTGTTGCGTTCATTACGCGTGATCGGAAATCAAATTACTTCCCGGCGGCGTCCCGCGCCGTCCCGCGCCGTCCCGTTAGAGGGGAACTCTTTTGTTTTCCGCTCCCCTGCCGCCGTGCCGCCTCGTCCGCCAGTCCGCCAGTCCACCAGTCCGCCCCAGCACCGCTACAGCCCCTCGGACTTTGCGATCTCGTAAAAGCTTAATGAGGTGATCTCTGGCAGTGTAGTTTTACTTCGGGTGTCCGGGCCGGGATTAGCCTCGTGTCCTGAGGTGAGAAGGGCGGGGCGGGGGTTAATAGGCCCGGGGCGGGGCGGGGCGGGGGCGAGATGGACGCGGTGGGGGTGGACGTCGGTGGCCGATCGCGCGCCGGTCCAGCTACTACTTTAGTATAGAGCCAGAGGAGGTGGGGGCTGAATTTGTGCCCTCATCCTGAGCGCGTGGCGGGGCGGGGCGGGGCGGTGGCCGAGGTGTGTTTTATTTCCTAATGAAGCGTCCGGGTGGACTCGGCTCCCTAACGACTCGAGCTGTTCGGCGGGCCTGCGCGGCCAGCGCGGCCAGGGCGACGGAGACGGAGTGAGCTGGCCAAGTGGTGCTTCCTAGTCCAGCCCGGCCGCCCGCCACTTTAGTACTGTATTGAGGGAAGAATGCCCCCGGGACGGGGAGGGCAGCGAACCTGGAACGGTTTAGTAAAGAAGCGAGTGGTCTCTTTCGTTCTCTAGGCCAGGGTGGTTGTAATAATCGTGTCGAAGAAACTCGAAATATCGTCTTATTCGGACGGCCTCTTCCAATTTCTACCAGCACTGAAATCAGAGCCCATTTCATCCTCTGCCTGCAAGCCACACTTGCTGCCGGTTTGCCAGCCAGGCGGGCGCCGCCGTGCCAGGGCCTAATCCGAAGGCCGGGCGAAGCCAGCACAGGCACAGTAATTTCGGAACGTATCCGCCCCCTCCCCCTCCCCTGGCCTTTCTTTTCCCGCACGTTTGAAATGCCCCCGAACATGCGCCAAGTTTGGCGGACCGGCCGGCCTTCCCGCTCGCACGCATGCCGCCAGCCAGGCAGGCAGCCAGCCCGCCAGCCAGGCAGGCAGCCCCCTACCCCGCTTGGCCCAAGTCGTTACCGAAAATGTTACTCCTTTACCGAGGCCCCCGCCCCCATTGGCTGGCTACTACGGCGGCGGCGTCGGCATGGAGGCGGGGAGGGTCGCATCTGCGGCACGGACGGCCCACGGCCCCTCCCCTCCCCTCCCTTTGTCGACTTTTACCGATTTCTCCGACATTACTCGAACGGAGAAAAACGGGAGTCAACACATGGCGCTCGGCAAAGTGGTGAAAGTTGGTCCCTACGTGTTTTCGCCACTAGCTGGCGGCCGATGCCGGGGAAGTCACCTCGTCGCGCCGTGCCACTGTGTTGGTGCGGCAGCGGCGGGGACGGCGGTGCAGCCAGACGGGGGGGTTAGGCGCGGATTAGGGGACGGCATGGCGAAGTCATGACGGGATAGCACTTTTTCTGGCCCTTACAGTGAAAACGGGGTGTCATGAATTTTTGAATGCGCGCATGTGTTTTCTGTTTTTTTATGTCGCCTGAATATTCCGCAGGTCTCCGCATTTTCGGTGTAGCCTTTTTTTTTTTTTTTTTTTTCATACGGGCATTTTTTTTTTGTCACGCCCCATACACTCAGTCCATATTATCGCGTACGTTTAACGTGCACACAGACAGACAGTCACACACACACACACACACATCTGGCACCTATCCACAGACATAAACATTCTTCGCACACGTGGACATGCACACCTCGGCGATGTCTGCCTCACACCACACTCACACACACACACACACACAGAGACAAACGCCCTGGGATTCTCACAGATTATGACTGACATCGACATGTATCTCGCATTGCGGCCCCGCCCCCACCCACCCCGCCATGGGATACACAACCTGCTCTCCAATTCGGATCCGACAGCTTTCGGCTGAAGGCAACGGACTCTCAGTCTTCGCTGACGCCATTACAAAAAAAATAATGCGCACGTGCAGAAAAATAAATGAAATAAAAGCTATATATTCTTCGAAACCTTTTGTTTAAAAAGTTGACTTTCTTCTGCGTTCCATTTTCTGCGGGGCACTTTCAGCCGTTCGGAGCGGTGAGGGATAACTCCGACCTGATCCATCTATCAGAGATGAAAAGGAAAGTGGGTCTGTTCTTAATTCTTTCCGAGGACGGCGGACAGACAGACAGACAGGCGGACAGACCGGGGGAAAGTAAAGCGTGGGACGCGCAGAGCTTTCCGCCGAAGTAGAGCACTTCTATACCTCCCCTTTCCCTACAACACTTTTCTCTTTTTTGTTCCATCTGTCAAGAAGCTTTCCCCGAGTGGAGCCACGCGTTGCATTTCAAAGGAATTTGCGTGCCGGGACATATTTATCACGTAAGCCAGTGTCGGCGCATAGAAACTTGTGTCGCCAGCGGAGGGCCACCAGACGGACGGCGAGAGTGAAAAGTTGCGCCGAACATTACTCAAGCAACGGGAGCTGCTTTTGAAAAGGGCACCGACTTGCGGCACGCTTCGATTCAATCCTGGGGCACGGCTCAGTGTCCAAGTGGTCGAGTGGCGCGGAGCAGAGTCAACCAACGACGCGAAGGTTCCTGGTTCAAATCCCACCCCAAGATCATTTTCGTAAAGTTTTTTTTTTTTTTTTGTGGCGTTTAGTCCCCTCAAGTCCATTCTTCAACGTGACGGAGGCCCAGTCAATTCCGCCGCTAATCAGATCCAGAGCGGCGTGCCTCCAGGACCCTGCTTCCCGGAGAGTGCCTCTCTCTCTCTCGCACTCACGGAGTGGCCCGCTGCGGGTGCGAGAGAGAGAGAGACTCTTCGGAACGGCTCGGCTGGAGGGGCATTGGCGCGGAAAGGCTAAACGCCCCCCGCCTCTATCCATACTCTTCCATTAATCATCACGAAATGGACTCGTTCAGGTTGAGGACGTGCCTCCGGATAGATGGAGCATTGTCGCCCCGGTGACGGATGCCCAAATAAAGTTTAATTAGCAAATTAGAACGCTGCGCTGAAAGCGGAGCTCGTCGCCGCTCGTTACACATTGCACTGTGCGTGGCCGCCATCATTCGGCCATCGAGCCGACGGGCGTGTCGCGGCACGCCGCGCGTTGCATCAACGAGCCTCTGTCTCTCTCGCACCCGCACGAGACGCGCCGTGAGTGCGAGAGAGACAGAACTGGACACGGCTGGCTGATGAGAAATGAATGGCGAGTGCCACAGCGGGGCGGAGCAGCACGACAAGTGCAAGACCGCGGTGTCCGCCGCGCCGCGCTGCGCGCTCGTCACAGCCAATGCAAGAACCGTGTCGCCTTGGCGGGCCGCGGCTCGAACCACAGCGCCTGCCAGCGTGCTGCCAGGCCTGCGGCTGACGGACGGCCCTGGCGTGTCCCGCCGCGTGCATCATTAACCAGCTTGGCAGCCGCGGCCCGAGCGACAGGCTTCACAAGTGGCTGTGGTCGAGAGCGTCTGAGCGCCGACTTTCAAAAGGCCGAGAACTGATGTTCGAATCCCGACACGTATTTTTGCTGATTTCGACACGCACTCGGTAGGGATCCGGTCTGTTTAACCCTTAGTTTTACCAGTGTATGCCGCCAGAACAGGAGTAAACCACTTGAGTTGCCAGCGCCGTGCCGCCAAGTTGGCTTCCCTTTTCCTGCTCCGCGGCCGCACTGTGGGCCAGCTCCACGTTCGGCCCTTGGTCCGCGACTCGAGCCGGCCGGCCCGGCATCCAATCAAAGCGCCTCGCTGTCGGCAAACAAAGTGTCCGCCTCGGCGGGGCGGTTCTGCAAACAGGCAGGCAAACATACGTAACGCGGCGGCCACAAACTGGACCGCGGCGAGCATGGGACGCGGGTTCGAAACCCGACCGGGCCCACGGCCTTTTCTTTGACAAACGGGGTTTTTTCGTCGAAAAATGAAGCAGTTTGCACGTCCCAATTTGATTGTTGCCGAACGACGGTGTTGGTTTGACGGGATACCGGTTTCCCTTCGGGATCGGCGCGGCTCATGTGACAGTTTGCCTTTCATACTCTGATGGCGGCACCAACTGTTATTTCTCTTTTTCCCACATTTTTTTCAGACAGCTTTCGCATTGTCTGCGCCGTTTTATTATCTCTGCTGCTGTTTCCTGCTGCATCCTTCTCCCATTCATCCGCGGACCAACAACGCATCATTGAATTTGGTATACTTTTTTTTTCTCGTCGTTTTGTTGGCAGGATTGTGGCAGACGCGCGTTTTTGCGATATTGCGCGATCTGTTTTTTCGCTGGCGTCCAGGAATTAACTCTGTCGCCGTGATGTCGGGCTCGACTTCAGTTGGTGGCGGCAGCACTCGAGCTTTCTCCAAGTGGAGTCTCAAATTTCGCCGGTCTTCTGGCCCACTGTGCATCGCCCACCACGGCGCCTGCGGAACGGAGGATAGGCAACACGCTTCACTCCGCTGTAGTGTGCTGCCCACCTGCCGGGCGTTCGGGAGACGACGTGGCTTCCCCCCCCCCTCTCTCTCTCTCTCTCTCTCTCTCTCTCTCTCTCTCTCTCTCTCTCTCTCTCTCTCTCTCTCTCAGCCGTCTCGGCGATGAAACCGAATAAAAAGCCCGAGCCGTGACGAAATGCAGCCCCAGCGATCGCAGCCCCGGGGAGTGAGTGCGGCGCGCATTCAAGTAGTACAGACAGTGCCATGATCACCGGATCAGGCGCCCGCTCTGGCCGCCGTCAGCGGTACTGAGATAAATGAACGTAATATTGCAGCGCCGAGGGGCGGGGCGAGGGGAGGGGGAGAGGAAGGGAGGGGGCGTCTGTTGCAGTCGCTCTATCAGGCCGCAAGCCGTCATGCTGATGGCCGCCCTGCACCGGCTGCAGGCTCTTCTTCTTCTTCTTCTTCTTCTTCTTCTTCTTCTTCTTCTCCTCCCTCTCCCGCCCTCCTGTGATGAGAGTGATTATGGGAGCATGATGTGCTGTAGCTGTGTTTTCTCCAGAGCCGGATTCCGCACTCTGGACTGCCATGCCACGACGCGCCACCGCATATCCCTGACTCGCGGCCTCGCAGCGCGACCACACAGTGGGACAGAATGGCGAGCTCCTGGAGCGGGAAAGCCACACGCTGGGAGCGACCCGCACAGCAGAATGTTGTGTTGGCCCCTCTGCGTTTTAAACGGGTCGCCACGCCGCGAGGACTCGACGATCAGCCCACGAAGGAATCCCTGCGGCTCTCTCTCTCTCTCTCTTTCGCTCTCTCTCTCTCCCTCTCTCTCTCTCTCTCTCTCTCTCTCTCTCTCTCTCCCTCTCCCTCTCTCTAGCCGTAGCCGACTAGCGGCTCAGCCGGCCTGCAGGGCACAGGGCCCCCTACTGCCCTGCGGTTTGTGATTTAATCAATTTCTCCATCAATATTTTTCCAAACACTCGGCGCTGCACACACACACACACACACACTGTTGGTGGCGCCTTGGGCGGCGTGACGCCAAGTATAGGGTTGTCCGAAGCCACCCCCAGAGAGCCCTCTGCTGAAATACCCCTACACGCACGCGCGCGCGCGCGCACACACACACACACACACACACACACACACACACACACACAGAGCGCCCCGAGGCGCGCGGCCCCCTTGGAAAAAGTGGCGCCACCCCCCGCTGAGGCCTCCTCTGGGGTAGGGGAGCCCTCCGCGGGGCCCCTCGGCGGTCACAATATAATTAATAGTGGCCGGCAAGGCGAGGGGAGGGTGGCGGGGGGCGGTCAGCCCCGCCAGTGGAGGCCAGCAGGGAGACTCGCGCGTCGATAGGACTCCCGCACGACCTTGTAGTGTGGTTGTAGTTTCGGCAGTAAACTATTCGCGTAAATGCCGGAACGAGGACGGCTTGTTATTGTTTTATTGTTTGTTTTGTTGTTGTTGTTGTTGCCTTTTCTTCTCTGCTCCGGAGCTGCGCCCGACGGCAGCTGCGTCTGCTCTGGAGGGGCCCATGGTTGGCGAGTGTTGATCCAACGGCAGGGTGTAACAGCGAGCCTAACCGAGTTACCGCCGATGAGGTCATGGCGGCACGGCAACATACGTATAGAGGTGACGAGCCGCCGGCCCGGGGGCGATCCGACAAGGAGGGGCGCCCAGCCAAAACTTTTTTTTTCCTCTTCCTCTCCCTTGCGGTGTAGGTGATGAGGAGGGAGCCGCTGCGAAAACATTTTGGTTCCGGAGCCGCGACGGTCCCAGCCTCGTCGATGACTCCGGATTGAAAGGTACTCTGCTATCTGCCGCGGCACCCCTTTTACCTATACACGTCCTTTTTTTTTTTTTTTTTTTTGGCCTCCTCCCCGCCGACAGCGCCCCCTGCCGGCGCGCCGCGGCGTTGGCAGGCGATAAGCTCGCGAAGTATCGCCCCGCCTTTAGAGTTACAAATGCGCCGAGGGGATTGAAATCTCCGCTTCGGATTCACGGGCCGGGTGACGCGGGGCACCTGCGTGCGAGAGAGCGAGAGAGCGAGGGAGAGAGAGAGAGAGAGAGAGAGAGAGAGAGAGAGAGAGAGAGAGAGAGAGAGAGAGAGAGAAGAGAGAGAGAGAGAGAGAGAGAGAGAGCAGCGCGGACGCGGACGCCCGGCCCAGGTGCGCGTGTCGGCTCGCACGCCGCCTCCATATGGACGCGGCGAGTTACTGCGTTACTGCGTCTTCGCGCGCCACTTCGCCACTTTAATGGGCCATTCGGCCGATCCCCGGCCTGCCGTGCCAAGTGGGCCCTCCAAGCCCCGCCGCCCCCCGGGGCCCCGAATCATTATTGTTATTCGACGAAAATTTGATAACGGCTGATCGGTGTTTTACAGCTTGTGGGTCGCAGGTAGGTTAATACACTTTAAAGACTCGGCCGTTTAAAGAATCACGGCCAATCAACCCGCTGCTACTGCTGCTGCTGCACCGGAAGCGAGATTTACGACGAGACTCTCTGGCAGGAAACGCGCGGGCGGACCGGAAAAAAGAACTGTTAAATTACTTTGGCGACATCCGTTTTCTAACATCATTTTCTTTTCATCATGCCCTCTTTGAGGCCGGCGAGAGATTGTGTCTTTTGTCAACGTCGCTGTAAGGAACTACTACCATGGAGCGGCGCACGGCCCCTTGGAGCGGCCGCCCGCAATACACGGCCTGCCGACGCTGCAACAAAGACCGCCCCGCTGAGACGCGAATCCGGTCTCTCTTTTCCCGGAGAATGGGTCGGCAGGCTTGTTTATCTGGAGAAGCCCGCCCGTTATGGCACACTGTCCGGCCGGCCCACAACACGGGGATTATGTCTCCACGCTGCGTCACGTGATAATGGTGGGCATAGATGTGTTGGTGGTCAAGGTTGTCCTCATGGTCGTTGTGCGGAGTTGGTCGCTGCACAGTGGGCCAGAAGGCCGGCGGAAGAACGTGTGACCCCGCCTATGAATTCATCGTTGAGAGATAGCAATCAGGTGGGGCCACCACGTGCGGTTCGAGTCCCACTTAGCGACTCTGAAACGTGTCTAGCGAGTCTTTTTGGCCGCCTGCGCCGGGCTTCTGGCCCAGTGTTCGCTGATGCCGCTCTCGGTACATACCGCCCGCCTGTTGATGCTCTAATGCCACTCGCCGTTCCAGCGGGCCGTGCTGTGCTCTGGAGCGGCGCTGGAGCGGCGCTGGAGCGCAGCCTACCCCGCCCACTGCGCCCCGCGCCGTTGTCCAGCCAATGAGAATGATGAGAGCGCGCCTCCGACTCTAAATCTGGTTAGGTGCTCTCCAGGTCCGTTCACCTGGCCGACCCACCGCTTCGCTCGGGCCGCTTTATCATCGAGGGCACTGCACCCGGGCCGGGCCATGCCCTGGGCACTTCGCCACACTGTAACGTCCCACTACAAATACGGAAAACTGCACGTTTTATAAATGTTCACGAAGCAATTTTGTTTGTGAGGTTTTTACCGGGCGAGGGGTATGCCGGTCGATAGCATCCGGTCTGCATTCAGCCGGAAGCAGCGCTCTCTTGCGGTGGCGGATGTATTGGGAGAGAGGGGGAGAGAGAGAGAGAGAGAGAGAGAGAGAGAGAGAGAGAGAGAGAGAGAGAGAAGAGAGAGAGAGAGGAGAGAGAGAGAGAGAGAGAGAGAGAGAGAGAGAGAGAGAGGAGAGAGAGAGAGAGAGAGCAGGGGAAATAAATACTGTAAAAGAATGCGCAAGGAGGGCGGAAAAGTTGGCAACATTTAATTAAAGGTTCCGTGTGTGGGCAGCGAGTGCCTTAGTCTTTGTTCGGCCGGGGGGAATAGGAAAGGGGCCGTCGGGGCGATCGGGGGCCGGGAAGCCGTTAGAAATCTAGCATCGAAGGATCAGCGATCTCCACCCAAATAATTTCAAGGAAAAAATGAAAAAATAAATAGAAAAAAAAATAAACATGCAAGGGATAACCTGCCCTTTAAACCGATGCCCTGCTGTTTCCTTGGAGCTGCATTTTCAAAGCATAGTCTGGTGCGGCACGGCGGCCAGGGTGGACGAGCCGACTGGGGTGGCTCTCGACCAGCCGGCTCGCTCGCACGCCGCGCTGAAAGCCCACCGAAAGCCGAGCTGAAAGCACATCAAGGCAGTAAACAAACGGATTGAATTACGCAGGAAATTTCGTCGCCACGCCGCGGCGTGGAGCCACGCAGCGAATTAGATTATCCGGGGAAAATATTCGGAAACGTTTGGAGTAGTGGCGCGCACGCGATCCACCACACCGGCCGCTAGCTAAACAATCCTGTTGTGTGTCGCCCCTAAATCGGCGGAAGGGTTGGCCGAGCCGCCGCGCGTCTGTTCAATCAAATTGATTTACGCGGAAATCCGGCTCCGCGGCCGCCACATAAAATATTTCGCTAACCTATTGAAAAAGTTCCGTCGATTTGGGGCGAAGCTCCCTTCTCCCTGGCGCGCTGCTCTACAGCGTCGCGTGTGTGTCGGTGTGTGTGAGTGTTGGTGTGTGTGAGTGTCGGTGTGTGTGAGTGTTGGTGTGTGTGAGTGTCGGTGTGTGTGAGTGTTGGTGTGTGTGTGTGTCGGTGTGTGTGAGTGTCGGTGTGTGTGAGTGTCGGTGTGTGTGAGTGTCGGTGTGTGTGAGTGTTGGTGTGTGTGAGTGTCGGTGTGTGTGAGTGTCGGTGTGTGTGAGTGTCGGTGTGTGTGAGTGCGAGCGCCAGGTCCGGTCACCCGGCCTGCCGGGCCCTCAGGTCCCAGCCCAGCCGGCCAATATAAAGCCTGGTCCACTGAAAATAAAACTCTCCACAGTCTCGGCGAGCTTTATCGAACATACCACAGAGTGCGGAAGGGGCAAAGAGAAGCGAAATAAAAAGAGAGAAAAGATCCGGGTAGGCCGATGGAGCGCGCTGGACCCGCCGGGAGCCAGAGACAGGTGAGCGCCCATCCAGGGCAGTGAAAAGTTTAGGCGCGGGCAATGAAAAATAAATAAAATTGAATTAATTAATTTAAGCGTCGGGGAATACATCGGGCGTTGGTTTGCTGGTACTGCCCTGCGCACCGCCCCCTCCCTTGCGAGCGTCTCCTCCTCCAGGGTCCAGGGACTCCAGCCGCGGCTGGACTCCAGGCCGGGGCAGCCAGCGGGAAAAACCGAGAAAAATGACCGTCACGTCTCATATAAGAACACCCCAATCTCCTGTAACTTGACCAATTTCGGCGCTGCGCCCTTCTCTTCCGCTAGGCGGCCCTCCAGATGACGATGTTTCGCACTTATGCCTCCCCTCCGCTTCGAGACCGCCAGGCCACGTAACTATTACCGTTCTTTCGCTGCCGTGCCCACTGCCGCTCTGTCTCTTCCGCGCCCCCCACGGGGCGCCCCTTGAGTGCGAGAGAGACAGAGCGTTGGCAGTGAGCGGCCACCGGACTGCTGGGCTCCCAATGCATTGTCTCGGTATCTTAACCGCATCGTGCCGCACTCTCTCTCTCTCTCTCTTCCTGGCGATGGTCCTCTTCGCGCCTCGACCTCTGATCGTGATCGTGGAGGTCGTAACTCAAGCCGGCCACCACTTACGGACCGGATGTGAGTCAGGCCTCGGCTCATTATTGGTTGATGGGCCGTGTCTGTCTCCCTCGCACTCATGTGGCGTCCCATTGGGGTGCGAGAGAGACAGAGCAACGAGACGCTGTTCGGAACAAGTCCGGAATGAGCTGGGCTCATTCCAACGCTGGACCCGAGAAGAAAAATTTAAAAAAAAAAAAAATCGGAGTCATACTAGAGTGCAGCAGCAGGACACCAGCAAGGCGAAATCCGGGGGTTCGAATCCCGGCCGGGTCGGCCCTCGATTTAAGTTTATCTCCGGTTCTTCCATTCCCCGGGGAGGCCGGCAATGTATCACGAGACAATGGCGCCTGCACTGCCAGGCCGGCAAGGTGCGGCCCACAGTGGAGTGACGATCGTGGCCCGCTGGGGTGGCGCGCAGATAAGGAGCAGAAATGGCGTCGAATTTTAAGCGAGGCCCCAGCATTGTCCGACCATTTCTTTCTGGCCTCCTTCTTCTCTTAATCCCTGTGTTTCTTTTCTATCGGCCCTCCCCCTTGTTTCCCCCCACCCGCCACCCCCGCACGCTGTGGTCACCACGCCTGTAATATGGCCGCTGAGATATTATGAATTGTCTTATTGCTCTTTATAGCTCGTAACATTTTCTTTCTCGGCAGGGCATCAACTTCCGCTTAAAGGGCTGGCCCACTGTGCTCTAGCAGGCGCTGGCAGCAGGCCTCTGCCCTGCCTAGCGGCCTCGCCGAGCCTCGCCGAGCCAGCCGCTTTATGTCTGGACCAACGACTCGGCAGACAATGACCAGACATGTCGTAACTCAGAATTATTACTTTCTTGGAAGGATGGCGCGTTCGTCCCGAGGAGGCGAGGCGGATGAGAGAGGAAAAAAATGTCGCCGAGTGCATGGCGTTAAAGCCTTTGTGTTTGTGAAATACGGCTTTAAAGCAGACGACCCCTTTCGGAGCCACAGTGTCGCCGCAGTGAAGGCATTAGGCCGGCCAGCACGGCCGCTGTTTCGTCCGCAGGCTTTCAACATTACGCATTAATCGTCCACATAGACGTGCTTTTAATTTTTAACAATGTAGCCTTTTTATCTTTTTTAATATAGAACCTTGTAGCTGCAAGGTAAAAGCTTCAAATAACAAAGCCAGCTCGAACCGTCGTGTCTCTTTTCTTCAATTTTCTTGTATTGGGCCTGTTGGGGAGGCCAGCCCCTCGTAATGGGAGGTTAGTCCATCCCTGGTCAAAACATAACATGACGTAAAAAAGGTTCCGTCACGCCCGTAAAGAAACCCTGAAAGTAGTTCCCCCCGAGCGGCCTGGCTGTGCTGTCCAGCGGCTAAGCAGAGGGTCTGGGAATGAATGCCCGGGAAGCAAGAGACAGCTCCATATCCCTTATCCCTGGCCGGGCCGCAAGAATTGGTTTGCGTGTCGAGAACAGGGCAGGCGCTAGCTTCTCGCTCCATCCCGCGCGGGATCCTCGCCCCGTCTTTGTCCGACGCGCTGCCCCCTCCACCACGTCCACGCGCCCTCTCCACCTCCTCCGCAGGCCCCGCGCTCCAAGCTGCACATTTTTGTGACCAGCTCCTTCTTACAACTAATTGGTTCCAACCCATCCTAACCTAACCTAACGGGGTCGCGACAGATCTTACCCTACTCCCGACGGTCTTACCCTAATCGCGACAGGTCTTACCCTACTCGCGGCAGATCTTACCCTACTCCCAACAGGTCTTACCCTACTCTCGACAGGTCTTACCCTACTCCCGACGGTCTTACCCTACTCGCGGCAGATTTTGGGGAGATAAACAGATATTAATTACATGGCAGTTACTGTCAAACGCGACCAAAAAGTTCCTGCTCAAGTGGGATACGAACCGACGCCAGCAGGTTGTGGGCTTCCAGCGCTACCCCTGGACCATCAGGTACGCTGAGGGAGGACGCGTCCAGCTGCATCCAGTATCCGCCGCACCGCTCGGCGGCCGACTCCAGCGCGCCTTCTCCCCCCACTCGCACATGGACGTGGAGGGGGCAGCGCGTCGGACAAAGACGGAGCGAGGATCCCGCGCGGGATGGAGCGAGAAGCTAGCGCCTGCCCTGTTCTCGACACGCAAACCAATTCTTGCGGCCGGGCCGCCCCTGGCTGCCAGCCCCGGCGGGGCGTGCGGCGGGGCGTCCGCCGCGATTTAGCCCGGCAACCGGGCCGACGGGGCAGGCAGCCCGCCCCGATACAAAGCGTATCGAATTTCCAAACAATTGGGCGATTCGACCACCGCCCTCCATCATCGAGCGGGGAAGCAGGCAGCCGGCCGGTGGCGCAGGTCCTTGCGCGCCGCGGTCATCGTCCTGCCGCACAGTGGGCCTGAAGACCGCTGCAGCACCACATGAATTTTGGTGCTGAAAAGTTGCTGCACCTGCTTTCAGGGTCCGCTGGGTGACCATGGCGGCCGCAGCAGCAGGGGTGCCAGCCAGCGGGTTTCCCAAGTTCCGCTATGTTGGCACTGGTTTCGCGCGCCAAGTTGGCCGCAGGGACACCAACCGCGCCGCGCGGCAGGCCGACTACGAGGATGTCGCCGCTTCGGTGGTGGCAACACTGGCGCGGCGCTTCATTGCGAGTCAGGCCCACGAGTCGGGGTGGCGGAAACGGCTCGGGGCGGGGCGAAGCAGGCGGGCGAATTAAGCCGCATGGCGAAAACTATTTAAGATATTTCAGCTTATTGGGGGCCGAGGCGGGCGAGGGCAAAGGGGAGGGGGCCTCGAAGGGCACGACACCGAGCGGGTAAGTGGGCGGCGAGCGGCGCAGTGGAGCCACTTCGTAGTCGGCTGACGGTCAAAACAGGAAATTGCATTTACAGCGTGGCGCGCGCCGCCGCAGCACCGCTGCATTGCATTCCATGCCGGAACGGTTTCCGCTTCAAAATTAAGAGGACCACCTTTTTGTCAGTGTCAGCCATGTTTTTAATGGGTATTTTTTTTAGCAGATGATGTTAATCAGCTAGCTTTGACTCTCGACAGTTTTAGCAATTAAATGTACCAAATCAGTTGCAAATGTTGCAGTTGCACGTTGCATTGGCACGTTGCGGTAGCAGTTGTAGCGAGAAGTCAGTTGTAGCGAGTAGCAGTTGTGGCAGGGGCACCGGCATCGTATACCGACCACCCGACCCGGGGCAGCGATAAACAGCGCTGAGCACTTGAGCAGGCTAGGAGCATCCGCCTCGGTCCTCAGCCCCAAGCCCCCCCCCACCCCCACCCCGCATCCATACTCTTCTCTACACAGCGGAGCCTGCCGCGGCGTCGCCGCGTCGCGGCGTCGCGGCGTCGCGGCGGCGCGGCGTCGCGGCGTCGCCAGCATTTTGCGGTTTTTTCGCTTCTAGCGGTCGAACGATGCATTTTACACATATACAACCTCTATATCGTTTTAATCGTCTTCGCCCGTTCTTTGTAATACACCAGTTAAAGTCTCAAAACTCGAAATTCTCAAGTCGGATTTTGCTGTTTTTCGTCTCTATTCGCTTCTAGCGGTCGAACGATGCATTTTACACATACACAACCTGTATATCGTTTTAATCGTCTTCGCCCGTTCTTTGTAATGCACCAGTGAAATTCTCAAAAGTCGAAATTTTCCCTTGGCACCTAGCGTGAGATCACCCGGTTACGCTGCTTTGAACCATCGCTGGCGCGCAGCCGCAGCAGACTGATTCCGATAGTCGTTTTTGTCGCTCTGTCTCTCTCGCATCGTAAACAACCATGCATTACCATAAACATTCTCATTAGTATCATCTGCTTTCACGTTAGCGTTAGCGTTAACGTTTTTTTTTTTTTTCAAAAAAAAAAAAACAACCAAAAAACACAAAACAACATACTACTTGCAGCTTGATCACATGCACTGGCAATTGTTGTTTTTTTTTTCCTCTTGAAAAAAAAGGAAGAAAAAACGCACTGCCGGGCACGTGTCTTGCCGACATTGTTGCACACTTTGGCACAGCCCCAGCCAGCCAGGAATCTCAATGCAAAAGAAGAAGAGAAACAAGTTCGGCACGTCGCGCCATTAAAAGAACAGGGCCGCCGCTCTGCCGCTCCTCGTGACCTGAGAGAGAGAGAGAGAGAGAGAGAGAGAGAGAGAGAGAGAGAGAGAGAGAGAGAGAGAAACTGTATCGCCGCTGGCCTACAGGGGATGCTATTAAGGCACGTGTTAATAATTCTGCCGCCACTAGCGAGGCGCATCGGAACAATGTACGGCCCGTACTCGGCTGCCTTGCGACCACGCCATCTGATCGCGTGTAAATACCCCTGCAATTAAGGAGCCTCTTAACGAGGGCCCCTCGAGTCCGCGGAGGTACCCCATCGGAATGCACGCCGCGGCGCGCGGGGTATTGACGCGTCGTTGGTTCGCGGCCGACGCGGTGAGCGGACACGATCACTCTCTCCCGGAGCCTCCCGCACCGCACCAGGCCACGAGGGGTGTTAGCTGGACCGCGGTGGCACGCCAAACTTTTCCTAAGCCAATGAAAGTTAAGGAGATGAGCCTGTAGGGCTGGCTGTGGCTGCTGGTTTGTTAGCCTTCTGGGATGGGATAGGGGTGGGGCTGGCAAGCACTCCGCCCCGCCAGATACACACCTATTCCAGCTCCCAGCGGCACCAGCCTCTCCGTCGCCACTTATTACCAGCGAACCAACGGCTGGCGTTTCAAACTTGGTGCCTCGGCCTACTTTTATTTCCCCTGATCTCTCTCTCTCTCTCTCTCTCTCTCTCTCTCTCTCTCTCTCTCTCTCTCTCTCTCTCTCTCTCTCTCTCTCTCTCTCTCTCTCTCTCTCTCTCTCTCTCTCTCTCTCTCTCTCTCTCTCTCTCCCTCTCTCTACTTTCTTTTCGGCTCGACACGTCCGCGCCGTGCACGTGCCGGATGTGTGGCCGGTGTGGCGGGTCACGTGGTCCGGCCACCCGTAGACATTTGGACGCTCATTAGAGGCAGTGTCAACGCTCCGAGTGCTTACCCACCCAGCGGCGTGGGTTAGAATCCCCACATAGCAATTTTTATTTCGGCGTTTTTTTTTTTTTTTTTTTTTTTTTTTTTGGGCGGCGGCGGACAACTGTGCGCGCACTCGAAGTCGGCTGCCCTTGAAACGTCATTGCCAGGAGTAGCCGGTCCCCACCACTCCGCGGAAAAGCTTAAAATTCATGGGGCGAGGGTGGCCGGGCCCTTCCCCTGGGGCCCTGTGCGGCCCCGTTCGGCCCTGTGCGGCCGCGCGACCGGCCCACCCTGCACTGCGTGTGGTTGGAAAGGGTCGAGTGCTGGGCGCATGTAAAGCAGAAGCTTCCAGGCCAGAGGTGAGGAAACGCGCACTTAATTGAAAGCTTCCTCTGCACACGCCGCGCGGTCCATCGGGGCTGCCGAGGCCCCCGCAGCCCCAGGGCGCCACCCCTCCCCGCAGTAAGACTCTCTTTGCTGTTATTGGGTGGGGGGTCCATATTTTAAGACTTTAATCAATTGATTTTTTTTCAGCTCCTTACATGACTGTTTTGGTCCAGCCTGTAACTGGAATTTTTTTTGTTGACAAATTTACATCGATTGTCATCAATAAATTTAACTTGATGCAATGTGAAACTCGTAAACTTGGATAGCGTGATTCAATCCCCTTTTCCCTATGCGCGTGGGAAGTTTCATTTGAAGAATGAGAGCACAACAGAAACAAAACCAAAACCCCGAGCAATAAAAAAGTGGCACGGCCTCGACGCTGGTGGGTTCCGAACCGCTGACCCCGGCCCCCGACGGCGCTCGGCTAGCGGATGCTCACCGCCCATGTAACATGCCTTTGGCCGGAAGTGTTGACGAGACTGGTGGCCTGCCCTCCCCGCCGGGAAAAACGGCCGGGCCGCGTCCGAAGAGGGCGTCGGGGGCGTGCGGCGGGGCGTCGGCGGGGCGTCGGCGGGGCCCCCTCTTTCCGGAGGCAGCAGTGCTTCCGGTGTCTGAGAGGGTGCGGCCCCACTGGCACCAGCTGCGACTCGATACAACAACCCAGGAAATGGAGTTTGCGAATAGTCGCCTTGCTCACCTGCTCCTGCAGGCTGGGCGAAATCACGCGCCGCAAAAATCACTTGCCGCTGCTGGTACTCGAACCTCGAGCCGGCCGCCGCGACGTTGCTCCCCCATTGGCGCCGGCGGCGCGTCCTCAACAAACACTCTCGTTTTGGTCGCGTGCGCGCACGCAACGGGCGAGCGTGCGTGCGACGGCGGTGTTGTCGCCAGGAAACAGGCTGCGTGGCCGGCGGCCGGCACCCAGCGCCGGTCACTCTTTAACCCCGATTCATTCCGTCCTTTGTCTAGTCTGTTTGAGCACGCGCCAGTGTCGGTGTGTGCGTGCGTGTGTGAGAGTGCGTGTGCCGCTCGCATTCCCATATCGTGTTTAAAGTCGTCGCAGAGGTAATTAAAGCCTGAAAAGGGGGGGAAATTAGAGAGTCTCTCTGTCTGACTCTTTCTCTCTCCCTCTCTGTCTCTCTCTGTCTCTCTCTCTCTCTCTCTCTCTCTCTCTCTCTCTCTCTCTCTCTCTCTCTCTCTCTCTCTCTCTCTCTCTCTCTCTCTCTCCGCCTCTCGGATTTCTCGCGGGATGCTTGGCTGCAGGCATTACGCGCTCTTCTCCTTCGGAACCAATTATTTTAATGATGTTTCTCGGGGAATGACAAGTCCACTACCGATAGAGAGGAAAGGGAGAGGTCGGTTCCGCGTCCGATTACAACCCGTCGCTAACTTCCGTTATTCGTTTTGTTGCCGCTTGTAGCGCGATGCACGAGCGGCATGGTAGGCTGGAGGGGAGAGAGAGGGAGAGAGAGAGGGAAAGGGCCCAGCCATGCAGCGGGCAATGGCTGCAATGCAGACACGCACGGTTAGGTCCGAAGCGATGCACGAACTGCAAGTGGCGCTTGCACTATTTGATGGAGATAAGGCACACAGGGTAAAAGGGGGGGGATGTGTCCATCACTGGGCGTCCTTTCATCTCTGTCTCTCCCTCTCTGCTGTGTGTGTATGTGTCTCTGTGCCTCTCTGTCGCGGTCCAGGCGGCGATAAGGCCACACACACACACACTGGCGCAGAGTGACGCGCGCCCATAAATTCCATATCAATAGAAAGCAGGCCTGTGGCAACGGTGGCGGCACGTGTCCTCGTTTTAAAAAATGGTGTAGCGCCGAATGGGGGACAAGGCGATGGCGAGATAGCGCACCGCGGCGGCGGGTGGCCGGCGGGATTCGCATCGACAAAATTGCCGCTCAGGGAAAAGGGGAGAGAGAGAGAGAGAGAGAGAGAGAGAGAGAGAGAGAGAGAGAGAGAGAGAGAGAGAGAGAGAGAGAGAGAGAGAGACCGGATCAGCCGGCGTCTGGCCGGCTTCCCACGCGCGAGCCACGGGCACAGGCACCATCAGCTGGTTAAGAGGCAAGCGCTTTCCGCTTGGGCATCGCGAGTCCGCGCGTCCCTGCCCCCGGCCGCCCCCGGCAGCAACGCAACCGACGAAACGCCGGGCATCTGTGGCGACGTTAGAGCCAGTCGCTATCACAGCGGCGGCAGGACCGAAGGCCCGGAGGACCAGATGAGGGGCATCACCTGGGCGTCTTTGGCGTGCCGCCAGCCTCCCTTGTCGTGCCCACTCGGACCTCTTTGAAAAGGGCCCCCGTCGGCCCCGCCGGCCCGGCTGGCAGAATTAGAGGGCGGCGGCGGGGTGGGCGGGGCAGGGCGGCGCGGTAGCTTTATAAAAGGGGGAGTGTGTGACCGGCGTGCTTTCTTTTTAAAAGGGAGCCGAAACGAAGTGCGCGCGTCCGCCCCCCCCGCTTCACTCCGAACTGGCGTTCCGCGGACCCGCAGGGAGCCATCCGACGCGATGAGGCTGCCTGCCTGCCTGGCCGCCGTCCACCGATGACCGCGTATTGATAAGGTGTGTTTCAATCAGGTGCACTGCCCCCCCCCCCTCCCTCCCTAACCTTTGATGAGAGAGGTGCCACACGCGTGCCGCGCTCATCAAGAGCCCCACCGCGGTCATGAGGGGGAAGCATTCAGTCGGAGTCCCCTGCGGACATGAGAGCCTAATTACTCGTGGAAGGGCTCCTCATGTCGCTCTGAGGCTGCCAGCTCGGCCAGGCCGCCCGACCGGCTGGGCTTTTCAAATCCTGCCGCCAAAACGTTGCTGCGCTGGACCGGAAACGCGCTGTCCTTTTTATTAATCACGCGCCCGGGATTTTCATATCCCGACGAGCTTTTTCAGTGTCCTCTCGTGATGCTGTTGTTGTTGCTATCCATGTTGTTGTTGCGCTAATCATTTACTGCGCTGCACCTCCGTCCGGCGGGGCGTGACGACATGACAGCACCGCCGAATAATTCGTTTCCGCTGACACCGCGGCTTTGCCCATTATTTCTCGTTGACCAGTAATTATCCGAGCCGCCAAACTAAATCGGGATTTGCTAATGTAGCCTCTCTCTCTCTCTCTCTCTCTCTCTCTCTCTCTCTCTCTCTCTCTCTCTCTCTCTCTCTCTCTCTCTCTCTCCCCCCCCCTCTCGGCCTGCTCTGCTGCTCCTACAGTCCGACGGTAACTACTCAGCGGCCCTGGAACGACTTGGTTCCGTCCGCAGCCGGCCCCCTCGCCCTAACGGCTCCCACGTTCGTTGCGTAACCATCTGCTGATGTGATCGAAAAAGTTTGGCGTGTCTCGTTGCGCGGCCCTCATTGCCCTGCCGAGGGCTGCGCACTGTAAGGGCCGCAAAGGGCTGCCACCGGACGCCTGCGCCCTTTAAGGGAAGGGCAAGTGTCGGACGCTCGCTGTGACGCGGTGTCTCGAAAAAAAAGGGGAAATTCTTATTCGAAAATGCGCCGCGCGCGAAATTTGAACGGCTGCGGGGTGTGCAGGGTAGGAGTGACAGACTGATGGGCGTCCGCCACAGGCACCCCCTCCCCTCCCCTCCCTCTCTCGGCCGCCGTGTTGGTTCATTTGCACGGCGATTAACCAAAGTCGTGGCCAGCAGCCACTGTGGCCACCGCAGCACGGCCGCCGCCCAGCCCTCTCAGGCGTGGTGCCGCCCCGCCCCGCCCCGCCCCGCGAGACGACACGTGTCCCAGGTTGACGTCGACATCCATCTCCCCGACAACAAGCCTCCCCCTCCCCTCCTCCCCCCCCACTTCCCCCTTCCGGCTGGCCACGGGGTGCAGCGTCATATGTCACGCCTAATCAAGATCAAACGCTGCCACATTCACACTTGCAAAACGCACGCGTTCCGCTGCCTGTCTGTCTGTCTGCCGCGACAAATGCGCGCCGACTAACCCGCGCTAATTCGTCCGCTAATTCAAGGGTCGACGTGAGATTTATTTCAGGCCGCGCACAGGCTGGTTTGGCCGCTCTGTCTGTCTGTCCGTCTGTCTCCCCCACGGACCGCGCTGCGAGTGCGAGCAGGACAGCGAGGCACCTGCGATGACGGAGGACGGCAAGCTGCGCGGATCCGATCGGCCGGTCGTCGCATTGAATGGCAGTCGGTCTGAGAGTGAGCGAGCCGGCGGGCCGAGGCCAGGCATCGTCTGACCCGGCCCGCTGGACTCCAGGCTCCGCGACGTGCCGCGCGAGGGATCGCCCCGTCTCTCTCGCACCCCACTGTGCGGCGCGGCGCCCCGTGAGAGCGAGAGAGACGGAGCGATCAGGGAGCCGGACAGCACAGCAGCGCCGGCATCGCGGCGCCGGACGTGGATTTTGAGAAATGAGTGGAGCGCCCCCTGAGAGAGACGGCCGCGCTCATGACGTCCTAATGACGCTATTAATCTCATGAGCCGGCGACTGGATCCTTCGGGCGGGCTGATCCTCATCAGGGCGTGCCGTCGCGCGCTGCCTGGCTCCGTCCCTGACTGCCTGATTCTCTCTGCCTGCGTCTCTGTCTTTGATTGTGACTTTGGCGCAGGCTGCCGAGGCGGGCTATGGCGCCCGGAGGGTGGGCAACACGCCCACACTGGTGCTTCCAAAACGTTGGGTTGCCTACCCTGCCGGCGCTTGCCACTGTGATGGCGCTCTCTCCAGACTACTACAATTTGGGCGTTCCAAAGACAGCACCATTTGAGCCTTCCATTCCCCAGAATACCACGGACCAGAACACAAAAAATTGGCACTCCAAGTAAAATGCTGTGATCGGTCTTGCAAAGCGCTACTTGTTCACAGGAAAATTAATGTTCGAACAATTCATTTCAGTGCGAAGGATCCCTAGTTCAAATCACAGCAATTATAGTGAAAAGAGCAGGACTGGACCAGTTAAATACAAGACCTGCATCTGTATTTCCAGATTACGTGTCATTGTCGCTGGCGTCCTTTGGAATTTCTGTGGTTTGGCCAGCGTTACCTCAGGTACTGGAAGGATGGTACTCACATCAACACAATTAAGTTGGATATCCCAGAATAACTCTCTGTTGATGAGGGGTTGACACGGCACACAGTATCAGTCCTTTCTCAAATCCGGAAGACTTGAGCCACCTTCCTAACCTCAACAAGACGCCGGTCCATCTTCAAAACCTACCTCAGTTAACAACAATTTAGAAATATTGCGACGGACCGAGCGCACTCGGGCCTCCCAAACTTAATGGAACACGACAAAGCGTGACAGAAATAAGCTGTCGTTGACGACAAGGAGACAAAATGTACACATAAGGGATATTTTGAGCGATGTTTTGCTTCTGTGGACCAGTATGCGCTGCGCTGTAACCGCTTTGATCCTCTTCATCCACATTCCGATTCATATTCAGATATACGGATGAAATAACAAAGCCGCACGGATGTTCGCAAACGAGTGGTGAAATATGAAAAATTGTTTGAGCGTGTAATCTTCAGACGCGTATAAACTATATAAACCACTATCTGATCGATATATGCAGCACAATTTCTCATATTCTGACGCTATATTGCGACTACTCGTTGACTTTGAATCCTTAACTGAACGTAACGTAGCTCTAGAACACCGGAACCGGAAAAACGGAACAAGAAGAAAAACAAACGTGAACCTGGCGTCTGTAGGCTCATCGAAAACGTGCAAGATGTTACTTGGGTGTGCATTTTGTCTCGTTGTCTCGTTGTAGTAACCGATAGCTTATTTCTGTCCCGCTTTATCGTGCTCCACTATTTCCGGAAGGCCAGAGTGCGTTCGGGCCATCGCAAAATTAGTTCACTGTTGTTCAGTAAGGAGAGTTTTGAAGATGGACTGGCGTCTTGTTGGGGTTAGGAAACGTTGCTCAAGTTTTCCTGATTTGAGAGAGGACTGCGACTGCCTGCCGTGTCAACCCCTCATCAACAGTGAGTGGTTTTGTGACATCCAGCTTCATTGTGTCCATGTGAGTACTATCTGTCCAGTGCCTGAGGTATCGCTGGCCTAACCGAAGAGATTTCGAAGTGGGCCAGCGACAATACTTATATGTAATCTGTAAATACAGATGTGGCTCTTGTATCTCACTGGTCCAGTCCTGCTGTTCATTATATAATTGCAGTTATTTAAATTTGGGATCCTTCGCACTGAAAGCTATAGTTAGGACATTTTTGTCAGTGAACGAGTAATGCTTATCGAGCTAGACTATTGCATTTTTATTGGAGCTCCAATTTTTGGCTTTCTGGTTTGTGATGTTCTGCAGTATGGAACGTCAAAATTTGGCATGGAATCTGGAAACCAGGAATAAGAATGCTAAATTTTGGTAGTCCAGAGAGAGCGCCACTTGAGTGGCGAGGAAACTTGCCTTCGGGTTTGCAGCGGGGAAACCACCTTCTACATTTCTATCGCCTGCTTTGGCAAATGTGGCAATCCTGATGACACCATTTTGCAGTGTGTCCGGGGGAGCTCACAATTCGATTGCAGGAGAGGCTGGCAACTTTGTCGGCCCCCTCTTGCATACCATTACCGTTGACAATGGACATTGTGAGGGTCACTTGAATGCCTTTCTTTTCCTGGGCCGGGAATCACGGAAAGCAATTGAATGCTGTTACTCCCGGTGCAGGTGGAACGCGGACGTACATCTTGCAAGCCGAGCCGAGCCGGCAGGCCCCACTCGTCCATGAGTCCTGGGGCCTGGGGCTCAGGCCTGCAGGAGGGAGGAGAACGCCGATGGTCATTAACTTTTGGCGGGGTGGGGTGGGGTGGGGTGGGGTGGGGAGGTTTCGGAAGGGATTGTCGAGAGGGTGTCGGTGGGTGGCGGCTGGAGTGGAGCCTGCTGGAGGTGGAGATGTTGTTACAAGCGGAGGGTGTACACTGTGGGTACACTGTTATCTCCCGAAGAATGATTTCCAAGTGAGTTAGCTCCGTATGCTTCCCCTGCTCTCTGTCTCGCTCGCACTCGCACACGTGGCTGAGGTGAGATAAGGTTCTACAGCCTCTAGGAGGAATAACCCCGTTATAGCTCCGTAATAGCTGGCTAAACCCCTGGAGCACGTTTTAATTGGGGGCGACGCCTCTGTCTGTCTGTCTGCCCCACCCCACCCCACCGCGCCATTCTAGCGTCTTGCGTTCTAAATCATTTCCACGTGAGCAGGAACGGGGATGCAATCAGTTTGGCCATCGTGAGGCGCCATCCCTGAAGGACGTCGTCCTTTATTTCTCATTCTCTCTGTCGCGCCACCTCGATTTTGTCCCCTTTTATGCCGTTTGCGTCCGCGGAGTCGCCACCAGGACGTGTTGCGACGGTTTTTCTTCTTCCTTTCCCCCTTTTTCTGACGGATTTGGCTCCGAAGTTGCCGGTTTTTTCGGTGAGCCGAACTCGCAGGTGGATGGCGAGTCAAAGGCACGCCAGGTCTGTCTGTCCGTCCGTCCGTCCGTCCGTCCGCTTGCCGCATTATTCTCATCTCGTCCGCGCCAAATCCGCCACACCGCGCCGCCGCGTCCCCTTGGCTCCTTTTCTTGCCGAGGTGCCACTGGCCGCGAGGCCGAGCCGAGGCGCGTAGGGGGATGAAGAATCTCTGTCTTTTCTGGGGGCCGCACCTTTTCATTTTATTCGCCCCCCCCCTCCCTTTGTTTGCTTCCTCTATCCTTTGGGATCATTTTTCGATGCTTTCTAAAGCCTTTACCATTTTCAAAATATTTTTCTACCTTTGGTTTTTTATCCTGCCTGTCCTTTTCATCTCCTTCTCCGTTCCGTGTCCTCTCTTATTTCCTTTTCTTTTCCTTTGGTCCTGATCTCCTTCTCCTTTCGTCCTGCTCTCCTTTTCCTTTCTTTCCCCCTCCGCCCTTGTCTTCCTCGCTGCCCTCCCCCTCCCCCGGTAATTGTGCCATCAGCATGCCGAAGACGTCCGTCCACCTGCGGGCGGCTGGCGGGGCTGGCGGGGCAGACGGGGCTGGCGGGCCAAGTCTCGGGTCGACAACTTGAGCCGTTGCCCCCTTTAGCTTTCCTTGGGCTGGGAGTCCTCACCACGGCATGGCCACGGTGTGGGCCTGCAAGCTGATCCCGAACGCTCTGTCTCTCTCGCACCCCGCCGCGACGCCCCGTGAGTGCGAGAGAGACGGAGAGGCGCCGTTCGGAGCAGCCGGCCCGGGCCGCCCCTGTAATCCCCAGCCTTTCATTGCTCTAAGTCCGTGCGCGTGCCGGCCTGGACGGTCGGGGCGTGCCGCGCGCCCAAACGAGCCCAACAAGGATCGACTAGCCCCGCCCCGCCCCGCCCCGCCCCGTCTATACTAATGGTGTTCGCAGGTATTATTCGCAGGACGGGCCAAACTCCCAAGTCGGGCCCGGCATGCTAAGCCTGGCGCGCACAGTGTGGACGAAATGTGGTGCGCCGTAGGATAGGAAGTGTTTGTCTGTCTGTCTGTCCGTCTGTCTGTGCTTCCGTCCGTCAGTGCGTGTCTGGCGCTGCAATAGGCGCGCCCCAGAGTGGCACACGTCGGACACGTCAGTGCAGCTCTCTTCGCCAGTTCGTAAATCTACCTGGTCTGACTGTCTGACGTTGGGGTCTGTTCTGCGACACGCACACACGCGCAGACAGTAGACTGAGGGGTCTGGAGACCGCTTGGGGTCGGGCCGGGGCCACTGAGCCACGGGCCCTTGGCATGAGTCCAGCACGTACGGGAGTACGGAAGGGCAGGAAAGGGTTGGAGGAGGGGTGGAGGGAGAGGAAGGAGGGAGAGGTTCATCAGACTAAGCGGTGGTGCGCGGAGTCACTGCGCAGTCTGTCCCCGCCGCCTAAATAGCAGGGAGTGCCAACTTTAAAAATAAATAATTAAAGTAAAAGTGCGTTTAGCGAGCATCTGAATTTTACCCATTTTTGTTGTCCGGTTGGCACTCCCGTGTCAAGTAGCCACTAACCGCGCAGCAGCCCTGCACGGCGGCACTTTTTTTACCTTTAATTAACCTGTCCCTTTTCCATGCACGGCACACACACACATACACACTCACGCTGCTGTAATGAGAGAAAATAAACAATCGCCCGCGGTGCACCTGGCGCTGCTCTACGCTGCGGTAACGTTTATGAAGCTCGCGCCCGCCCCGCCCCCCGCCCCGCCGCCTCGCTTGATCTCAGCTTTACTACGGCAGTAAACATGCAAGCACCTCGCGCCCTGTCGCCCTCGTAACGATTCACCGCCTCTCTCTCTCTCTCTCTCTCTCTCTCTCTCTCTCTCTCTCTCTCTCTCTCTCTCTCTCTCTCTCGCTCTTTCTTGCTCTGTTTCGGACAAAAAAAGGCAGCGACCCCAGCCCCTGCATGTGCCAGCTATTGGCTTGTGTACAACTCGGTATTGGTCGGCCCTGGCAAGCTTATAAAGCCCCCCCCCCTTCCCTTTCCTTCCCCTCGGGTCGCAAGGCGGGCACAGCGCGGCGGGAGCCCGAGGTATTACCGGTTGCACCGCTCTGTCTCTCTCGCACTTACGGGTCGCTCCGCACGGGTGCGAGAGAGACAGAGCGACGCGCCCCCTCGAGGTAAGTACGAAACGGCCCCAACTTGACACGGGCCCGCCGCCGCGCACTCCGCGCAGTGCAACGGAACAATAAAACAAACAACAACAAACGTAATGCCGCCGCAGATTGAAGGGTCCGCAATAACAAACAACAACAACAAAAGCCGACGACGGAAAAACAGGGAAACAATGCGCGAGAAAGGCGTGCCGGGATGATGAAACCATAGGCGGCGATGATTACTGGGTGCCGTGGATTGATTCGTTCTGATCGAAGGGCCGTCTGTCCGCCCACGAGGACCAGTAAGGGCGCTCTGAAGCTTGTCCGCATCGCTGGGCGGCCCACTGCGGTACTGGATGTGTTTTCCACACATGAGCTGCTCCGGCCAGTTCCACTACTTGCATGCGGCAGACAAGCTGCTTTGGCACTCCCCTGGGCCTCGCGCGCGATCGCGGGCCCTGCCTCCGACTCGTGGTGATGGAGTGCGCTAGGAACGGACTCTGAAAAAATTAGAAATGGAATAGTTTCTATACTTTGGTGCCTTTCCCACCCTCCACTGTGGCCAATCTATCAATAACCGTATCAATGCCACAAACACCGTTGATGAGCTTTGCGAGCTTTTGACCAACTTGCAAAAAATAAATATGAAATATTTTTTTTTTTTTTTGGGGGGGGGGGGGGGACTTAGGTGTGCAGTGAGCTACAGCAGGGCCAAGGCGGGGGGGGAGGGCTGGCTGCCTCATCTGGCTGCAACACGCTTCGTTAATCTCTTTATAAGAAACTTAATACTCATTTCTGCGCGGCGGAAATGACATCCTAAATCAATCACTGGGGCCGGGCCGAAGCGGCGAGTCGAGTCAACTCGTGGGGGCGGGCGGGCCGCCGAAAAGTGTGTGTCGGATAACATGTACACTGACTAAATCGCGAAGAAAAAAAGAACCTGATGTTTACCTCGAAAAAAAAAAGTGTGTTAGAATACCGTGGGTTGCAAAAAAATTCAAAATAGATGCGACGACCATACCTCAATTTATTTATTTACTAGTTAATATTTTTGCCAATCTTGATGTGACACTAGTGTGCTTTCACTTGTACGCGTCCCGTTTTCTCTAAAATGTTTCCCCTCGGCGCTCCTCCTTGCTTTGCTGACGGTGCAGCGTTTAAAGCCGCCGCGCGAACCACCATAAGGCGCATCGTGTCGCCGCGTCTGCGTGGCCGCGCTGTCTACCCCCCCCCCCCCGGCCAGCCCCGGCCAGCCCGGCCCCGGACCGTAACGGGCGCCGGCCAGGCGATGTCCGCAGAATCACACCTCGACACAATGCCGTAAACGGGAATGATTCGTCCCAGCCACGCAAGCAGGGGGGCCGAGGCCGACCAGCGGCATGGCCTCCTATTCTCCACAAAGCGGCGGCGGCGCGGCAATCGCCGAGGCCTTGCCGCCGTCGCACAGTGGGCCAGAAGACCGGCGCAGGCGGCCGAAACTCTAGGCGCGTTTTGAGCTCCAGAGTCGCTCAATGGGACTCGAACCAAAGGTGTACCGCCACCAATGGATTGCTCTCCGAACGAGGAGAGATAGAGATATAGATAGAGATAGAACAATAGAGATAGATAGAGATAGATATGTAGATAGAAATATAGGTAAGTAGATAGAAAGGTAAGTAGATAGAAAGATAGGTAAGTAGATAGAAAGATAGGTAAGTAGATAGAAAGATAGGTACTTAGAAAGATAGATAGAAAGATAGATAGGTCGATAGATAGAAAGAGAGACTGTTTCTGCCTGTAGACTCTCCGAACGAGGAATCCATTGGTGGGAGTCACACGTTGCGTTCGATTTCCATTGAGCGACTCTGGAGCTCAAAACGCGCCTAGAGTTTCGGCCGCCTGCGCCGGTCTTCTGGCCCACTGTTATCCGCTGCCAATCCCTTCTCGCCCTTTCCCTTTCGGCCGGCGGGGTGATTCTGTCCCACTCGCACTCACAGGGCGGTCCGATGGGGTGCGACGGGGACGCAGGGGGCGTGCGTAAATCACGTGGCTACTTCATTTTTCCGTCGCCTCTGCGCACGCCATCCCTCCCACCCGCCGAGGCGTTACGTGGATTGTGTATGCCGCTGCACTAACGCGGCGGGGAACGAGGCCGTCACACACGGCCCATTAGCGCGATCGCACCATGGCCATGGACGGTCTCTGTGTTGTCAGAGAGAGAGAGAGTAGCGGGTAGGTAGAGATAGAGGGTAGGTAGAGATAGAGGGAAGGTAGAGATAGAGGGTAGGTAGAGAAAGAGGGTAGGTAGAGATAGAGGGAAGGTAGAGAAAGAGGGTAGGTAGAGATAGAGGGTAGGTAGAGAAAGAGGGTAGGTAGAGATAGAGGGTAGGTAGAGATAGAGGGTACCCGAGTAAAAATGGAAGGCTGCAGAAAGGCTGACGAATGGCTGACGTACGGCTGTATCGCCGGTTTTTTGGCGGTATGCATGGCTGCAGTGGCTGCCTTGCAGCCATGTCGCAGCCACAGCGCCGTCGTGGACTTGTAGCCATGCACGCTGCAGCGGCTGGCGTGGCTGTCTCACGGAGTGTGTCGGCTGAGGAACGCTTCAGAAGCTGTGCCCAGCAGCCTATCAGCTGCCAGAAGGAGCCTTCGAACGCTGCCACGTACAGCCATGTAGGCTGGAGTGGCAGCGGGCTGCGTGTTGCAGCGTGTTGGCTGCGGGGTGCAGCATACTGCAGCGCCTCGCAGCCTATCAGCTGCCAGAAGGAGCCTTCAAACGCTGCCACGTACAGCCATGTAGGCTGGAGTGGCAGCGGGCTGCGTGTTGCAGCGTGTTGGCTGCGGGGTGCAGCATACTGCGGCGCCTCGCAGCCTATCAGCTGCCAGAAGGAGCCTTCAAACGCTGCCACGTACAGCCATGTAGGCTGGAGTGGCTGCGGGCTGTGTGTTGCAGCGTGTTGGCTGCGGGGTGCAGCATACTGCAGCGCCTCGCAGCCTCATGGATGCCAGGGGCAGCTCTGACCGGGTTCCATTGGAGCATTCTAGAGGCTGGCAGGTGCAGCCAAAGAGGCTGCACTGGCTGAGGGTGGCTGGATATTGGCTTACGTATGTCCGAATACAACCAATGTTTGCAGCTATCCAAGGTAGCAGCCAGTCTGCAGCCAATCTGCAGCCAATAATTTTCTCTCGGGTAGGTGCAGATAGAGGGTAGGTAGAGATAGAGGGTAGGTAGAGAGAGAGGGAAGGTGGAGATAGATAGAAATATTTAGAGAGAGATAGAAATATTTAAAGAGAGATAGAAATATTTAGAGAGAGAGAGAGAGATAGATAGAGATAGATAGATAAAGATAGAGATAGACAGAGAGAGAGAGAGAAATAGAGATAAAAACGTAGATAGAAAGATAGATAGGTAAATAGAAAGATAGATAGGTAGGTAGATAG
This sequence comes from Stenchaetothrips biformis, assembly GCA_030522485.1. NCBI lineage: Eukaryota > Metazoa > Arthropoda > Insecta > Thysanoptera > Thripidae > Stenchaetothrips > Stenchaetothrips biformis. The sequence goes on from CM060100.1 coordinate 4,134,048, forward strand.
AAAGATAGATAGGTAGATAGAAAGATAGATAGCTAGAAAGAGAGACTGTCTCTCCCTGTAGACTGTCCTGGCGTTCGCATGTGAAATCCTCAGCGCGGCCGAGCTAAAACCGTAGAGCTGCTGCTGCGTTAGTATGAATGGCGCTCCCCTCCTTTTTCGCCTCGTTGTGTGTTTCGTGTTCCGTGGAAGAATCGCCCGCCAAATCTCGATTTAGCAGGCCGTGCTTTTAAAGTAACCAGAGGGCTGGCCGTTGGGAAGGAACGGCCTCGTCCAGTATAATGATATCGCGCTGGGCCACACACATTCTCTCTCTCTCTCTCTCTCTCTCTCTCTCTCTCTCTCTCTCTCTCTCTCTCTCTCTCTCTCTCTCTCTCTCTCTCTCTCTCTCTCTCTCTCTCTCACGCACGGCCCCACCACCGCCTTTTTTTTTCGAGCGGCATTCGCGCGTTGCATTAACACGGATCATTGAACGCACTGTTTAGCGATCCGTTGCAACAAGCCCTTCGTGCTCATAAACACACAATGGCACCGCGCTCACACACATCGTCACACGCGCCTGTTTATGTGCATGTGCAGACCCAATCATTACTTTGAACACCATGGCGCGACAGTGCACTGGTAATTTACAATTCCTTTTTTTTTTTTTTTTTGGGGGGGGGGGGGCGATTGAAATTGGTGTTCGTGTTTCGTTTGAAAACCAACCGATAGCAAGGTGCTCGATGTAAATGACGAGGCGCAACCCGCATCTCCTTGAGAGCCGGTCCTCTGGCCCCGACGCTCTCCTGAATCACACGACAGGCGGCCGTGCATCTCCACCCCAGCCGCGTCGAATAACTTTATACATATTGCAGGCCGATCTGAGGCATTCGTATACAGGGGAGCACGCGCCGCCCTCGTCCACCGGACGGGAAGACCGCCCGAAGAATCCTGGCAATGTTGCCAACTCGGCGACACGCCGCGCGTCTCTCGCCACTAAACCGCTTCCCACCGAAAAAGAAAAAATAAAAAAAACTAAACGAAAAACGTTTGTTACCAGGGTGTGTACGCGTCAAGTGTGGGTCGCTTTATTTAAAACAGGAGTTTACGCGTTACAATTAGGCAGGCCGTGTATATCAAGCGGGGCAATGGTCTTGGCAACCCTGCAGCGCGGCGGCGCGGCTCCCAGGGGCGCACTGGGTGTTTGCGTGGTCAAGGGGTGCGCCGCGCGCCCCGGGGTCGCGGGTGGAACGGCGGGTCGCGTCGGGGCGGGGCGTGGCAGGGCGTGGCACGGCATGAAGCAGCACGAGTAAGCCCGCTACTGTACTGCCTTGCCATTGCGATGGATATCGGCAGGTGCCGGCGGCGCGTGCGTGGTTAGACGCGAAAATGTCGATGCGCAGTTGCAGACGACTCTAAAAAAAAGTAAAAAAAAAAAAAAAAACTCTTTAAAAAAAAATAAGGTCTTTGCTGCGGGAGTTGAACCCGAGCCGCGTGGATGCGCGAAAGGTGCGGAGGCAAGTGGGATGCATCGGTGCACCGCAGAGCCCCTCCGTGGGCCCGGTAGGCCCGTGCGCCGTGCTCATGAATATTGCATGCGCCAAGATTGGCCAGTGCGCATCGAGGGACGCGTAGCGCGCACTGCCGCGTGGGGCGAGGCGTGGTGGTACAGCACTCTCTGTCTCTCTCGCACTCACGGCCGTCCGAACTGCGGCTTCATGCCGCTTGCCGCCACCCTGCAGTGCTCTGCGCTGCCAAGGCCGTGGCGGCGCCGACGGCCAGGGAGGGTTCAGGTGCTGAGATTCCACTCCACTGGGAGCAAGGGCCGAACGTGTGGCCAAAACTTGAGGGGAACGGACAGCAGACAGAAGTTGGCCGCCAAATTTTTCTTTTTTTTTTTTTCTTTCCGTGCAGCCTTGCCAACCGCTGGAGAAAAACAAGTTTAGTTCGGTAGTATTCGAACCCGAGATACCTCTCCGCGCGGTGTAGATCTCGCAAGCTGCGGCGGAGAGGCGCGATTGTTGGCGTGGCAGGGAGGGGACTGGCGCAGCGGCGCTAGATTCCCGCGCTTGTAACTAAAACCAAACATTTTGCTGGCCGCACAACAGCATACCTCGCGCCAACAAAAAACAATCCCCCCCCCCGTTATCCTGGGGCTTAGCCCTGGGAGGCGCGTCGCCGAGATGGGAGTTGAGGAAGTGCGGTCCTTTTCAGAACTACCTTAAATTCCAACGATGTGCGAATGCTCCTTTTACGCGACTCTTCCCACTGCGCGCCGCAAACTTGGTCTCCACTCACGTGTCTCGCCGCCTCTCCCACTCTCGCCCCAACCCCTTCTCGTTTGGGTTGAAGGAAGGGACGGACGGTGAGAGAAATAGATAGAGGGTAGGTAGATATAGATAGAGGGTAGGTAGAGATAGATAGAGATAGAAATAGGTAGAGGGTAGGAAGGGATAGATATAGATAGAAAAAGAGGGTAGGTGGAGATAGATATAGATAGAGATAGAAATAGATACATAAATAGAGATAGATAGATAGATACAGTTAGATAGATAAATAGAGTTAGATAGACAAATAGAGTTAGATAGATAAATAGAGTTAGATAGATAAATAGAGTTAGATAGATAAATAGAGTTAGATAGATAAATAGAGTTAGATAGATAAATAGAGTTAGATAGATAAATAGAGTTAGATAGATAAATAGAGTTAGATAGATAAATAGAGTTAGATAGATAAATAGAGTTAGATAGATAAATAGAGTTAGATAGATAAATAGAGATAGATAGATAAATAGAGATAGATAGATAAATAGAGATAGATAGATAAATAGATAGATATTTGGAACCCACTGCCCTGTTGAATCGCCTCCTCCCCGCCGCCGCCTCGCGCCCACTCTGCACATGGGGCGAGGCAGGGCCGTCGGGCTGTGCGGCACACATCGGGAGCCTTCTTTATTTGATTCCGCTGCGATGAGTTTCTCATACTGTCTCGCTTTTAATAAAAGGAAAGGCGCCGTTGTCTTCCAGTGCAGCTGGAGCAGCAGCCTATTCACGCCCCCGCTGCGCTACCCTGCAAATATATATATATATTTTTTTTTGTTGAGTGCGAAATACTTTTTTTTTTTTTTTTTTAGCTGCGCTGACCACTGCCGCGGCCTCGCTTGCAACTTCGTACGCTAGATAGCGCTGCCGTTCATTTCCCTGCGGATTATCTCGAAACTCGGAAATAATCTTTAATTAGAAGGCTGCGATGTGGGTGCGGCGGTGGCGGGCGGTGCGGCCGGAACCAAGTTGTACACTGCTGCACGCGTCCCGCGCACGGGGTCTTCTTGAAAGTTGCGGGCCGCGGGGGGAGGGGGGGGGGGGCAGCGGGACAGAAACAGGGGCAAACTCGGCCCTAAAAGCCGTTTAGCCCTTCCGTCACACTGTGCCGGACTGCCTGCCGCCCCTGCCGGGGTCCTCCCCCACGATGCAAACCGCCGGCCGGACTTCTTCCGGTGCCCCTGTGTTCCGGGGACACGCTGGATGACCACCGCGCGGCTACTCTCTCTCTCTCTCTCTCTCTCTCTCTCTCTCTCTCTCTCTCTCTCTCGATTCAAACGAGTCATCGGTACTGTTGGAGCTGGAACGCGCTCAGCCCGTCCCTCACGTGGTCGCCACGTGCCTGGCCGCGGCCTCCATTTCCTGCCCGATAAGGGTCCGGGCGGAACGGTCCCGCCTTTTACAAAGGCCCTGTCTTTATGTGTCCGCTTCGGCTGGCTGGCTGCTCGGCTGCCCGCCCCGGCTGCCTGCTCGGGCGGACCGGCCGTGGTCCCGATCGGATTGCACTCTGAGGGGCCCAAGTTACTTCTTGATCAGCTCCTCGGCCTGTCTGCCCTGTCGGCTCGTGCCGCCAACGCCGGAAAAGTTTATTTCTCTCTCTCTCTCTCTCTCTCTCTCTCTCTCTCTCTCTCTCTCTCTCTCTCTCTCTCTCTCTCTGTGTGTCTTTGTCTTTCGTAAGGCTGCAAGTGATGCACCGCCTACACTGCACTGCTCCATCCCGGAACTCGGGCAGGGCTGCCAATTGCACACCCTCTAGGCGAGGACCGCGTTAATAATGGCGAGCAGAGAGAGAGAGAGAGAGAGAGAGAGAGAGAGAGAGAGAGAGAGAGAGAGAGAGAGAGAACGGGACGAGGTTGTTGAAAATGCGCGTGTGTGTGCGCTGGTTGTGGTGACTGCACCGCGCTTGTGTGGTTTTACGTAGTTGCCATCACACACACACACACACACACACACACACACGTGCGTGCCACGTGGCCCCGTGCTCCACGCGGCACGCGCCCCCACTCCTCACTCCCTCTCACTTGCACTCGCGCGTCAAACGAGTGCCGCTAGGGCGGTCAATCACTACGGCAAATAAAGAGGAATGAATAATAAAAATAAATTACGAAGCGAATGCGACAGGCAGAGGTTGCCCCCCTACTCCTGTCTGTCCGTGTGGCTGGCTGCGAATTTAAAGCACGCATGTTGTTTATTTGCGCTGCTGCATAGGAAAAGGGGGGTGGGGGTGGAGGGGGACAACTCTCGCGAAACTGTGCCTACCCCAAGACACCACTGCACTGCAGTCCCAGACCCGTTTTGTGTGCCATCCGCTCGGGGAAATAAACTCTAGCCAAAGTTGACAATACGATCGTCAGGCCGAGCCGGGCTGGGCGAGGGAGGACCGAGAGTTGCGCTATGCATGGAGGTTTCGTCCCCAGGGCGCCGCCATCGGTATGAAGTTAGAGCCCCCGCGCCCCGCCCCGCCCCGCCCTGCTGGAGTTCCTCGGGCGTTCTCCAGAGGGCGTCCCATCTTGGTCCCATCTTGGCACGCGTCACCGCAGAAGGCTTTCAAGGCGGTGATGTCTTCTGTTGTTTCCCTTCAATCGGTTGTCATCCTAGACAGAGCAGGAAAACTTTTAAATTTTTGCATATTTTTTTTGCATCACGTTTTGGTTAGCTTTAAAATGTTTTGTTTTGATGTTGCTCCCCCTTTGAGACACATCTTCTTACCTGTCATGCCTCTCCGCAAATACGGATTTTTCTTGAATTCTTTTTAGTTCTCGCGGTCGGATAATCGGTCCGTCGCAGACGGAAACCCCCTCCCCGGCCGTACAAGTCAGCGGTAAAGTTTTCTCTCGAAGGCTGGGCACTTCTATAAGTCGTGTACTGTAAGCTGTCAGCGTCGAATTTTCCGGGAGTAAGCAAAAGCATTATTCTCCTGAAAGTTGGCAAGACGTTCCTGACGCATCGGGCCCCTGAGACGTCGCCGGCCGGGGCCCCGCCGGGGGTCCGTGCCGGTCCGTGCGGCGCGCGGCTGTGGCGTGTGTCTGCGCGATGATCTAAATCCGAGACCCGGACCCGGTTAACTCAACACCGAGCCCCTCGGAGTCTGCTCAAGAAGAGGAGAAACAAGACGCTCTGCGAAATCAGTTCCCTCTCTTCGGCCGCTCGTCTGTGTGATGGATGCCTCGGTATCATCTTATTCTTTCCGTGTGTTGTGCGAGCCCCTCTGATGGTTATTTCGTCACGTTCCGTCTTCGTCGCTCGCAAAGCCCTCTCTCTCTCTCTCTCTCTCTCTCTCTCTCTCTCTCTCTCTCTCTCTCTCTCTCTCTCTCTCTCTCTCTCCCTCCCTCCCTCCCTCCCTCCCTCCCTCCCACACTCTTCTCCGTGGCCTGCCTCTCCAACTCGTCTACCCCCTCTCCCCGTCCGACCCGAGCAGTGGAAACGCTCGCGGAACCAGACTGGCGCTGATGAGATGTCTGCAGATTCCCTCTGGCCCACTGTGCGTCGCCTCGATTCGATTGACAAATGGGGCCTCGAGTTGAAAACTGATCCCTCAACGAGTTGAGCCTGCTCGCTGCGAGTGTGGAGTGAAAATTTGAGGTTAGATTTGTCTCGTGTATGTGCGCGGTGACCACTTGTCGAAAATATCCGCGCCTGTCTGCGGGCGTTGATAACCCGGCCGCAGTCCATTGTCACTGTGGGGCCCCTTTTGGGGCAGGCCTATCAGCCGCGCGCCCCTATGCAGGCCTCTCTCTCTCTCTCTCTCTCTCTCTCTCTCTCTCTCTCTCTCTCTCTCTCTCTCTCTCTCTCTCTCTCTCTCTCTAACGGTAACGTGCACCGTCTGATAACAATTAGTCTGCCCATTGTGGGTGCCCCCTTTGTTGCCGGGGCGCCGCGTCATGCCTCAAGCTGCTGCAGTGTGGTGGTCTGGCGGCGTGCCCCGCGTGAGTGTATAGAATAAGCCCGGCCCACTGCGCAGCGCGCTCTCATTGAATATCCAATCGGCAACAATGCAGGTACCCCAGCCTGCAGCAGCTTCAAAATCGCGCCTTGAGTTAATTAGACGTTAATTTTTTTTTTTGTCCTGTCGGTGCGTTTTTGGTCCTTGCGACAAGCGCGTCTTCGTCGGTCTTGGTGCAGTCTGAGGGCGAGGGGGCCCCACCCGGCCCACCTCGGTCTCGGCAGAACCGATCGCGCCGGAGCCGCAGATGTCGCCGCGCACGCTGCGAATTAGAAGGCCTCTCTTGGCGGGCTTTGCCGGAGATTGGGTGACAATTAATGATGGCGGTCTAGTCGTGCGGGTGCGAGAGAGACAGACAGAGGGAGGGTCTCGGAATCCTCATGTCCTCGTGCGCGGCGTGAAGCAGGGGAAATATTTGCGGGTAAGTCCGGGCCGCAAAGGGATCCGTTGCAGTGGGGCTCGCGTCGGGGGGAGGAGGGCGCATTGCGATGCAGGGCACACGCACTCTCGCCCACACAGACGGATGGACAGGCAGACAGACGAGCAGGCAGACAGCGCCGTGCTGGTAGGCAACTCGCCTGTCCCGCAGATCAGGCGGGCGGCGCGGCGCCGAGCCGGCAAGGAGGTCCGGCAGTGATCACTTACGCCGCGCCGCCGGGGAGGAGGCCCTAGACGAGACGACGATTGATGGCTGGGGATGCCGAGGAGGCGTCTGGGGAGGCGGCGGCCCGGAGATTACGGCCTGATTAGGCAACTGATTATCCGGCCCGGATTAAGAAGGATCACGCTGTTTGCCCCTTGGAGTCACCAAGCCACACGCCCGAGTTGTTTTTTTTTTTCGGTGATGTTGTTGTTGTTGACGGTGTGCATGTTCTTGCGACAAAGTATAACCCGAGTGCGGGCCAGCCTGCCTTCCAGGCCGTAAATCCCGGGCCGAACGAGGGTCATCCTCCTGCGTGTGACGTCATCTGCAAGGGTGGCAACGCTAGCGCGGCGACGGGGTGGCAACGCTAGTCGCACCGGAGCAGGCTGCCGGTACAAGTGGGCGGATTAATTTCACGCGCGGCGTCGCCCTGCTGCGACCAGGCCGACGGCGCATTCACTTGTAGTGGCGTCTCTGTACCGACCGGGTTCACTCGTTGTAGCCTACGTGATGATGAAACGCAGCGGCTCAGGTCGCGGGTTCGAATACGGACGCGCGGAATTTTTCTCGACCTCACTTTTTATTTAAACCCCGCTGCCTTTCCATATTTTCAGCCGCGTGTTACCCCCACCCCCTTCAGGGCATCCTTTTACACCCCCCGGCGTCCACCCCAACGGGGCGCCCCCCGCGGCGCCCCGCTTGGCTCGCGTCGCCGCCTCTGGGAAGTATCTCAGGTGGCGGTCCTGCATGTGCAAGGACCGCTAGTCCCGCGGCGCGACGCTTAGCAGGCCGCGCGGATAATATATCGTGCACTCCTTGTGAATATTTATGAGGACGCACCGCCAGCTTGCTGCTTCGGCCCGAATATCAGCGGGAACCTGGCCGCGCGCGCCGCAGGGCAGCCACTAGCCACCAACCACCAACTTAACAAAAAATAATAACAAAAGAAAATTTAAAATTACAATTTGAGTATTTTTTTTCTTTGTTTTGAGTCTTTTTGTCGCGATATTGTGCCGTCTTGTTCCCCGGCGTTAGGATTTAATCAGACGGCGGCGTGTGGCCGGGGCGGGGCGGGGCGTGGCAGGGCGGGGCGTGGCGGGGCGGATGCCGCCAGTGGTCACATGGTGCTCGCTCGCGCTGTTATGTGATGTGAGAAAATTAAACTTTTGTGTCTCCTTCTCTTTTCTGGTGGCGCTTGCGCTCCGGCAAGGCACTTATTTTTAGCAAAAAATGTTTAATAAAAAACAAACCAAAAGGTAGGTAGCAATTGCCTAGACAAAGAATGTCCATGAAAAAAAAAAAAAAAAAAAAAAAAAAAAAAAAAAAAAATTGGTTTGAGTCGTGGAGCTAGGACTGGGGGCGGCGGTGGGAGGGGAGATGTCTTGTGTCAGCGCAAGTCGCGCCTACTTTTACTACCCACACCCCTTGATTGCGGCGCGGCCCCTACCCGGCTACCTCCCGGCCAATCAGCGTAATGTGCGCCTGGTGGACGATACTAAAGCGTGTGTCCCTTCCACCCCCCGAGACGCCCTGCCGTCGCCCCGCCGTCGCCCGCCCTGGCCACGGCTGCCCTCATGATCCTCTTCATCGCGGTGTCCTCCTGCCTCGCCGTGTCGCCGTCCGTCTCCGTCGCACTCACGGTGCGTGTCGTGGCGGTGCGAGAGAGACAGACCTTGCCGCGTCGAGGGGTCGTGGCTCCGCTCGGCTCGCGCCGCCTCGCCTCATATTGCATTAGGCCCCTGGAATGCTTCAGGTTAGTGCTGTTCGCGGATAATGCAATTGCCGCCGAAACACTAACCATTAGCGCGGATCTGAGTGCGTCCGACCGCCCTGGACGATAAAATAACGTCCTTCGTGTTGATCTACGGCGCCAGGTTGGTGAGGAGATGAGTGTCTGTCTGTCTGTCTGTCTGCCGACGCTATGACATTCAAGTGACGCTGTCTTGGTCGTCGCGCGCGTCGATTTTCTACTGACGCGGTGCTCTTTTGTTGAGACGCGTCTCTGCCGTAGGCTAAGTAATTGTTGACGGCGCGTGTCACGGGCCCATCAGATAGGACACACACACACACGAACACGTAACCGTTCGGTGAGTGTGAGGAAATGACAGTGGCGGTGCGTGTGTGTGCGTGCGTGCGTCTGAAAGCCCTGCTCGGAGGGAGCGTTGCGTCCCCGCGGCCAGATGAGACAGCCATGGCAGGCGCGGCGGTTAGGGGTGTGCCCACTGTGAGCGGAGGTGTGCGTTTTTTGTCAACGACTGTCAGTCCAGTATTTTTTATTTTTATTTTTATTTTTTTTCTTTGGAAAAAAAAAAAGGATTTTGGCGTGCGAAGAGCCTCTGCTTTTACCGATGACGTGCCCCCGGGGATGAATCGTCAACGTTCCCGTATTAGTGACGTCGCCGCCGCCGGAGTCTTCGTTTTGTTATTGTTCGTCTACTTTTGTTTTTCGGCCTGCCGCACTCACTACTGTAAAGGGCACGCGCGCGCGCGACGCCAGCGGGCGAATTAATTGAATGCCGCCAAGTTGGGCGAGTGGTGCACTTTAGCAGCGAGCTTACACATGTTAGCCCCTCCTTAGGCCCCAACCCTTTCGCTATTTAACCCCGCGTCACACTGGTGGGCCCCGGCCGGGTCCGGGTGGGTCCGGGTGGGTCCGGGTGGGTCCGGGTGGGCCGCCCTCCCGCACCCTCTCGGTCCCCGGCTTGAGGTCGGCTGGCGGCGATAAATTTGGCTGCAAAACTCGCGCAGCCGCCCTGCTTGTTGGCCCTGTCTTTGGTGGCGGCACGGTGGCGTCTCGGGGAGTCACTCTGTCCCTCTCGCAGCCCTGAGAGAGAGAGAGAGAGAGAGAGAGAGAGAGAGAGAGAGAGAGAGAGAGAGAGAGAGAGAGAGAGAGAGAGAGAGAAAGAGAGAAAGAGAGAGAGACAGCGCGACGAAACGACCGTCTCAAATCGGCTGGCTGCTGCTGCGGTTTTCTGGGAGGCAGTTTCGAATTTTGCCGCGCGGAAGTATGGAGGAAATTAGAGGAAAGGCGGCGTGATAGATGGCGTCGACGGAGCCGCAGGCTGTCTCTCCCGCACTCGCGGGGCGTCCCGCTCGGGAGCGAGAGAGACAGGGCGAGGGGGCGCCGCCGGCCGCCTGCAGTTCGAATGCGACGCGCAACCACTTGATGGGGTGGAGGGGGCCAACGGCGCTCTCTCCGTGACAACCAGCATTCCCTACTGCTCCCTCTGCATTCTGAATCATAGTGTTGAATTTGTAAATTTATAGTTTATAGTTTTGTACACTGGTGCCTTAAGTGGATCCGCCCTTGCCAGCAGGAAGTGAGACTTCGATCGGCGAACTGATGAAGAACTCATGTGTGCTCCGACATGTGCAGTCGCGAAGGGTGGGTTGAGTAGGTGAGTAGGGCGTCGGGCGACGTTTGTATGTATAGTATGCGTGTGTGTGTGACTGTGTGCATGTGTGTGTGACTGTGCGTATGTGTGTGTGTGTGTGGGAAGGCTCACGGGCCGCGCCACACGACGCCAGCACAACAGTCTGTCAAAACACTAATCAACATTTGGGGCGCGTCTTCTTCGCTGGGGTGGCGCGGCACCCAGGCGGCACCCTGGCGGCGCTCTGTCTCTCTCGCACCCCTGCGAGGCGCCCTGCGGGTGCGAGGGAGACGCCGTCGTGATGATCGTGGGCCTGAATATGTCCGTTATGAGGGCTCCCCTCCGGGCCTCCGCCAACGAGGGCCCTATCTCCACATCGCGGCCGGCCATCCGGCCTACACCGCCAACAAGGAAGGTCGTAACGAGGCGGCGGGCGGCGCCCCGGCCGGTGTTCGAAGCCGCGGGGCCGCCAAGCCGACAAGCCGATCGCAGTGAGCAGCAACTTGGCGCACGACGACTTCTCGAGGCGCGCCCCGCTAGCTGCCCATTGTGCGCCATCAACGCGCCAACTCCACACACACACACACACTCTCTCTCTCTCTCTCTCTCTCTCTCTCTCTCTCTCTCTCTCTCTCTCTCTCTCTCACACACACACACACACGCACGCACGCACGCGCGGCACCTCCACACATCCGGGCCACTGTTCCCTCGGTTCCTTGTAAGGCTGCTACCTCCCCCCTTCCCACTACTGAAGTGGGTTTCTCTTTCCCACTGCGATAATTTCCATTGTGCCGCTCGGTCTGTCGGCGGGCAGCGCGCATCCTCTTCAACTTATCATTGTTTGGAGATTACGGCGGCGCCGCTGTCGACTTTGGCGGCGCCGTCCTATTGGCTCTGCAGGAACGCTTCCCACCTCTGCTCATCGGGCTGCCGGGGCCGCCGGGCCCGCAGAGTCCAACTTTGGAGCGGGATTCCGCATTGATATGGGATAGCGGGTCGCGGGGGCCAAGGGGGGGGGGGGGGTCGAAAGTTTGGGTCGTCATAGTCTCCTCCGCGGTGGAGGGGGCGGCCGCGTTGCGAGGATGACCCGGTTGGTTTGGCTTAAACACGGGGGAGAACTGATGGAGGTGGTGGTGGTTCAAAAAGTTTGCCGGTCATTTTGTTATTCATTCGCAACATTATGCAAAAATACTCGATATGCGTGGGTTGGCAGCATGTATCGCAGTATTAATCTACAGCGGAAACCAGGTCTGATGACAGTAGTTTTAATGTTTGCCTGACCCTTGGTGGTAACCGTTTGGACCAAACATGTTCGAAGAGTACACTTTTTTGGTGGACAGGAAACGCGGCTTGCAGCACAATTTGCGTACAGGCCTCGCCATCGCCTGAGCCTTGCTTCTTACCCCATGATAACCGCACAGCTGGGCGGCACGTGCTGTTGTGCTCTCTCTCTCTCTCTCTCTCTCTCTCTCTCTCTCTCTCTCTCTCTCTCTCTCTCTCTCTCTCTCTCTCTCTCCCTCCCTCTCCCCCTCCCTCTCCCTCCCTCCCCGGCGCATCAAGACGTGCTCATAATCCCAACGCTAAACGCCCTGGAGGCGGCCGGGCCGGGCCCTCGGGACAGAAGGTAACAACGGATCGGCCGCGAAATGGAGCCGATGCACATCTTTAGCGGCGCGGGGTATCGCCTCCCCACCCGGCCAGCCTGCCGCCTCGATTTAGTTTCGAGAGGACAATTAAGGGCCCTCCTCGTCTGGGGCGCGACGGCGGCAGCACACAGTGGGCCAGAAGACCTCGCAGACGACGTGGTTCGAGTTTTGTTGACCGCCGGCGCGGTCCTCTGGCCCACTGTGCGGCGCGGCTCCGAGCGACGCGTGCCTCCCTTTCAACGAGCCGTGCAAGCCTTCCCTCACGTTGGCCGGCGTGCCGCCGTCCGCGCCGGCCGGCCGCCCAGGTGACTCCATCCGCCCGTTAACCCCTGGCGTCTGGCCTACCCGGTCCGCGCCACTTTGTCCCTCCCGTAATTTATGGCCGACGTATAATGACGATAATAAGGTGGCGCGGCGGCGGCCGGCGGCACGCGCAAAGCAGGGTGCGCCGCCGGTAGATTGAAAACGCATCCCGCATAGCCAAGTGACGCGGCGGGGGATTTGCGCATAGCGACTCGCGCGGCGCGGCCGGTGCAGGCAGCGCTGCCGAATGCGGGCGGGCTGATGAGGAACTGTTGGTTCGCGGTTGGCGAAAACGGCGAAACGGACCTCAATGTTTTACGTGAGTGCTGCTGCTGCCGCGGGTTCCGCAGCAGCTTCGACCTCTGCGTGTTGCGTGCGCACGTGTTCGGCCGCGACATGAATGCGTGTATTAGCGGTGCGTGTGTGTGTGTGTGTGTGTGTGTGCTTTGCGTGCGTGTGTGTGCGTGCGAGTGGCCCTGGCTATGCGGCTCCGCGCGCGCATTGGCTAAATTTGCATCTATTGTAGTTACACGGGTTGGCAAGCGGTATCGCGCTGTCTGCCTGCACGCACCGCGCGCCCGCCGCGCGCCCCGCCTCACCACGCCGGCCGTCTCTATCATATTTGCGAGTGGAGTGGCGAGCAAACTCAGTTAGCGTGCTGAATGCGTTTGCCATGAATGCACGACAGCACGACGACGCTCACACACACATACACACACAAACAGAGAGAGCGAGAGACAGGGGCTACTGTTTCTCAAAAAAATAAATTCAAAACGGTTTAGGCGTGAGACACACTGTCACGTCGTGCGTCGCGGCGGGCTGTTGTTGCGAGCGTGCCTTGGTTCAGCGCAGCGCGCGGGTTTGGTTAACGCGTGCGCGTGATTGTCTGAGCTCAAGGAGCGCACGCTCGCGTGTCGTACAGGTAAACGCCCGCGCACACACACACGCACAAACACACACGCACGCGCAATCACCACACACACACACACACACACACACACACACACACACACACACATTCCTTTGCACTAACCTGGCTCTCACGCGACTGCCACGCTAACCCCCTCACTCTCGCTCACACACACAAACACACACACTCAGGTGGCGCTTTGTGTAGGGCATGCTATGCACGCTTACAGGTGAAAACAAGGGAGATCCAGCTGCTTAGTTTGGCTGCTATGTCGCGCTTCGGGCGGGCCTGCCTTGGCTCGCCGCCTCGCCTTGCCGGGCCGGCCGCGCCGGGACGTGTTCGGATTGTCTAGGAAGGGAAGAGGGAGGTGTTATGGTGCCCCGAACAGGCGAAACTTGTTAGTGGCGGAGAATTTTGATGAGCGCGCGCGGGGCGTGGCAGGCAGGCAGGGTGACTGAGGCGAGCGGACGAGCGTGTTGGAGGAAATCAACCGGTTGGCTGAAAAGACAAAACGACACCGACATTGGAACCGGGGAATGTTATGGAAGAGCTTGTCGTGAAAAAGATTTAATTTGCTAAAGTGGAGACAGAGTCCGGCCGCCGGCTTTGTTTACCTCCACTGACCACGCGGAGGGCGGGCGTCACGCCGTGCGGGGGTCGCGGCGCCGCGAGCGGCACTGCCCATTTGTTGTTGTTTTTGTCTCTTCGGCGCCCAACTTTGCTCTATCTCTGTTCAAGTGGCTGTTTGTTTTGCGTGAGGTGCTTCCGGCGGCAGACAAACTTGGCTGTGCGCGCGATCCGCCCGCCGGCCTAAGCCGCGCCCGCTGTAAAAGTTGAAATCCAGAAAAAGCCGCGTGGCGTGGGTGTGCCGTGTCGGGCAAGTAAGCAATCTCCTTGGACGGCCGCCGACGTGGACCGCGTGCCGATGGACACTCTTATCGCTTCGGGTCCACTGTGCGTGAGGGAGGATGTGTCGAAGGATCAGCAGCCCGCCCGAGAGGAGGTATTCAATACGGACCGTAGCCAGCTTTTTTTAAAAAGTCAATTTTTAATGAAATTTATTTTTTTAAATAAACATTTTTTTTTTCCACCGGCCGGCCACTCAGTAAATCAGTTTACTCCTCCCACTGCGAGACTCATTTTCATCCGAGAAATTGCGTTACGCGAGTGGAAGTATCCGGGCCTTTGTGATGACATCAACCTGCCCGGCCGCCTTGCAGGTTTTTGTATGAGAGCCGGGCTGCCGCCCCCACCCCCACCCCCACCCATCCCCCTTTTAGGGGACTGCAAACAATAATTGCCTGATGGCGGGGACGTCATTTTGTCAAAGGTGGGGCGGGAGATGTGAAGGACCACGCTGGATTATTTCGGCCCGTTTGAATGTGGATTAAAAGCGGAGGCTGCGTGCGGACGCAGAGATTGGAAAGCGGGGGGGAGGCGGCAGAGAGAGAGAGAGAGAGAGAGAGAGAGAGAGAGAGAGAGAGAGAGAGAGAGAGAAAGGGGAAAAGGAGGACGTCGCGGCTAATGTGTCGAGCCTAATTTGGCGGCTGCGGTTTCAATATGATCCCAGCGGACGCAGCGCGGGCGGTGGAGGCGGCGGCGGCGGCTGATTGGACGCAGGGCAGTGGCGCTGCCAATGAGAGGCCGGAGTCTGATTGGTCGGAAAGCAGGGCGGTCGGTTCGGGGAAAAGAGGTACATGGAAACAGGAGGCGACCGCCTCTGTGGTGGTGGGTTTTGCTGACTCTGCTCCGCTTACTCGGCGGCGTTGTGTTAGACCTCTCAAAGAACTCTAATCAACCACATCAAGGCATCGACACATAATTCACCTGTTTCGACGGGAAACCCATCGGCGCCCTCATTTGTTGGATTCGATGCGCGGTGAAGGACCGGGGCGTGGAACGGGGCCCACTGTTCGGCCTCCCATTGTGTTTTAAAAGGGTTTACCAGACCTGTCCGGCGAAATTGAAGAGTATGGCCACGCATTGCTGGGCGAGGACGCATTAAACCAGGACCATTAGATACCATGGCGAAAGGGGGAGGGTGGGGGGGGGGCTGCATTTGTGGACCACTGCACCCCCAAGGGATCAGTGAGCCGGCCACTAACATGGTGCCTATATGCACCGGGAAAGAGGGGGAGGGGGAGGGGCTTACAGGTGGACGCGGCCCGAATGGCTTTTGACCCCCTGCGCGTTGTATTCGAAGCAGACGCGCCAATATCGCGGCGTTTGTCCCCTGGCCTGCAGCTGGGCGGGCGAACGGACGGACAGACAGACAGACTTGTGGACGACGGCCAGGCACTTCACGTGTGCTTGTGAGCGTGTCTGTGCACGGCAGCTAGCGACGGTGTATGAAAATCCGTGCTGTAAATTATAATGCCCCGTACGGGAAATAATTAAAACGCGCCCTTCTGGCGCGTGAGTGCCTCTGCGTGTGTGTGTGTGTGTGTGTGTGTGCGTGCGTGCGCGCGCGCGCGCGTGTTTTGTTTGTTCGCGGAGGGCGGACGCTACGGGGAGAACGGGTATAAAAAGAATGGGGATGAAAGTGTTGAAGAAGGAGAACTGTGACCGAGGATGATTTTCCTCCCCCCGGGTGCAAGTCTGCAAGTCGCTCTCTGGTTGCACGCGGTCCGTCTGTCCTGCCGGGAAGCTCGTTGAACTCACCGGTCCTCTGGCCCATACTGTGCGGTCCCAGAGCACGCCGAGCACGCGCGCGCACAGACAGGTTGGCGCTAAGTGCGAGCGCGTGCCTTTCTGGCCCCAGACCGCGCCGGGTCGGGAGGAGGAGGGTGGGGGGGAGTGGTCGGTGAAAGAAGCATGACAGAGGCGACTTTTTCAACACTTTTTGTTTTGTTTTTTGAAAGAAAAAACTTTTTTTTTTTCTTAAAGGACGGAACGGAAAAAAAAAGTAGAATATCAGAAGCCACGGCGTTGTCCTGATCCAGCACGACATCCACGCTGTCGAGGCAGCTTGAAATTATTGAGCGCTGCACCCGGCTGTCTGTCCGTCTGTCTGTCTGACTGTGCCCTCGGCTGCGCCGCGACAGACAGCCTCTCTGGCGGCCCAGCTGCGATGCACAGCGCACAGCGCTGACAGACTCGGTCCGGTCTCGCCGCCCTGGTTGCCTTGTGCTCATTTTCCCACCGGCTTCCGCCGGGCAGGGTGGCCCGCCTTGGTCCGTATGGTAAACTTGTGTACACAAAGCGAACGAAGTGCGCGTCGGGGACGAAAGACCTCCTACTCGATGTGTTTTCGCAGGCCGGCGCGCTGCATGCTGGGGCCGCGCGGTGCGCTCGCGAGAGGGTCCTGAGTTTATTTTAATTCGCATACAATTAGAAATGCTTACCCACCGCGGCGCCTAACCCCCCCCGATACGTCCCGCAATTATACGCGCGGTGCCTGTTTCGCGCCGTGCGTGTCTGTGTGCGTGTGTTGGTGTGGGTGCGTCGGCCTGCATACATTATTCATATTCACGGTTATATGCCTCGTGATTCGAATGCTGCTCCTTTTCAGGTATGCCCGCTCCGTTCCCGCGACTCTATTCATGTAAGGGTGCAGTAACGACTGTCCGTGCCTCTCTTTCTCTCTCTCTCTCTCTCTCTCTCTCTCTCTCTCTCTCTCTCTCTCTCTCTCTCTCTCTCTCTCTCTCTCTCTCTCTCTCTCTCTCTCTCTCTGCCGAGCCTCTGTTTTTTTTTTGCGCTCCTTGATCCCAGCCCAGCCTCCTTGCCGTGCTGCTTGTGTACCTTCTCAGGCGCAGGGCGGCACCAGGACTTCACAGTTTTCACAGTGTCGGGTGTCGCGCAAAGCAGACGTTTAATTTTGTTTTTAAAACTAAAATAGTAACTTTGGAACCGTGCGTGGCGCTCGTCAGCGCCTGTGAACGAGGAGGCAGGCCAGCCCGGCGCGCAGGCAGCCGCTCGGCTTGCCTACCGGTCAGGCGCCGTGATGCACCAGCGCAATGTTGCCTCCCCGACCGGGAGCGTGTGGCAACACTGCACCGACGGCGTGCCTCCTCGCCGGGCCCCGGAGGCGCTCCACCGAGCCCTGATTCCTGGAGAACGGCTGCAATTGAGCCTCGCTTTGTTTGGCCTCTTAGCTCGCAATATGAAGATGGTCTAGTCGAAAAGCTGGAGACAATTAGAGCTGCCTCGGGCGGAGGCGGCGCCGCCACCTTGACGGAGACAGACAGCGACTCTCTCTCTCTCTCTCTCTCTCTCTCTCTCTCTCTCTCTCTCTCTCTCTCTCTCTCTCTCTCTCTCTCTCTCTCTCTCTCTCTCTGAGCCCGCACTGACACGAGCCTCGCAGTTTGCTTATAAATTCGTAATTAGAGAGGAAGGGGAGGTACTTACACGGCGGGGGAGATCAAAGTGGGGTGCGAGGGAGAAGGAAAACATCAGCTGCCATCGATTTCCGGAGGTGTGCGGCCATGGCCGTGTAGGCAATGGGCGGTGAGTGAATTACGGCTTGCCTGCCGGCTTCGATCCATTTCCTTTATCTTTTTTTTTTATTCATCGCGTTAGCAAGGCACGCGTGTGGGTAGCTGTCCAAATTGGCTGCTTGCAGTAACGAGCCCACTGTTTACCGGCTAGCCTCGCTGCAGGGTGCCTGCCTGCAGCGCTCGCGGCACCTTGCTCCGTATTTACCATCTTTTCTCCCGGTCTTTGTGTGTGTCTCTCGCGCGCCGAGTTTCCTTTGCGCGGCCCCTAAGGCCTAGAGGGCCTGGGCCGCCCTGAGGCCGCCCTGACTTGCACTTCGCACAAGCACGTCCTGATGAACCTGGCCTCCCTGCACCTGGACCCTCGGCCCAAGATGACCAAGCAGGACGCAACCAGAAAAAAAAAAAAGGTTGAAAAAAAGTTTCTGAAAAAAAAAAATGCAGTTTTGAAAACTTGTCTCTCGTCTTTGTTGTCGATCCCCTGTTTATCTGACAGTCGCACATTAATAAAAGTTGGACGTTGCAGAAAATTAGCAACAAAAGAGAAAAAAAAAACAAAAAAAAAGCAGAGCGACCAAAAAAAAAAATTGTACCGCAACTCTGGAACTCTTTGACTTTGTGTTGTACAATGCAGGAGCGCAGCAAGTCTTGTGGACAAAAATTGTGTGTCCATTTTTCTTTTATTTTGCTTGAGAGACAGTTGAGGCGGCGGCGAAACAACACTTTCCCTCCTCAGCCTGACCGCCCGCCTCCGCCGCCCCACACACCCTCATGAAACACCCCCTGCACTTGGCAACGCCTCCCCTCCGCATTCCGTCACTGCCACCCCCTCGCGGCGTCTCGCTCGCACCCCCGCGGGACGCCCCGCGAGTGCGAGAGAGCGCGCGGCGCCGCTGCTTGTCTGCAGCGGGATCTGCCTGCAATCCCAAGCCAAGGGCCATACCGCGCACAGCATGCCGTTATTAGGACTTTTTTTTCTGGTGCTGCTTCGCTGCTGTCTCTGTACGCCTCCCTCCAGGCCGCGGTGCTGGCCGTGCCGCGGATGGCGCCGCCAACGCCCAGTCGAACGCCTTGTCCGCGACAGACGTCGAGTGTCTCGGCAGGGTCCCCATTTCTCTCACTGGCGCTCAGCAAAAAGACCAAAAAAAAAAAAAGTTAAGGCGGCAAAAAAATTTAACGCGTTTGGTTTTGTTTTTCGTTGTTGTCGTTAGACGCTCCCGCAGGTACTCGCTGCCCCACTGCACGTAGGCCGAGCCACCGGCCGCTCGTTCTTCGTCGCGCACCGCACCGGAAATTGATAAAGTTGCGCCCCTCGGCGGGTCGCTGTGCGACACAGAGAGAGAGAGAGAGCGCGACTCTGGCTCCACGTTGCGTCGAATCTCGCCGCGGCGCACTGGGGCCCGCGCCTAGCGGAGTGATTCCGCGGCGCGCTGCCTGTCTCTCTCGCACCCCTGCGCGGCGCTCCGCGTGTGCGAGAGAGACAGAGAGGCGCCCCTTTGGAGCCAGCCTGCGGGCACGCGCGCCTCCCCTTGAACAGTGCGTCACAATGTCAATAATGCAAAAGACCAGCAGACGGCCCGGCGGCCCAGCCCGGCCAAACTTTACAGAGGGGAAAGACGGGGTTAAAGCGGGCTCAAAATTGCTAACCTCGTTCCCCTGTTTTTCTTTAGGCGGGCTACATCCCGCCGCCGCCTGCCTCCAGCCCTGCGGGGTCCCCATGTCGCCGCCGTGGCCCTGGCAAGGGCCCGGCCCGCAGGGCGACGGACCGGCTCATGCCTGTCACCACCGAGGGCCCCCTCCACCGGGACGCCCCACCTGCGTGCCGCCCCTGCCGGTGTGGCGATGCAAGGGTGTGTTATTCTTTCGCTGAGCGCGCTGCGTTTTCACTTGCATGCCCCCGGCCGCCCCCGCACAGCCCAGATGTGTTTATCCCAAATCGATTGGCGTATGGAGATTGCAGATGCGTGTTTTCGCGTGTTATTGTGCCCGCATATGGTGTGTGTGTGTGTGTGTGTGTGTGAGAGAGAGAGAGAGAGAGAGAGTGTGTGTGTGTGTGTTTGTGTGTAGGCCGATGTTTTCCACCGGTTTGGTCTGGCAGGGGGTCCTTGCGGGCGAGCGTACGGCCGCCATTGCCTTGCAAGGATTGGATTCACTGGGACAAAAATCCTGGAATTGGATATGTCTGGTTCCCCTGGCCCGCCGCGCGAGAGCTTTCCTTTTCAATCTTTGAGGACTCCCCCGGCCTCCTCATGGCCCTTTCCCGCTTTCCGCCTCGGCCGGCGGAAATGCATTCAGTGACCCCGAAGTTGCCCCCGAACTAATCCCGTTATCAGGACCCCCGGCCGCGCCTCATACGCCCTCCGCTCAGAATCTGCGAAAGAAAATTATCCCCAAATTAAAGGCATCGATCACCGGGCTCTGCCCTTTGAGTTACGGCGAGGACACGGCGCGTAAATTCGGGGCCCTGCGCTGCGTCAAGATAATTACGAAGGTGTTCTGCGGGGCCCACGGCATAGGGCCCACGGCAGGGCCCACGGAGGGCGCTGAGCACTTAACTTATGCCGGCCGGATGAATTAAGGCGTTGCCGCCTTTATCTGGACAGTGTCTCCGAAGGGCCGAGGCTCCGGTAGGGCTGGCAGGGCCTCCAAGGGCTGGCAGGGCCTCCAAGGGCTGGCCGGCGCCGCGCACTTGGGAGGGCGCGCTGCTGCAGGAGGGTCCGGAGGGGAGGGCACTGGATAGCAGATGGCGTCTCACCAAGAAATAAAGCGACGTCACACAAGAAAAACTCTTGAAGGGATTGATAGGAGGGCAATGCGGGGGAGGAGGCCGGTCTGGTGGAGGCCCTGCTGGGGGCAAGGGTTGCGCACGGCGTCACGGAATCAATCAGCGATAAGGTTATTGGAGTCTCCTCTGTCGGGACAGCGTTCTGCCTCTCAATTTAATCGCCGCGGCGGCGTTTTCGCTTGGACCGCGCCGTAAATGCAACGCGTCACAGTGGGCACGTGACGGGCATCGCGGAGGGGAGCAGGGACAAAAGGGTCCGCGCCGCCCGAGACTGACCGATGGTTCAAACTGTCGGCCGGGCGAACGGACAGCTGGACAACAGACGGACAGACCGGCGAGTGAGATGGGGACGCCCCGTGAGGCAAATGAGAAGACAAGCACCCTCCGCGACCTGCCTGCCATGCTAGCCTGCGCTGACCCTAAGCCCGCCTGCACCGGCCCTACGCCCACCCTACGCCCTGCACCCTCCCACCCACCGCTCGGTCGCATCCCCGGTCCACGCCAACTTGGGGAATGTGCATGGTGCAACGCACGCATGCGTCACGAGGCCATTGCCATCGACCGGTAGGGATAAGTCCCATTAACGGCAGGCAGCCAGCCCACCTGTCAGACCGAGCTGGCGGCTGTCCGAGCTTCGTCTAGTTGTGTTGACGCGCGGGGCGCAGTGGTGCGTCTGGCGCGCCGCGCGGCCCCTCCTGGGGGCCATCAGGATGACGGCATGATTTCAGAAAGGATCAAAACTTGACTGATCCACCGGGTGTGGGTGGGAGGGCGGGAGGGTCAGGCGAGGGAGGACTCTGAGCCCGGGGCTCGCCGGCCGCGCTCCCCGCAGGGCTCCGCAGGGCTCCTCAGGCCCTTGGCCGGGCCGCAGGGCCGTAGGGTGCTCACCCATCATAATTCCGGCCAGAGCTTGCCAAGTTTTTGCGCATTTCACAAGGAAACTTTCTCCTTTTTTTTTTAGCTCTGCGGGCGCGTCGCTGCTGGCGATGGTCGTTGCGGGAATGACGGAAGGGTTGCGCCGGAAGTGCATACCACGTGACATGACCGCCCGGCCGTGCATTATGGACGTGTTCTCGTTCGACAGGCGGCCAGCGCGCCGTCCGGACACAGGCCAGCTCGTTCCAAACGGCGCGCTCTCTCGCTCGCCCTCATGGAGCGGCGGGAGGGACGAGGCACTGTTCAGTCTAGTGCCGGCGGACGGACGGACGGACGGACCCACCCCGCGCTGCCCCTCCCCAAGGTGGGCCGCCGCCAGATGAAGCATCAGCAGAGTAACGGAGCGGCGGGGCGCCGCGGCGGGGCGTCCGAGGGCGGCGGCGGGGCGTCGGGGGTGGCGGGGGCGCGCGGGGGCGGCGGCCGGCGCGAGGGGTGGCGCCGCCAGTCACCCGGTGGCCGCCGCGCAGGGAGGACGCCAACGCCCCACGCTCGCCGGGCGTCGCGACGCCGCACCTGCCGTCGCCGTGGACGTCGCCGCGTCGTCGTGCACCTCGTACTCCGCGCCGCCCGGGCCCGCCGCGCCGCGTCCGTCGCGTAACGCGGAAGTGAACTGTGAAGTGAAAGTGAAACCGGAAGTGGTGAAGTGATTGCGATTGGATTGCCTGCAGCGACTTGGATAACCGCCTTGTTGGATCGGCAGGCCACGCGGCCGGCCTTTTGGTCCTCGGAGACTGCGGGTAAGGCAGCGCGCGACTCACTGTCTGACAGGGCTTGAACCGTCTGGACTAGCATCTTCCGAATGAAAATGCGACCCGGGTCCGAGTACCAGCGCCGCCAACTTTTTTTCTCTGGAGCCACTCAGGCAGAAAGTCAGTGCCTCGACACTGCACTTGGGCCAAACCGCGCCGGTGCAGACCTCCCAGCCGGGTAGTTTCCGTCGCATTTACATTTCCGTTTTAATCCCCAAGTTTAATTCCCGCGTCCCCAAGAAAGGTGGAGCCGAGCCGCATCAGTTTGAGTTTCTCCGCCGGCTGGCCCTGATTAGACCTGGCTCAGCTAAAAAAAGAGGCAAAAAAAAACAGGACTTTCATTTTCTTGTAGAAAAAGTAAAGAAGGCTCTGGATGGCTCTTTTTGATGCATATCGGCACGGCCATATGGAGGCTGTCGCCCCACGCTGCACCCGCCGCGCCGTTTATCAATCAGCCTTCGCTCGTTTTTTTACCTAACGAGCCGCCTTGTCCGCGTCGGATAATTAGCCGCTCGCCACACGGCCGCCCTCTAATCACTGCGATGGCGCACTGGTTAGCGCCACTGCGTTCCAAAAAAGGATCCCGGGTTCGAAACCTCGTCACTCCTTTTTTTTTTTCGGGCCCTAAATGAGCCGGTCTTCGGGGAGCAGCGGTGCCAGCCACCCCTTCCGGGCCGCGCCGCTGATGGCATTTTAATGTCCGTGTCCTGATCCGGGTGACTTCAAAGTTGAACCCTGTCCGTGGAGCCCCGATGCGCGACCGGCACGGCTCCACTCAAAAAGGGCTTTCGCAAATTGAGAGCCGGGAACGCGCGAGCACCGCCAGCGGTTCGCTGAAAATGGCGGCGGCGCGGCGGTTTGCTCGACGGCTCTGGCTATGACACGGCCAGCAGGGGGCAGGCTGGCTGGCTGTGTGGCTGGCCACTCTGTGGGTCACTCGCCAGGTAATAGCTGCTCTGCGATTGCCTGTCAGGCTAACTGGAGCCATCTCTAATGACACAGCGCACAGTGGGCCAGAAGAACGGGCGGGTTTTGTGCTCCATTGTCGAGTCCCATTTAGCGACTCTGGAGCTCAAAACGCGTCTAGAGTTTTGGCCGTTCCGAAGTTGTTCTGTTGGTCTGTCTCTGCCGCATGAAAGGAGCAAAATTTTGGTCCTCTGGCCTACTTGACATTCACTCCGACCCCTCTGCAGCAGGTGCCTCGGTTTGCTGTAAAGCCAGAGGCGCACACGAGCAGGTTGTTTTAAATTTATCAAGTGAGGCGTGTGATATGAACCGTGTGTGCGCGGCGCAGGCCGTGCCTTCATAATGTATTTACCCCGAGGTATTTTCTCACGCAGCGGCCTGGCCGCCGCACCGCCGCGCTTTTTACGCCCCTTTTTTGCAGTGCTGCAGCTCGGCCGTGCGTTAATTCGCTCCAAAGTCCTGCCGGCGGATCGTCCGCCACCACTGCATAAAAAGCATGGTTTTCTAAAAAAAAAAAAAAAAAAAAAAAAAAAAAAAAAAAAAAAAAGGAACAGTTTTACTTTTTCGGGAAACACAACTACTTGCTCGTTGACGCGTGCGTGGCGTTGGTGAAAGGCTCTGGCGCACTGTGCAGGGCGGGGTCGTGGTGAGAGGCGTGATGGTGCACTGGGAGGTGGTGAATCACTGTGCCGTGCCGGGCCGCCGGGCCATCCATTGGGCTTGTCAGCCGTGCTGGCCGCCGCTGCGCTGCTTTGCATGGATGCAGTCCATCGAGTAACGGCGGCCAGCCACGCGAGGCTCTGTCCCACTCGCACCCCCGGGGCGCCCCGCGCGAGAGAGACAGAGACGCGGTGTGCAGTCCGCCAGCAATCATTGAATTACTCCAGGGGGGGGGGGGGTCTCATCCTGCCTCGTCCCACGACTATTTTATTTTCCTTTCGTATTAGGTTGGTGCAGCTCCTCGTGGTACAGTGTACACTGTTCTCGCTGCTTGTTTTCCTGCGCTCGCTTCCCGGCCAAATTTGGCCGTTGGGTAACGGCTGGCCGGGTCGCCGGGTCACCGTTGGCGAAGGGTCCCCGTCTGAACCCCGTCATCACGGGGCGGGCCATGGCCTGCGGGCCCCTGCGCTCTCTCTCTCTCTCTCTCTCTCTCTCTCTCTCTCTCTCTCTCTCTCTCTCTCTTGCTGTCGCACCGCGCCATCCTGCGCCTTCCTCATCATAATCGGGGGAAAGGGAATTCACAATCTGCTCCGCTCCTCCCGTGCGTTTCGCCCCCCCCCCTCCCCCCTCACTTTCATATTGCTTCCTTCCGTTTTTACAGTGTCTGATACCGCCCCTCACCGACTTGGTTACTCGTCCTGCTCGTGCTCGAACCGTCGCGGGTTTTTCCTCCCCGCCGCGTAGTACCTTGGGTTCGAGTCCCCGTCCTCTCGTTTTTTTTCGCGGTGCTATAAACCTCGTTTCGCGAATCGAAATGCAGCCGTGCAGCCAATCCCATTCCGCCAATCACGGTCTGGCATTAGCGTGCCGATAGCCGAACCGACGAAACCAAAAGGGTTCGCTCGTGGAGCAAAGCGACACTGCGCTCGATCTAAGTTGGTAGCAGAACAGACCATTTTCCTTTTTTTTTTTTTCGTTCTTTTTTTGGTATTTTTGTCTATCTTTTGTTTCCATTTCCCCTTCAATTTTCCGGCACACCACGCATCCGCGGCGCCACTCCGCCGTATTGCTGCCCCGGGGTAGCGGCTCCAGCGCACCGGCGGCTGTACGGCAAGCAGCACGGTGCTTGCTCCCCCCACCCCCTTCCTCGCGTGCACTGGTAATTGCGCGCTCGGTGCGGCAATTATTTTTGACGGTGTGCAACGCGCGGACGGGCGGCTGCGGCGCAACAGGGCCCCGGGGACGAACACTTTCCAACTGCAGCGCCGCACAGTGGGCCGCGCGGAAGTTTGAACCACGCACGCTACACGCGCACAGGCCTGGCGCGCCGCTTACCCGTCAGGCATCACCACGCGGTAACTTTTCAGGATGAGTAAGTTTGAAACTTAATCAGAGCAAACAATGGCAGTGTGTTTCTGAGAATGCTGCCTAGGGTGTGTTGCGGCGGCAGCGGCTCTCCAGTGTTGCCACGTTTCGTCGCCGTGGGACGTTGAGACGGTGGGGCCGGCAGGTGGGCGGGGAGCGGCGCAGCGCCGCTTTGGAACCAAGAAAAATTAGCTAAATTGCTTGCGTTCCGGATCGCGCGGGGTCGCGTCCCGAGGGGACCCGACACGACCCGAAGGGCACCGAACGCTCCCGAGGAAACCCGAAGGGAACCCGAAAGGCCGCGCGACAAACGCGGCATTGTATCTCCGGCCCTCCTTTATCCTATCCGGCGAGGGAAAGAAACATTTCTCCGTGGGAAAAGTGTTTTTGTTTTTGCCTTAAGGAGGGAGATTACGCCTTCAGATGTTGTTGCCTGTATTTACTGCGTCCCCCCCCCTCCCCCCTACGGCCCTCCCCCTCCTCCGCCCTTCTGACGTCGCGACAAGTTCTCTGCGGGAGTGGAACTATTTCATGCTTGAGCTCCACATAAAGAGGGCATTAAGGGCCTTACGTGACGCGAAGGCACTAAAAGCGCCTAAAGGGCAAGGTCTGTGGCGGCCCAGGCGGACAGGGCATGACAACAGCGCATGACCGATTAATAATTTTCACGCTCACGGTTTAC
Source organism: Stenchaetothrips biformis (assembly GCA_030522485.1). Classification (NCBI taxonomy): domain Eukaryota; kingdom Metazoa; phylum Arthropoda; class Insecta; order Thysanoptera; family Thripidae; genus Stenchaetothrips; species Stenchaetothrips biformis. Next base: position 4,159,740 of record CM060100.1, read on the forward strand.
TTACTAGTCTTGTCCGGTTAGGAGAGGCGTCAAAGAAGTTAAAAATATTTATGGCGTCTATGTTTTTCAAAATAACTATGACATTTAAAAAAAGGTTGCAAAACTTCCGTGGGCACACACAAAAGAATGCTCGCATAAATGTGAAGCTGTTGTGCCCCTTTCCGGCAGGGCACCGCGGCACCATGCTGATTCCTCCGCGGGTAAACACCGCGCACGTGGCATTTGCATCCCAGATTCGAATTCATCCCGCTCCCTCACCGGCCATTAAGAAGAACCCCGCGTATCGCGCGCCGGCGGAATCTTGCTGAAAAATGGACGAGAAAGAGAGAGAGAGAGAGAGAGAGAGAGAGAGAGAGAGAGAGAGAGAGGGGGGAGAGTAGTGAGAGAGAGAGATGGAGGAGAGAGTGAGTGAGAGAGGGAGAGAGGTGAGTGGGGAGAGGAGGAGAGAGAGAGAGAGAGAGAGAGAGAGAGAGAGAGAGAGAGAGAAGGAGAAATGGAATCTCCGGCGTGCCGCTGAGCTGCGTGGTCGCAATCGATTTCCAGTTGGGGAATTCTTAAAATTGTTGTTCGGCGTGTGTGCTGCTGCCTAACCAGCCCCGCGACACTGCCACGCCACTAGAGCTCCCCTCCCCTGAGGTGAACCCATGTGCAAACAATCCGGATAGTCTGGGCCGAGCCGCCCGCCTCGGCTTGGCGCGCGCAGCGACGGAAACCGCAAGCCAGCCTCTCAAAATTCACGCGCCTCGCTGCCGGACTTTCTAATTAATTAGGTCCCTCTCCCCGCGCCTCTCCGCCGCGCCTCTCATTTTGTCTCTCTCTCTCTTTCGAGGCGCATCCGTCCCGCGGACCTGCATTCTTCCGCTTGAGCGGTTCCCACCCTCCCTCTCTGGCCGCCCCGCCCCGCCACGCTCGGGGGAGCCAAAACTTGGCGCAACTGAATCGGTTTAAAGCGCGACGCACCGGGAGCATATTTTCCCCGAATCTGTGGCGTCGACGACTCACGTGTCTTTTTGTCGCTGTCTCTCTCGTCTCTTGCTCGAGGCTCTCTCGGTGCCTGTCCTCGTGGCGTGTGGGCTCTCCACCGCGACGACACGGCAGCAAGCACGGGGCGTGGCGGGGCGGGGCGGGGCGGGGCGGGGCGGGGCGGGGCGGGGACCGCAGGAGTAGCGCCCCTCGTCACCCGAGCCTTGCAAGTAATTACCAAGTGACACCGCTGCAGTGCACTGCTTCCCACGGGGGGAAAGACAGACAGACAGACAGACAGAGAAACGGGGGGCACTTCCACAGTCATTTCCACACCCCGGGCCCAAAGGTACCGACCGCCCCCTCACATATTTAGAATATTTTTTTTTTAGGTTCCGTTTTGTTCCCCCACGCGGAACCCCGACCGTAATTTGCGGCGAATGGCACGTCATCAGTGAACCGTAGCCTTTCGTTATCTTCGGCAAGTCGGGGCCAATTACCCCGTCCACTGTTGTTGTTATTGTTGTTGTTGTTATCCACTCATTATTTTGATACGCGTGCCACCGCTTATGGCCCCGCAATTAATCAACCCATGTGGGAGAGTTCATCACGGGCAAAACAATGGAGTGAGGGACTGTGTGTGTGTGTGTGTGTGTAGTGAGAGAGGACCAGAGAGGGAAAGAGATGGGCAAAAAGATAGGAAAGGGGTCCGCGAGCTCCCCCTCCCCCTCCCGCTAGCGGCTGCGCACACAAAAACGCAAAACCGCATGGCATTGAAATTCGTTACGTATTTCATACGGGCACGCTTTATTAAACGCTGCGTGCCTGGCCTCCACAAGCCCCCGGGGCGCGGCGGGGCGCTGTGCTTGGGCCCCAGTTGGGGTCCACTGTGCCTGTCCCATCAGCCGGCCCCCGCGTCCATTGTGCAGTCAGCAGGTTGTTTCGGCCCCCTCCTCCGAAGCCACCCGTGCCGCAAATTTCAACAACACGAGGAGAGTGGGCGCCTCTCTGGACGCTTGTGTACTTTTGTATGCGCGAGGCGTCGAGGAACGAAACCGATTAGAGTGTCCTCTGTTTATTCAGTGCCGGACATGAAGCTGTTGCTCGATTCGCACTAAGCGAGGCTAACTGTGTCTCGGCCTAAGCGAGGCTAAGTGCCTCGCCTGTATCTATAAACGCCTTTTTCCCGCGTGACACTCGAAGCGCGAAACAGCGCTGTTGTCGCTACGACCGCCACTAGAGAGCGCCTTGTTCGTGTATGGCCACCTTATTGTCAGAGTGGCAGACACGATTTACGGCCGGACCTGGGGGGCGTGATACAGTGTGTATTATAAAGCCCGCGCCGTTTGAAGGGTGGGGCGGGCGCGGCGTTGCGGGGTGGGGCGGGGCAGGGTGGGTGTCGTCCATTAGACACAGTATGATTGCGCACCCTTCCCGTCAGAATGACCGGGACCGACCGGGACCAGCAGACAGACAGACAGACTGACAGGTGTACAGGTGGATGGTTGGACGTCAGGAGGGTGGCTGGATAGCCACGCTAGCATTGGCGACCTGCACCGGCCGCCGCGGTCTTTCTACATAAAAACTGGTTTGAAACTCGACCACTTTATTTTTCATCCCTGGTTTTGTTTTCTTTTTCCCATTTTGATTGTTGCGGCATGTGAATTGAAACTCCCTTGCTGGTCAACGCTTTTTGTTTGGGCGTTCTTGGAGAGGCGGTGAAAGAGAGAGCAGCTGCTCATTACTTTCATTGGTTTATCATAATGAATAATGAACGCTGTCGAAGCCGAACAATAGCGATCCCTGTCCCTCGGTCCGCGTGGGCGCGGAAAAGTTGCGGCAACAACCCGGGTTTGCTGAACACGTTCCTCCTTTCGGAAACCACAAAACACGATCGCCGCGGTTTATCAAGGAGGAGAGAACCAGGCCCGCATTATAATTATTGTGCCTCAAACTGTTTCAGTGAGAGGGAGAAAAAAAAACCGTCTTATCCCTGCTTTTATTTGCCGCTGTCCTTATTAGGGATAAGGAGTTGACGTACAGGAAGAAGAGCAGACGGCGATAAAAGGGGGTGGGGGAGGCTTGGTGGTGGTTTACGGTGTGGGCGGTGGGGTAAATTGGGCAAAGGGGTGAGAGAGAGAGAGAGAGAGAGAGAGAGAGAGAGAGAGAGAGAGAGAGAGAGAGAGAGAGAGAGAGATCGCTGTAGGGCAAGTAATCGCCTGGGCCGCTTATTTTGTCGTATAAAACGGGGTCGGTGGTGACTCTTCGCTCCCCACGCTACCCTCCAGCCTCCACACGAAAAATGAAAACAATAAATTGGTCCAGCGATAAGGACGCTGACAGAGTGACGCTGTACGAGCGGCAGTTGGCATCCCTCACAAAGTGGTCAGTAATGATGGTGAGCAGGGGTTCGGGATGTTTGAGCCGCCACCACGGCCGCGCGTGCTCTGCGTGTCTAGTCTCTGTCTCTGCCACTATAACAATCAAGTCACTTGACGGGCAGCCCGGTGCCCGCACGGGGTTCGAAATTTTGACCGCGCGTACTGCAAGTGACACGTGAGGGAAAACCAGGAGGTGAAACCCGTTCAGGAAACAGCAGTCACGCGGCGTGTCTTGGTTCACGGTCCCCTCAGCAAACAAACGCACTGTATAATGCTGTAGATGATGGGGCTCTGTTATGCACGGAGCCACGCCCTCCCGACGACCCTGCCTGCCCCCTGGGGCCTCGGCCGGGCGCCGCCTGGGCCCCCCGACGGACACGCAAGCAGCGCACCGCGGCGCGCTGCCCGGGCGTGCGAACCACGGCGCGGGCTTGCACAGGTGTGTCTAAAGTGGGCTGTTCCGCGCTGCACGTTTTACAAGGCCTAATGGCGCGCCTGTTAGTTGAGGCTGGGGGCGACCGAGGCACGGACGCACAGTGGGACGGGACCCGGAGGAACCCGCCGGGCTCGACAAAGGATCGGAACAGGGGGCCCGGCCGGCTGCTGGGTGAACCGCAAACGACAAGGACGCGCACTGGTTGCCTTACCCTGCCAAACACACCGACACTGCGAAAAGCACGGCCGCCCGTGTCTCGACGACTTGTTCCACCTGGGCGGCGGACAAGTGTTCCCCTTTTTGCAACGACTGGTGACGTGTCTTGTGCGCCCCGGCGCGGACCCGACCCATGGACTGTCGTCATTTCTGTCTGCAGATGTTTCTTTTTTTCTTCTGGAAAATTCATTTTTCTTACGGGAAAATGTAGTTTGTTGGCAGTTTCTTTCCTCGTTGAGTCTGCCCTGCTGCGGCTGCGCCTGGTTGCGCCTTCCCGAGAAGAGCATTCTTATTTTCCGCGGGATGTGCGCTGCGCGCCGGGCCAGGTCTCTCTGAGGTGGATGCGTGGTGATGGCGGGGCTGCCAGCGCGCGGAACAAAATGAAGGAAAAGTGAGGGAAATAAAAGGAGTGGAAAGAAGTGCAATGGTACATTTTTATTCGCTCTCTGCTCTCGGAGAGCACGTCGCCAGCCTGCTCCGTCCGCCCCGCCGCGCTGGCAGCCCGGTGGAGTAGGCTCACACACTGCCAGCAACAGTCCTTTGTTCTTGCCTTCGTTTTTTTTGTGAGGTTGGTCGATGCATGGTGTTTTCCAGTGTGCCCTGTGTTGCAGGTCCATGCATGGGCGCCGCCATGGCCGTGGACTGGTGGGAGCCGCCGGAGTGAGGAAGCTGCAGCGCGCCGGCGTCGCGGCCGCCCGGCCGAGTAGGAGCGCGCCGGCGCCGCCATGAAGGCCCTCCTGGTGCTGGCCGTGGCGCTCGCCCTCCTGGCCGCCGCGCAAGGTGGGTACAGTGGGACGGACGAGCCGTCTGTTTCGCTTCCAGCCGTTGCCGCCCGATGGCGCTGAACTGTCGGCTGAACTCGGTCACGCTAACGCCACACTGCCCGCTCTGAATTTTTAATTAAAGCCCTCGCTGTGCGTCGAGACGTTTGGCCGCAGCCGAGGGTGGCAGTCTCCGCTAGTCGCCGCCGCCGAGGCCGTGATCGTCGTGGAGGAGCGCCCCGGCGCGTAATCGAAGCCGGCCTGACCCATTTCGCGCAAGCTTGGCGCTAGCGGCCAAACTTGGCCGGCTTATCGTCTCGACACCCCGAACTGCGTCTAGGCAGCGTCACCCGGAACGACTGGAAATGTTACGGACCACCCCGCCGAGAGCACAGTGGGAAGTCGGGCGGGAGAACGGACCACTGGGTCGGCCATCAGACAGACAGACAGAGAGACAGAGACCCTGTGCTCGGTATCATGTCGCCAGAGGAATACCAGGAAACCCGGTTACATTCCAGTCGTTCTTTAACGGTCACCCCAAAGGAAATTTTAATTGTGTCTGGGCGGCCTCACTGCATCTGTGCCGCCGCCCTGTGCCCTGCCAGGCCTCTGAGCAGCAGGCACGGATTTCAGCCCCCTAATGCCCGGCGGCCAAACTTTGCGAAAGAGTTGACGAAACTCCCTTTCTCTCTCCCCCTAGTGTGGCGGCGTCCAAACTTTCCCTCCTCGTCGGCGTGCGCGGGCGTGTCTCGCGGCGGGGCGACCAGGACGGAGCGTCGCCGCGGCCGCGCCCCGCGGTGTGCACACTGTGGAACAGGATTTCCCGCGTGATTTGAGGGAAGGGTGTGCAGCCGTGTGTCGGACGGTTATTAAATTACCGGGATGAACACTGCGAAAAGAAAGAAGAGGCTCTCGACATTCCTCGCTAGAGAGTGGTATCGCAGGTTATCGGTGGCCTTGGCCCGTGGCTTTGATGGCAATGAGCGTAGAGCGGCCTGATTCCGCAGTCAGACCGGGCGGCAATATTTGCAGTCACTCCGCCCTGTGTCCTCTCGACGGGGTGGACCAGATTCTTTGAGAAACTGGCCAGATTCTCAGATTAGGGCGACTCAAAGGAATCCCTTTAGGCATATCAGCCCGGCCCATCCAACGCAAAGACGGAACCCCCCGCCCCGCCTGTTTCTGCGACTGCTTAATCCGAGAAAGGGGGTGGGGTGGACATTTCCTGGCAGTTTCCTTGGACTCGCCCTTGACTCGTCTGACAAGTCGCAATCTTTACGTCTTCCTGATCGCGCGCGCCGATAACGCAGTATCTATCTCGACCCACACTCAGTGCGCTTCGTCGCGTCCCCGGAATTACATTTTAATATCTTAAGGCCGGCCCGTATGGCGCGTATCGAAGCGTGAATTTTCCGTAAGAAACACGTTTTGTGGCGTGTGTGCTCTTCGAGCGAGCCGTATTTTGCACGTACACCTGCCGGCAGGGTGCTGCGAGGCTGCTGCCGCCGCTGCCGTTTTTATGCTTCTTCACTGAACCTCTTAAGTTTTTGGAGAGGCGTGAGAGGAGGTGGGGGGTGGCGCCACGTGCTTCAGGTGCTGCTGACAAGCGCCTTCGCAGCGCCGGCCGGACGAGGGGGCGGGGCCCGCCCGTAAAGCGCCTGCCTCACTGCTGACTCGACCCAATCTCGAGTTTGAAAACAGTTTAAAAATTTTAGACCATGCTAGACCAAGCGACCGATTTTAGACCAAGCTAATTCAAAAGTAGTTTCAAAGATTTTTTTTAAATGTCGCTTTTTCTATCACCAGCACTTAGCTATCATTATCTTTTCATAAATTGAAAAATAGTTGCAATTTTAAAAATTAAAATTTTTGTGATGTTTTAAATTTTTGCAAATGCAAAAGCGAGACTCTTTAATGGCGGCTGTGTACACATCCCGGCGTTCGAGGCTGTCCCGCGGCCCCACAGCCCACGTGACGCGGATTCCAGCACTGCAGCGCCCCCTGGGAGGCGGCGCAACCCTTGCGATATCCATCTCATCGACCGGAGTGTGACGTTTCATTCCATGCCAAAGTCGCGCGCGGCTAAAAGGAAGAGAGAAAAATGGTCTAGCCTGCGGAGTGCAGTGGCTCACCTGTCTCTCCCCGACGCACGGTCTGGTCGGCGCGGCGTCTCGTGGGAGGCGGGCCGAGAGCGGGGAGGGAGAAATACTGCGCCGAAGCTCCGCCAGCGACCCCCTCACGCCATTGTCAAAGTCGACAGCGCGACAAAAGGACACGTTAATAAGAAGGGAGAGGGCAGGCAGGGAGAGCATTTTGCCATTCTTCGCTGCCTTTTTTTTTATGGGTTTTTTGTTTTTGTTTTTAGGGAGTAACTTTTGGGTATCGTTTTCGTGCAGGGTTCATCACTATTGTAAAACAGGCTAAAATGGCGCCGGGAAAGTCGGGTCTGTGTGCCGCGTTCTATCTCCCTCTACCCCGCGTGATCCCGGGGTGAAGGGTGTCGACAGGATGGATGGGATTGGCGCCGGCTCTTTCAGCGGTGGGGCTGAAAAACGTGACGCCTGCGGCTGTCGTGACAGCTGCGGGTTCGAATACCGGTGACGCGGTGAACTTTTTTCCCTCCTCCTTTTTTTTGCCTCTGGGTGTTGCGGGCCGCGCCGGGCTTCGCCGCCGGCCAGCGTTTCTGGCGCGGGAATCGCAATACGAATCCAGAGTCGGTGATGGATGGACGGAAGTGTCGGACGGAGCGGCGCCGAGGGCGGCCAGCATGACGCTGCAGTGCGGCTCGCGAACCCAGTTTGCGGTGGCTGTGCCTCCAACATGTTAGATTCAGTGCACTCAGTTATCTATGAAACAACACAACACAAACAATAGGCTTCTTGGAGAGCTCTAAGAGGTTCATTCAAAACTCAAAACGGGTTTGGCAGTGAAGTGGCCTCTGGTGAATTTGTTTTGTAGCGTTCCACCGCGCTTTTCTTCACAGAGGACCGACCGCCACCTGGGCAGGTGGGGCCCCCCTTTGGCCGTAACATGCCGGCCGGCCGAGAGAAGTTTCCTTACAGTTCAGCAGAAAAATGAGGCGGTGGACAGACGGACTGTGGCGCGGCCGGATGGCGGAGAGTGGAAGTTGCGCGGATAGCCATCTGCGGGGTCAGGTGGACCGAGGGCGGGTTAGGGCGCACAGTGGGCCAGAAGACCGCGCAGGCGGCCAAACCTTTAGAGAGGTTTCGAGCTCAAGAGACACTCAAACCGAACGTGTGACCCCACCAATGTGTTCCTCGCTCAAAGAGCAAATTATTGGTGGAGTCACACGTTCAGTTCGAATATCATGAAGGGAGTTAAAAACGCGTCTATAGTTTTTGCCGCCTGCATCGGTCTTCTGGCCCACTGTGCGGTGCGGTGCGGGCCGGCGGAACGTGCCGACGGGGGAGGGAACCTGTCGCTGTAGTGCGGCCGAAGAATTATTATGGCGGGGCACCCCGGGAGTCCTGGGACACTGGGGTGGTAAGAAATTTCGTTCATTACGTGTTATCCACGGGCCGTGTAATAAAAGTTTGGCCAGCGACTTGAGGACGTCCTCGTTCGCAGCCGCTAGCGCCGCCAGCGCCGCCAGCGCAGCAGCTTCGATGATTAATGCGCCGAGTTTGGAAACGAGCCTGCCGGGGGTGATTGTGGCACGTGTAGGGGTTTTGTTTCGGCCAAGATTGTGTAGTGTCATGCAGCGGGGCTTTTTGCGCTCCAGTATATTTCGCAGTAATTTGGCACTGGGCTGGGAAATGGACGGGCTCTCTGAGCTGAGCACTGCGCCGGGGGCCACGGCCGGGCCCGGCCACGTTTGATCCTCCTCGAGTGCGAGCCCTTGCAGGTGTGGTCAGGCCCTCCCGGCCCTCGAGGCCCGCCTTGAGTCCGTTACAATGGGCGGAGCAGTCTCGTTAAGGGAACCCCCCGCCTTGAGACTGTCCAAGCTGTATCAACGACGACGCACCGCTCCGCCCGGCCTGCTTCAAGTTCGCCCTCAGCCTGTGGGGCAGGCCAGCCCGCCGCGCGCTCCAAGGGCCGCCTTCCCCGGCGGGGCTTCCCGTTCGCAGTGTGCGTTTCCAAAGGGCCCGCCGCGTCCCCTTCACCCTGACGTGCATTACAGAGCCGCTGGTGTTGACCGAGCGCGGACTGAGCAGCGGGCTGGCTCCGGCCGGCCAGTCGGTCCGTCTCACACCCGTGCTGGACGCTCCACGAGAGCGAGAGAGAGAGAGCAGCACCTCCCGCTCGGCCTTAGCCCGCTGCTGAAACTTTGATCGCAACCCACGCGACCCGAATCGGAACGACTGCCGTCCACCGTGATATGCATTTTTCAGGTACGACCGCGCCGCCCTTTCAGGAAGCCGTTCCTGGACCGGCATTGGTGCTATTTTCGCGGTTAGCTCATGAATCGGGCATCGCGCGCTGTCTGACGGGGGCTTTAGAAAGCGTCTGGGCTTTCCATGCAGGCCGACGCCCGGTCCAGCCCGGCCCGCGGATCGTTCCGTTCCTTCTATTTTTATTTCATGCCAGCAGAATTTCGGAGCGGCGGCCTTTTAGACCCGCGGCGGGGGCTTTTGTGGGTTATTCACCCCCTGACTAACGTTTCAGAAAATTGGAACGAGTAAAAACCTTACTCTTGTTGGCACCTGGGGAAAACGTTTTATTGATTCAAAGAAACTTCTTCCCCAAATCAATCGTGTATATCTTTAAATATTGTTTTTTCGACCTTGCAAAGTATGTGCTTCACTGGCTGAGTCACGTCTCATCTCGTGTTCTGCAATCGAAAACATCGCATGGCGTCAAGTTAGAAATGCAAAAGGCGCGTTCGTGATGTTTTTATTTTTATTTTTTGTTTTGAAATGAAAACTCAATACATTGCTAAACTTTTAAAACTTTTATTTTTACAACGTCATTTTTGTCGGTATTGCTGAAACAGATCAAACCAAAACGGCATGTTTAAGCCTGCAATGTTTTCTTCTTTTTCTTCCAGCTCCGCTTGAATTTCCAAAAATATCGTGTCAGATGTCCGCTTTTCAGTTGGTCGCCACGTGAATTTGTTGTCTGGGGACGGTATTCTGAAATTTCAAGTGTGTAAGGTGCTCGTTTCAAGATATTCTTGCACTTGACTATTGACTTACCCAGTTCTAATGTAAGAACCCCACATATTTGTCATACGCAACAGCGTGCGAGATGCAAGGTTGTCTGCATTTAGAGTCTGACGCAATCCACTTATTTTCCAAATGTAACCAAGGTCATCGCTGTGCACTGCGCCTGCAAAAATAACGATTAAATGTCTTAGTATTTCAACAATCTCATGGCACTCAAATACGTACCTCCAGCTCCAGCTGTTTGTTCAGGATCCACAAGAGGTGATATGCTATAATCGCTACGTAAGCTAAAGCGATAAACATATGTTGTTGATAGTTTACTGCGTGCTCTGAGATCCACTAAACGATTAATGTCAATACCAATCACTATGTTGTCCAAGTACTGCATACAAACAAAAGATGTAACGTTATGAAAATGTACATTTTTCTTTTATAAAACCAGAAAACAGACAACCGCACTTTATTTTGTACCTGTTTAAATGTGCAAGTTAAATTACAGTTCACGTTGTCACTTTCAAAGTAATGTTGGTGCACAGCTTTTGTGACGTCATCCCAGTTAAAAGTTGGTGCGACGTCTGTCAAATTAAGGTACTCTATTGTGTCGGTGTACGGAATTATATTTTTGGGCAGTAGGTCTATTAAATGAGTTATTATGCGTTTTATTCGTTCGATATCTCCGTATCCTAAAATTAAAAAAGTTTTTAAGCAAATTTGATACTAAAACAGCAAAAAAGGGCGTCATGGATACGTACCGTAGGCATATAATCCTTGAAGCCATTCCTTGTTAGTCATTCCTACAAACATGGGCTTTGGAGTGACATGAGGATCAATTATCAAAGTTTCTGGTGAGTTAGTAATCAGAGGCTTTTCTCCTCCACTCACAGGAACTCTCCGTTCTGGTGATACGGCGAATGGAATTTGCGTTGCCAGTGTCTGTCACAATTTCAATAATAAAATGTTTTATGACAAATTCTTTGCTGTTTCTAACTTGCTTCATTAACGTAAGCATTACGGGTTTACTTACGGCTGATCTGTAAATCACCATTGGTATGCTTGCTGCCATTATGTCTTCAGCTGGCAGTGACATTACAGATTGCGTTAGCTCATCAAGGCTCATTGTTCTGTTTGCAAGTGATCGTCCTAAATCACTTGCTACGTCAAAATTGTCTTCATTGTAGCCAAAACTGTGAAGAGCGGATCCACTTTCTAGTAAGAGGCGTTTGAATAAATCTATAGAAAAAAAATCATGTCGAGTACTTAGGTAAATACTTTCGTCCCCAGGCCATTCTTTGACACAGTCCGAGGCCTACCTCTTGATTCAGGCAGAAGAGCCAGCCAATGCGCAGACACTGCCCCGGCTGACTGGCCCCCCACTGTTATTTCATTTGGGTCACCTCCAAACTTGGCTATGTTTTGCGATACCCATTTTAATGCAGCTACTTGATCCTTAATACCAGCATTTCCGGGGACATCTTCACTGTCCAAATTCAGAAATCCTTCAGGAAAACAAGCGAAGACGATTAGGCGATTCATAGCAGGATGAGTTAAAATTTTTCTTTAAGTCGCACTCACCTACCAAAAACATTAAGTCGGTATTGTATCGTAACGACAACAATGTTTTGAAGCATAAGAAAATCGGGGCCAAAGAAAGACTGATTTGAGGTTCCAAAGAGAAATGTTCCACCATGGATGAAGAAATAGACGGGTAGCAACTTTTGGTTCTGTAAAACACGCAATCGGTTCAGCTGTGGCATTGGGCTGTCACGAGCTCGTGACGTCATCGAGTGCACGCACCTGGCCAGGGAGGTGGGGAGTGTACACGTTCAGATAAAGGCAGTCCTCGGAGCCGAACGCCTCAAGAGTAGTAGAGTTTTTTTGCCAGCAGTCGGCGCTGTCCTCGATGGCATCTCGTGTGCCTTCCCACTGTAGCGGTGGCCTCGGCGCCTTCACAAGAAATCAGTTGTGTAGTGCTACTTACTACTGATATTTTGCTTTTTTTAATTACCTTGAACCGCAATGGGCCTACAGGTGGATGCGCATATGGAATTCCTTTGAACGCAGCGAACTGCTTTGCGTCTTTGTCACCCGACACGGGTAACCACTGGCCCCGCAAAACTCCCTCTTGAACCTCCACCGTGGGTGAATCCCTTTATATTAAAAAAAAAAAGATGTTTACGTTTCATACTTATTTTCGATTGCCTAGTATTATACGGCGACTCACTTTTTCTCGCTGCCTGCAGGTGGCTGTAGTAGCCAAGCCGTTGCCACCACGATGCAAACTACAATAGCGGCAGTGGCTCCTATCCAACACACTGAAAACTCATGTGCATTAGAAGCAGCAATGAACGAATTGTGTGAGAAAAGTTCGTCGTTTTTCTGTTCAACGATGAAAGTAACCTACCGTGTTTTCTCTTCATGGCTGTTCAGGACGACGAAAATGTAACGGAGCGTGAAGAAGTCAGAAACGGACGGCGCACTCGAAGATCTGCCTATCGGCGTGTTGTAGAATCACTGACCGACCGCGTTCTGCAACAGAGAATCGAACTTTTCATTGCTAAGAAGGGCTTTGCCAGTGGCGCTCTCCTTGCCTTATCGATGCACGTCAAGTAGTGTCATACGATTTCAGTCCACAGTCCGACATCTTGCCGACATTTTAATACGATTATGATTAATCAAAGGGCTTTACGTTTTTGTCAGTTGTACTGCGCGTGTCCCTGTGTGTCGGCCATGTGAGCCCATGAGAGGCATTAACGCGACTGTGTTCTGCTTGCAGGGGGCAGGCCGCCGCGCATCTCGGAGCACCCCCAGTCGGTGGTGGTGCCGCGGCACGACCCCGTCACGCTCAAGTGCGGCGTGGAGGGCCTGGACGGCGGCAGCGTCGAGTGGTGGAAGGACGGGGCGCCCATCAAGACGCACGGGCCGTCCGCGCACCGCATGCTGCTGCCCGACGGCTCGCTCTTCCTGCTGTCCGCCACGCAGCGCAGCAAGGAGCGCAAGGACTCGGACGCCGGCGTGTACTGGTGCGTGGCGAAGAACGCCTTCGGGAACGCCACCAGCAGGAATGCCACGCTCGAGGTGGCCGGTAAGTAGCCCTCTGAGTGTTGCCAAGAGTTACAAGTAACTGACAAAAATTGAAAATTTTCGGAAAAAATCGGAGAAAGTTTTAAAAAAATTATCAAAAAAAATTTTGCATGCAATTCAAGGCAAGACTTTATGTTAGAGACTTGTAAATTTAAAAAAAAAAATGGCAGCACTGAAATTTATCATTCTTTTTTGTCTTGTTCCTATTGGTTTGGTCTTCGCGTTTTCAGTGCTGCGTGACACGTTCTCGACGGAGCCCCGTAGCATGCGGGTCGCCCAGGGCGACGATGCGTTGCTGGAGTGCGGGCCCCCCAAGGGCCAGCCGGAGCCCACCATCACCTGGACCAAGGACGGGGAGACCCTGGACCTGGACACCAGCAAACGGTCAGTACAGACGCCGAGACAGACGAGACTTACCGGTCGATTCGCTCAATAAATGGAACTTAGTCCATTACGGTCAAAAATTTCCGGCGGATAACAAAGAACTATGAAACGGCAGCCCAAGGAAGGTATAGCGTCACCGGGATATAAACGGGAACCATGCAGCTCGCAGATTCGTCGGGCTGTAACTCAAGTGGACCATAAACGTCCGACGGGAAATAATCGTTTCAATAAAAGCTCTGGCCGGCACGCGGCCAAAGTAGAAGGAATTAAACTAGTTCCGACTGATTTACTCGGGCCTGGCGATCACTAGGGTAAAGTATGGCCCGGCGTAATCGTCGCACCTGTGCCCAGGTAAAGCGCATTTTGCACTGGATCCCGCATATGAATCGGAGAGAAGGGCAGTGTTTTGGAAGGGGTCGCTTTGGGGGGCCTCGCGAGTTCAACACTGGAGGGCTGGGGTAGGGAGGTAGCCTCGCGCAGGGCGCGCTTGGACGTCCGCGAGGCACGTCACTGAACAATCGCCAGTAATGTCGGCGAGGTGCATGTCGGCCGGATCGCGGCCCTCCGGCAACCCTAATCGACTTTGCACCTCGCGCGAGGCTAGGCGCGCCGGGCCGTGGGGACGGCAAGTGGCAAAGGCCAGACGCAAAGGGCGATTGCAAATGGAGTATCGAGGGGAGCGGAAGGGACCGGCATAGGGCTGGCAGGGGGAGGGAGGGCTGCAAATAAAGGGGGTTTGTGTAGGAATTAGGCGCTGGCCCACTGTGCTAGGGCAGCGCGATTCGCCAGGTGCGAAAGAGGATTAGATTGTTCCCGCAGGTGCGACTCGCCGCGCGGCCGAATACTGTTCGGCGTGCCGCGTGCAGTGCAGCTTCCAGATTCCGGAAGGGTTAAAAGGAAGCGGCGTGTCCCGCGGGACGACTTGTCCGCTCTCATCATGAGTAACGGGATCCGGGGGCCTCAGCGCCGCGCGTCCGGAAAGCCCGGAGGATCAGCCCGGAGGATGTGGGGCAGGGGAGGGGGAAATGGACGGATTAGAGGTACGATCGCGTCGTATACCTGTCAGGCGGCGCTCCAAACTTCACGTGTGAAGAGGAAATGATGGCAGCGCGGGGACGCTGGGCCGTCCCTCGTGGAGAGCGAGCGAGCGAGCGAGAGAGAGAGAGAGAGAGAGAGAGAGAGAGAGAGAGAGAGAGAGAGAGAGAGAGAGAGGAAACTATCATGCAAAAATTGAGAGACGCCCCCCGGCGGAACATTTCCTTGTGTGACGGCAGTCCGAGGTTATCTCAGGGCAAACTGGATCGTATCGGTTCGTGTTCAGGTGGGAGGCAGGGAGGCTCCCGTGGTGTTTACCCTCCGCTGCGCGCACCCCGGCGAGCACCTGATGCCCAGAGAGAGAGAGAGAGAGAGAGAGAGAGAGAGAGAGAGAGAGAGAGAGAGAGAGAGAGAGAGAGAGAGAGAGAGAGAGAGAGAGAGAGAGAGAGCGGCCCTTATAGTCGAAGCGATGGAATTGATTGGAAACTTGTTTCGCTATTGATGTTGCGAAAATTGGCACTCGGGCTCGCGGGGCTAGAGGCCGGGGAGGAGGGCGGCGGCTGGGAGTGTCTGCGAGGCGGAAGCGCCGCGGACTTAAATTGTAAAGTCTCTGAGGTACCTCCGGCCGGCCCACTGTGCGCCCCGCTGCTGTCATCGCCCCGACTTGGCTCGCTCGGCTCTGCCGTGATTACATTTTATACGCGAAATAAAACGCGAGCACTGCCGGGCGCAGCGAACAAGGCCAAAAGGAAAAAAAAAAAAAAAAAGAAGTGAGGGCCGTTTCCGCGCTTAACCCAAGGGCTAGGTCGACCGGTCATTTTACTGGTCCCCCGAGAGACTTGTAGCGCCAGTGCTTCCCCTCCCCTTCCCCCTCCCCCTCATCCTCTCGGCTCCGTATTTTTTCCTCCCAGTGTATCCTCCTCTGATTCCGACCGTTTGCCGCCCCACTTCCACCCCAACGGTTGTTGGCTGCGTTTTGCTGCTTCCCCGACAGCTTGCGTCCATTCTTAACGTTGCCAATTATTTAGTTTGGGTAAGTCAGACCGTTTTGTCGCGTTTTTCAAACTCGATTCTAGTGTAGGCAAGGTGAAAGTAACAATCGACTTCCCGGCGTGGGCGGGCAGTGCGTGTGGGTGGAACACAAAACGCAACGGCGCCATAGCACGCCGTAACCCAGTCCTCATGACTTCGTAACGTCAGCGCCGCGCCGCCTCGGTTCCGACGGAGCGCTGCCCTTCGCAAGGCACTGCCTTCCCCCCTCCCTCCTCGTTTGGAGGTCTGAAACCTCTACTCAGCCGGCCTCATTCCGGTTCCCCAAGTTCCCCTCGCTACTCCCTGAAGTGCCTTTGCTTAGTGTTGGGGGCTGGCTAGACCCACCGGCGGCGTAGCGGTCTTGTTGACGTTCTCCAGGGCCGGGGAGGAGAAGGCCTGTCCGCCACTGGGCAAAAGGACCGACTGGTTTTCGCTAAAGACTTTGTTTTCCTCGATGGAAACCGGAGCGTCCTGAGCGGAGTGCTCGATTGTGTTTACCATGCCCTTCCACCACATCCTGTGGTGACCCAGCCACGCCATCAGGGCAGCCGGTGTGCGCCATCCCCCGGCCCACTGTGCGCTGGGTGCGCCTCCGAGTGCACCGTGAGGCGATGACGCAATCAATGCTCTTTTCTTCCCACAGGTTCCGCCTGGCGGACGGCTCCAACCTGGCCATCGAGACGGTGCACATCGCGGACCGCGGCATCTACCAGTGCGTGGCCACCAACATCGCGGGCAGCCGGGAGTCCAAGGAGGCCCACCTCACTGTTAATGGTGAGTAGCAGCTCGTTACTTCTGGTGTACTCGCAGACAGACCGTCCCCTCTCCTCCAGGGCTCAGCCCAGCGGCTCAGCGAACGCCCAGAGAGAGAGAGAGAGAGAGAGAGAGAGAGAGAGAGAGAGAGAGAGAGAGAGAGAGAGAGAGAGAGAGAGAGAGAGAGAGAGAGAGAGAGAGAGACTACTCGCATTGTCGGCCACGATGTAAGCCGAGACGAATCAAGAGGGCTGGATAAGCACTAGACTTTTCCTTCTTTATGCTGGGCGAACACTGGGCGGGCAGACAGCTGCTTCAGATCTCGCTTTGTTTTGATGTGCCACCCCCCGGCTCCCCACGCGGCTGATGCCGAACTTCCCCTCGCTCCGTCTCTCTCTCGCACTCGCGGGGCGAGCCGTCGGGGTGCGAGAGAGACTGGCCGGTCGGAAGCGGCCCGTGTCCGGACACTTCCTGCAGCCTCATCACCGAGGCCGTGCGGGGCTAGGCGTAACTGGAGAGAGAGAGAGAGAGAGAGAGAGAGAGAGAGAGAGAGAGAGAGAGAGAGAGAGAGAGAGAGAGAGAGAGAGAGAGAGAGAGTCCCTTTGTGCCGTCACGGTTGACACAGCAGGGCTCCGCTCCGCGGTGTGAGGAAGGGTTGGCCTGCCCTGGCATGCACAGCAGCAGCTGGCCCAAGTAATCGCAACAATGCGCGCAGCCTTGGTCGCGGGACAAGCAGGCCCGATGACGCGGAACTAGAAAAAAAAACCGAGAAAAAAAACGAGCGTTTTGGCGGGTGTTGAACCCACGACCGCGCCGGCATGGGACGTCATTCGCTGCGTCGCTGCGGCAGTGCAGAGCATGTTCATGAGAGCGCGCCGATTGGCCAGACACTGGGGTAACTCGGCGGGGCGTTGTGTCGAGGCAGTTGCGGCCCTCTGCGCGTCTGCAGGAATGAGAGGGAAATGAAAGGGGGTGGTGAGAGGTCCTGGGTATGAAAGGATACGAGGAGATCCTTAGCGCCCGGACATCACCCATTGAACATTCTCCTCATGTCCCCCACCACGGCGACGACCCCATTCCCCGTTAGCCGAGGGCCAACACCATCCTTGCGACAGCCCAGCGGCAACGCCCGCCTGATGACACTCTGCCAATAATACGAATTGAAAGCGGCCGCTGATTGCTCGGCCCCTTTTTATTATGATTCGATCCGATCGCAGCACCTCGCACCTCTAAATGCCCCCAGCTTCCGTTCCGCCGCCCACCACTTCTTCACACTCTGCCGATAAAAAAAAAGGAAGAAGAAGGTGGAAATAAGAAAACCGCGGCCATATTTATTATTTCCCCCTCCCTTTTCACCGCCCCATTCATCTATTCATTCCTCGGCCCCGACGACTGAATTCGCGTAGATTGCCACATTTTTCCCGGCCTGGATGCGCCCTTCGATTACATTACTTTCGACGGGTTTGAATGAATGTGCTTTTCTTCCTCGTTTGATTGTGTGTGTTTAATTCTTTTCGCGAAAGGGGGCGCCGCCCCACCCCGCGCGCGGAGTTCGTTTAAATGGCCGAACTTCTTTTGATGGCTGTTCTTCGGGACCGCGTTACTCAACTCATGTCAAAACTGGAACGAGCTCGCAGTATAACGCGGGTCGTTCGGAACCGCGTCGGTTAATTCTCAGACGCGTCGTTTTAAGCGCGCTTTCTCTGCCCGTGTACGGGGATCTCCTCGCCCGATCCAAAGACTCTGCCAAAAACACAGAGCATTCGTCTCCCGACGCACCGCTTTGTTTTTCGGACCGCCCTCTCTGCTGTGTCGGGACGCAGCCGCGGGAAACGATCCCGCGCGGCAATACGCGACGCAATGCATGTCTATTCTTTTTCCATATTTCCCCAGATCCATTTTAGATAAAGCCCGAAGCGTTGCATGTAAAGCGCGATGCACTCTAAAAGCCTCCTCTGCGCTGAACTCGCTCTGCGCGCGCTGCAACTCGAGTTGAGTCGGCATGCGTTCGGTTGCCACTCTTCGCTCGGCATGACACTATCTTGGGCAGTGCAACACGAGCCTAGTAAAGCAGTCCAGGTGCTTCTTTGTGTGTGTGCGTCTGCACGTCCCAGGCGTGTTCGTGGTCGCCGGCCGGCTGGGTAGTTGTCTGGAAAATAGAAAAAGAGGTTTCCTGATGGTGGGCCGGCGGGCCGGTCCGGTAGTAGTGGTGGTCGGTCGGGGTACGTGGGTCATTGTCCAGCGAGTGTGGATCAATCCAGCGGATGAGGTCTGCAGGCTGGGCCCTGTCGGCTTCTCGAGTGTAACCAGGCGTCCATTGATCGCTGGCGGGCGGCGCCTAAAATGCAGACGCGCTTGCTGGCAGGGTAGCGTGCCCGCTGGCTTGTTGTTTGGCGCTGCGCTGTGAGGAATCGGCCTCCTGAGGGTGGGGAGGACCGTGTCTTACTTGTGGCGCGCAAGGCTGGCCGACGGGGGGCTGACGTCTCGCTGCAGGAGGTGTTCCCCCTGGCGGCAGCTGTGGGAGCATCACATCCTCCGTGACGCATCATGGAAATGGGTGGCAGGGTGGCGCACAGTGGGTCAGGCCGCCTGCGCCGGTCTTCTGGCCCACTGTGGTGCGCGAAGAAAGAAAAAAAAAGGAACGAACCGGGACTCGAACCCACACCCTGTGCTGACTCTTGGTTCCTCTGCTTTGCAGTGAAGCCGTACATGGTGGCGGGCCCCGTGGACACGATGGTGCTGGCGGGCTCGGCGCTGGAGCTGGCGTGCCGGGTGGGCGGCGACCCGCTGCCCGACGTGATGTGGCGACGGGAACGCGGCAGCATGCCGCTGGCCAGGGTGTCCGTGCTCGAGGACCGCACGCTGCGGGTGCACTCCGCCACGCCCGAGGACGCCGGCCTCTACATCTGCGAGGCCGACAACCCCGTCGGCACCGTGTCCGCCTCGGCCAGGGTCGTCATTCATTGTAAGTACCACGCGTAGCACTTCGCCGAGTGTTTTGAGCACATAGAATTATTTTTATTTATTTTTTTTTGCTTGGACACTTGCCTTGACCTCACATATGCTCAAAATAGTCAGCAAAAACACGCAATTCTCTCGGTTTGGAGAGCGCACGGCGATGGGCTGCACCGCTTTAAACGCCCCTAACGATCAGCGAGTGGCTTTTGCTGGGTTGGCTTCACCGATAGACACGGCCCCGTAGGGTCACCGTGTGGACACTGGGCCCATTATCGTGGCCCTCGCTGACTCAGAGGAGCCGGCCGTGCTCTCCAAGACGCCGCACAGTGGGCTAGAAGACGCGTTTTGAGCTCCTGAGCCGGGGTAATGGGACTCGAACCGAGCGTGTGACCCCACCAATAGCTTGCTCTCCGAACGAGGAATCCATTGGTGGGGTCACACGCGGTCCTCCGGCTCACTGTGCGCCGACGGATACATGATGCATGACGTGTCCGCAGCGCTGCCGTCGCTGTCGCTGCGTCCGCGCGACGCCAGCGTGCCGCTGGGCCGGGACGCGTCGTGGGAGTGCGGCGCGGTGGGCGTGCCGCGGCCCATGGTGTTCTGGGCGCTGGAGCCGCCGCCGGTCCGCGCCGCCGCCGCCGCCCCCGACGCCCCCGACGGCCCGGACATCCCGGACGCGCCGCCACCGCCGCCACCGCCGCCTCGCCACGAAGCCTCCCCGCTGGACGACGCGCAGGGCCGCTTGCTGCTGTTCAGCAACGAGAAGAAAGGCCGCTTCGCCGCGTCCACGTCGGCCGCCGGCAACGCCGTGCTCGTCCTCAAGGTGAGCACCCAGTCTGCGAGGCGCGGCGCCGCGGCGTCGCGGCGCAAATGTTGACTCGGGGAGGGCAAACAGCGCGAGGGAGTGGGGAAGGGGGGGGGGAGGAGGACTCTCATGTATCGACATGGGAGCCAGTGCCTGTTACTGGAGACGCGGGCCTTGTAGTGTAGCGCCGTGCTGCTGGTACCGCAGCCCGGCTAAGCAACCCCAATGTGTTGTCGCTGCGGCAGGGTCGCTTGCCGATGCCAACCGCCACCGAGAAAACTTCTCAGCAGCATCCCCCTCCTCCCTGTTGTTGTTATTATTATTATTATTATTATTATTAGTATTACAACTTATCACTAAAGTAATAATTATTCCCGGGGAAAGCCGCTTCCATGAACTAGTTTAAAACGCTGATCAAAATTTAACGAAAACATGTTTTTTCTTTCCTCCTCTACTTTGCCGTCAGGAAACTTGGACAGCCTTGACGCGGTAGTGTCTGATGCTAATTTATTTAAGCTTCCCGCCGCCACGCTCCGCGCCGCCGGGGACTTTGTTGTACTCTGTTTTAATTTTTGCCGGGAGCGCCGCGTCGCCATGGTCCCGGCCGGCCGGCCGGCCAGCACGGGACAGCAGCCCTTGCCCCCAATCACCCGAAACGGGCGCTATTTTTTCATGTGAGGAACGTGACAAGATCCCTTCTCCTCCGAGCCCGCCCCGCCGGGCCTCCCCTCGTGTATCCAGTCCACACGAGCTGCGATAAATTGCAGGCTTTGCCCCCGCCCCGCCCCGCCCCGCCGTGTTGGGCCACCGTCCCTAAACCCTTTGCCGGACGTAAAGTGGACAGCGGGGCCGTGGCGCGGCGAGCGGCAGGGAGACACTACGCAGGGTGCCTCTGCATTCCACCCTGGCCAGCCTCCAGCCAGCGAGCCGGTACCGCGGCGGTCACTTCATTTGCGATGCGTGTGAAGTCTGGCAACGCTGCTGCTGCTGCTTTTCCATGGTGGGGCGCGGAAAAATTGCAAAGGGGAATTTTTGCGCGCTTTTTTTTTTTCTCCGCCTGAAAACGGCGCGCGCGGGGAAAAATGTCTGACGGTGGGGCGGTGCGTCGCTGCAGTGCGGGCTGCAGGTAGACGTCCCAGGCACGTAGGGCCTTCCATATCTGGTCTCATTCTTTTCCTTGCGGCAAGCCGGCGGGGCGGGGCGGGGTGGGGTGGGGCGGGGCGGGGCGGGGCCTCCCCCCAGCCCGTATCGCTCCCCTGGCCTCGCTTGCCGCCTCACGGCTGACTAGCGCTGCCGAAACGCGCGGCGACTCCGAGCCACGCCGTTAGTGCCTTCAGGGCGCCGAACGGCTGGCTGCATGCCGCCTTAGTCGCGTGGAAAATAAATGGCGGTCTCCAAAAATCAGGCTGTGTCAGATGGAAGAGAGCAAGCGTCAAGCGAAAGTATAACATTTATGAAAGTTAAGTAAGTAAATTTCCGAAGAAGGAAAAAAAAAATGTAAAAAAAAAATTACTTTGAATATTGTTTTTTTTTCTTGGAGTCGTTTTCTTTTTCCCGCAGCGCTACTGATCGGCGTGGGGTGGGGGACCCTCTTTTCCCTTTATCAAGGCGGGGGATGGTCACTAGAGCGCCGTGTGGCGGGGAAGGAAGGGGTGTCCGGCCGCCTCTTGCTCGGCCGATAGGGGACGAGGGACAGGCAGCTCGGGACAAATCACCAGCACCCCCTCTGGGGCCCCGCCAGGCCCCGCCAGGCCCGGCCGGCACGCCCCTAGCCGAGCCGCCTGGCGGGTAGGCAACCCAGTGCGCGGGTGTTGGCCGTGTTGCCTGCCCGCTGGTTCACAGGCGCGCTGCATCGTGGACGCGCCAAAGGCGGTGGTTCGAATCCGCATCAACCCCTCCACGTTTTTTTAGGGGTTCATTTACGAGCCACCCGCCAACATCCGCCAGGTCTGTTTTTTCATCCCTGAACACCATAGAATGCATCGGAATTATTTTTTTTTTGTCGCCTGTGCGTGGTGGAATGTGACTCGTCACGGCGTTAGCCTGATCGAGTCGCCGCCTTCCAGATAGTTGCATCAGTGTCACGTCACGCCCCTCGTCACGCCCCTCGTCGCGCCGTGACACCGCGACGACAGCTGTAGGCCTACTCGCGCGTGACGAATCGTTTTTTTTTTTTTTTCTTTTTTTTTTTAATTTTTTCTTCAAATTTCTCTCCTTGTGTTTCGTCCGCTTCCGACCAGCCCCCTTCCTCTTCGGAGGTAACTTGCTGTCAGCTCACGCGGGGTCAGCTTGGCCACCAAGTTACGCCCGTCCGTCCTGCCGCTTGGTTGGACTGTCGAACCAGCCAGAGGAGCGGGTTATCCTAAATTACCATAACGCAAAAAAAAACCAAAAAAAAATACAAAAAAAAAAAACACTACCGTTGTGATGCGGAGCCAATGCAAGCAAAGAAAAAAAGAACTAGGAAAAAAATGGGGTGGGGCGGACGGACGAGGGTGGCGCAAAGTTGTGCGTGTTTAGACATGTGCTGCGACATTCGATTCGACCCCTCCTCCATCTTCGTCACGCTGGGCCCCGCAGTGACACTGGCACTGCGCTGGCGGGGCGCGCTAGAGGAGGCCTGCTCTCTCAGGGTGCGAGTCCTCGGCGAGTCGACTCCATTCGTTCGCAGTGTGGCGGGTCCTCTGGTGTGAGACCCCAGGTAACGCGAGGCAGGCGGCCGGTTTAAGTGTGTCGTCAGGGGATTAAGCCTCCGGCGACTCTAATGCATACACTGCGGTGCGGCGGCTGGCGAAGGCAGGGCGAAGGCTTCGAAAGGAAATGTCGGATCATCCCATGCAAATAGGGACAGCTTGCGTGTCCGCGGGGCTGGCCTGGCGGGACAGAGGGGTGTGCGGCGGCGAATCTCGCTCCCACTTACCACACTCTGCTGTGTTTGCCTGCCTTCCTGCCTCCCCCCAAAACGGAAGGCCGCGGGGCGGGCTCGAACCAAGGCGTGGGCTGGGCTGGGCCTAGCCGCGTGCTGGTAAGTGGTCCGCAGCCGGAGGGGCCCGGCCGTGTTGCATGTTTGGATGGCTCCGACCCCACACACGCTCACACGCCCGAATCCCTCGTCCCCTCTCTCTCTCTCTCTCTCTCTCTCTCTCTCTCTCTCTCTCTCTCTCTCTCTCTCTCTCTCTCTCTCTCTCTCTCTCTCTCTCTCTCTCACTCACTCTCACCTATGGGAATGGCAACGGTGGCAGTCATCCCAAGACATTCCGTGGCCTTTTATTCGCCCCACCGCGTGTGAGAAATGGAACGTTTTCCGCCCCCCGCCCACTTCCTGCCCTGCGAATAGAAATAAACAAACCGACAGCGGCACAATGTTACACTTCTGGGGGGAAAAGCGCGGGAAAAGGCGTGGTTGGAGTATAGTGCGTTGTAGTATGCGTGCCACGAGCAGCACCTGCATTGCTAAAAAAAAGAAGCATAAGAGATAAAAAAAAGTTTTAAAATAAAATACAACAACTATGGCACGGTGCGCGTGTAAAGCCCCGGAGCAGCGCGCGTTGTTTAGGCAGGCCGTACTGCAGCACGAGAGCTAAACATCCCCTTCTCTCCGTCTCTCTCGGCCTGGCTAGGCCGATGGCGTTAGAAGTAAAATAAAATTTTGATTTGTATACATTTTTTTTTTTGAAACATTCCGTGTAGTTTTCTGCTAAGGAAAGACAGCGATCCCGCCCAGGCCGGTGGCGTTCATGCGGGATGTCGGCCATACATTGCCACCCAGTTGGGTGCGGATAGCGCGGTTAGGTCCAGTAGAGAGAGAGCGAGAGAGAGAGAGAGAGAGAGAGAGAGAGAGAGAGAGAGAGAGAGAAAGAGAGAGAGGGAGTGTCTCTAGGAGAGACGCGGCCAGACTTGTAAAAATTTACGATCGGGCGAGGGAGTAGTTTGCGGGGCGTGTCGAGGCCGCGGGGCTGCGGGGGCCACGGTCCGGTGCTGCGCCCAGCAGAGGGGCCGGCTGCGTCCGGGGGCCCTGCTCCAGCTGGGGCGGCCAGCCCCTCGGCGCGCCACGCCGCCACGGGCCGACACGTACACTTAAGCCCCAAGTGGGGCCCATCAGAGGGGGCTCTCCTATCGGGCCCCTCTTGGACGGGTTGGGCTGTAAGTCGGCCGGACGGACGGACGGGGTGGCGGCCCCCTTGGCCAGCGGCGCGTTTGTTTGACTAAGGCGCTCGTCACGTCGGGTACACTCTCAGCCGGAGAGAGCGGCCGCGGACAAAAGAGCAAGAAACCGCACCACGCGTTGTACACTCTCGGCCAGAACCGCAGTCCCGTCCCGTTGACGACCCTGCGGTGCTGAGAGCCGCGTCTAGCCGCGCCGCAGCGTGCGTCTGCGCTTAATGCGAGTACAGACAAGGCGGTGGCACTGTGCGTCTCGCAGCCACTAAGCCGCCGCGGGGGCTGCAGGGGAGCGCGGCCCGGGGATTAAAACGCAATCACCCGACTCGCCACTGTCTCAGCGCCGCCGCCACGGAAGCAGGCCGAGCATGGCGATGCACCCGGGTCGAGAGAGAGCAGCAAGGCCCGAAGCGTCGCACCTCCAGGCAGTGTGTGCATTGCAGCCACCGCAGGCATTTTTAATCCGAAAAGAGGTGGAATGAAGTGCCGGCACAAGGGGGCGCGGTCCTTTTATTGCGTGAGGCAGTCTTACCAACCAGACCGCGGGACCAAATAAAGTCCCCGGGGCCTCGTTTAATTGAGGGTTATTGCGGACCCGCCCACACTTCTCCATTTACATGGCCTTCATATGCGCGGCTGCCCACTGTGCAGCTGTGTTGTTTCCCGTTATGTGGCGACCCTGTGTATTCCCAACTCCGCCGCTCGAACCCTTTCACCGCCCCATCCCTTCCCCCCCACCCCGCTCCTCCGAGGTCCTGCGGACGCGGACGAGGATGCTTACGCAAGACGGCACAATGAGCCTTCTAAGAAACACGGCAGCGGCGGCCCTTGTCGTCGCGAACGCTCCTCGGAATCCTTTGCCAGGATCCTGGATCCGACCCCAGGATCCTCTGCCCGCCCGGAAGCCTCCCTCTGCTCCAGGATCATGGGATCACGCCGTAGACCCCGCGTGTGCAGCCGATCACGCACCGAGGATCTCTGTCTTGGTTCGCCTCTCACCTGTGTGTGTGTGTGTGTGTGTGTGTGTGTGTGTGTGTGTGTGTGTGTGTGTGTGTGTGTGTGTGTGTGTGTGTGTGGAAGCCCCGACCAAATACAGAGCGGACTGGTATAGGTCCGCACCGACGTGCCCAAGCACTTCGACTCTGTGTGTGTGTGTGTGTGTCGCGGGAAATGGATGGCACACTCGTCATCAGGGCCCCGCATGGGGTATTAATTCCTCGATGACACGCTTGCCGTATCCCATTTTGCAAATGGCTTTGGCGCTCGCTCCGGCATGCCATCGCGCCGTGGGTGGAGTCGAGTATCGAGAGCAGCAGCTCCGAAACCAAACAACAACAACAAGCCGTTGTTGTTTTTGCGAGTGACGTCGCCGCCGAGGAGGGCCGGCCATGAAGCCGTCCCGCCAGCCATCTGGCGCGCGCCGTCCGGCCCGACCCGCAGACGCAGCTGCTACAAATGGCCGGAGAACCTTGTCGACCTGTCGTTGCTCCTAATTTATGTATGGACCCTCGGGTAATGGTGACCAGGGCGCGTCCGGGAGCGTCGACGGCCGGGCACAGTGGGCCGGCCCCCCCGTTACTCACCGAGTTTGGCAACTTGAAGGGGCGGCCGCCATCCTTTCCTCGTCGCGTAGCCTCGCGCGGGGCCGCCGCCCGGCCGCCAACAAGTAGTCCCCTGTCTCGTTGTCCTAGATTTGCTGCACTTCCTCCTCGAGGCCATCAAGCTGGCCGTTTACGCCGCCGTAATGGCCGCGTCAGTCGGACACCTTCGTCCATAAACCATCCCGGGTCTTCTTCCGCCCAGAAGCTCCCCCCGCCCACCTCTTACCACTTCCCCCTCCCCTGGCCTTGCTCCACCGGCCCGCGGCCAATGCAAGTTTTAATTGGGTTGTAAAACGGACGCGTCTAGTATGTTTGTTTTTTTTACCGGCCGTTAGAACGGATAGCGCGGTGAAGTTGTTGTCTAACTCGTATGTTGTTGTTGTTATCATCGTCTGACACGTGTGTTGTTGTTGTTGTTGCTGCAGAACGTGCGTCGCGAGGACGCGGGCGTGTCGGTGTGGTGCTCGGCGGTGTCGGACGTGGGCAGCGTGTCGTGGCGCGCCGTGCTGTCGCTGCGCGCGCCGGACCCGCGGCCGCCGCCCGTGATCGCGCTGGGCCCGCTCAACCAGACGCTGCCGCTGCGGTCCTCGGCCACGCTGCCCTGCATCGCCACGGGCCAGCCCGCCCCCGTGCTCAACTGGTACAAGGACGGCCTGCCTGTGGTGCCCGTGCGCGGCGGCCGCGCCGGCGTGGACCACTCGGGCACACTCCGGATCAACGGTAGGCACCGCCATCCCAGACTAAAAATAGATACAATTTTTTTTTCAAAAATTCAAATTTCAAAAAAAAAAAAATTGTTTTTAATAGTTTTAAAAAGTTTTTATTTTGAAATTTTGAAAAATTAATTTTTTTTTGTCGAAGTTTTGTAAAAATTTAAATAATTTTTGAAGTTAAAAAAAAATCTATTCATTTTTTTTAATTTTTTAATTTTTTAATATTTTTTTAATTTTTTTTAGAGTTGGACCGTAGCGACGCAGGCGTGTACACGTGCGTGGCGTCGTCGCGCGCGGGCAAGGCGACCTGGTGGGCGACGCTGCGCGTCGAGGCGCCCACCAACCCCAACATCGCCTTCTTCCGCGCGCCCGAGCCCAACGCCTTCCCGGGCCCGCCCGGCCGGCCGCACGTCGTGAACGCCACGGCCACGTCGGTGACGCTGTCCTGGACGCGCAACAACCGCATCGGCGCGTCCAGCCTGCTCGGCTACCAGGTCAGTCACTTGCCGCGCGCGCTGATGGGCTTTTCAGTGTCTGCTTTCTCGCCGACCGGTGTGATGGCATCGTTGGCGGAAGGGTCCGCCCGCCGCCGGGACGACGAGGCGTCATCGGCGGCCCGAAATGGAGACGATTACTGCCGCTGAGCAAACACTCGGGGACCGTCTCGGGGAGGTTGCGGTAGACGGGGCGGGTCCAGGGGGCGGCCAGGGGGTGGCGGGGGCCGTGGGGCCCGGCAGGGAGCTGCGGCGAGCGGCCGTCCGCAGGTTGCGCACGGCGCGGCAGCCTCCCCTGCCAGTGTACGTCCCGCTCCACCGCGCTGTTTTTTCAGCCCGCCCTCCCCATCGGCGCTCTTTCCCAGCCCCGCCCCCCGCCCCCCACCCCCGCGAGGCGGCAGCGCTGGATTCGCCTTACAGTGGGCCGGGATGCGTCCCCCGGGAGGCGTTAGTGCAGCGCCGTTTAGATAGGCAAGCCGCTGCAGCCAAGGGGGTGGGTGGCGGTTTCGTCTCGGCCTCAGACACGGCCTCGTCTCGGCCGCGGCCGCCGCGGCCCGGAACGAGGTGCAGGGGCCGCCCCGCCACGGCCTCGCCACGCCCGACCAATTGCCCAGTCATCAGCCTCGGCCATCAGACTCGCCATCTCCGCCGAGTGGCTGCCTGTCTAGCCGCTCTGCGTGTCATATGTACTCCGCACCCAAACAACACACCAAAACACAACAGAATTTTTTTATTTTTTTTTTTTAATTTGGATGCCCGGGGCTACACTACTTTGGACGAACCGCCGCTTGTTTTCCCGGAGAATCTTCTTGTTTTTTTTTTTTATGTACGGTTTTTTTTTCGCGTCGTTATTGCGGAACGTCTAGGAAAATAGTGAAGACGGATTGCAGTTATGACCTGGCGCGGGAGAGAAAGAAAGGAAAGGCACACAAAGAGAAAGTGCGGCCATTTCGCACAGCAGGAAAGGGAGAGCCTTTCACTTTTTAAAAAACAATTTGTGCTGCCTTTTTCCGGAGCCGACGCCCTCGGCTGCCGCCTTCGGGCGGCTTCGGCTGGCTTCGGCGCGCTTCGGCCGCCGTCGGCCGCCGTCGGCCCGCAATCTGGTTTGAAAAGTCGGCTCCCACAAAGACCCTCCTTCCCGAGGGCAGCTTGACAAAAGACGCTTTCACGCCGAGTAATTGATTGACCTTAATTAAGACGGCGGGGCGACGGACAGAGGAAGGGGTGGGCGCCGTCTCTCTCGCACCCTCGGGCACAGTGGGCACGCCGGGGGGGGGGGGACACGGAGGACCGCGCGGACTGAGCAGCCATCCCGCGACGTGTGCTGAAAGGGGAAGTTAGAGAGAGAGAGAGAGAGAGAGAGAGACAGACAGACAGACAGACGGAGGGGAGTCGCAGCGCTGCACTTAGACGCCATAGTCCTAGTTTGTCGAGTGGAAGTCAAACACTGCCTCCCTCGACGGCGTTTCCGCCCGCCGGTCCGGCAGCCGTACTTGGGGACCGGAACGCCGGACAGCCGGGGCTTTTGCATCGGGCTGCTGCCTGCCTGCCTGG
Source organism: Stenchaetothrips biformis (assembly GCA_030522485.1). Lineage (NCBI taxonomy): Eukaryota > Metazoa > Arthropoda > Insecta > Thysanoptera > Thripidae > Stenchaetothrips > Stenchaetothrips biformis. The sequence goes on from CM060100.1 coordinate 4,188,194, forward strand.
CTGCCTGCCTGGCCGTTCCTCCACGCCAAAACGACGCCGACTCTTTGACTTTGTCCCCCGGACGCCGTCAGGAAGTGCGAAAGCGGAGACGACGACGGCTTGGGAAGCGACTTGGAACTGGGGGTGGGGGAGGGGGGGGCTGTCCGAGAAATGTGTTGTTGCGCAACCTGTTTTTCTGACAGCGTGTGTGTGTCATGTTTTGTGGACGCAGTGGGTCTGCAGGGACGCCCCCAAGTTAAGCCCCACGTCCAACACGGCCCTGACGTCCCCCCTCACCCCCTGCGGGCGCCACTCTCGGCATCTGTCTCAAGTCGGCGGCGCGGCGGCGTGGCAACTTGTGCCGCCAGCAACAACTTGGGTCGGGGCTCAAGGTCGCTGAGGTGCCGTTGAGTCGCCCGACGCGCTCGTTTTCCGCCGGGGGCGGGGGATCGCAGCCGCGCAGCCGCGCAGCCGCGCAGCCGGGGAAACGTTTTTACGGCAAAGTTTCCTTGGCGCCTTCCTCGTCCTCCCCGGCAGTGCGTCTTCTTCGCCGTCTCCGGCCGGACCTAGACAATGGCCCAGACGGGTAAAGCTGCTCGCAAGGCGGAGCGGCGCGCCGTTCGGGGCGAGCCGAGCGGAGCCGAGCGGAGCCGAGTGTGCAGGGCCGCCCGCCCGCGCCCAGGTGGACACGGTGAATAGGATTGTTGTTTGCCGCTCTTTTCGCAGGTCCTCGCTTCACAAAAGCGGCGCTCCGGGACGCACGTGAGGGGGGGGGGGGACAGTCCTTTGAGCCCCTCACCGTCGTCGGTAGACACGGTGGACACGGTCAGCGGCGGAGCGCAGCCATGCCGTGCCGGGGGCCTCGCCGCGGGACGGGGCCCCTTGTGGGCCGGCCGGGCCCATTGGATGCGACACACTGAGCCCCGCCGGGGGCGCGGTGGTGGCCGCGGGGCGGGACGACCGCGGAGGGCGGAGGGGGCGCCCGCATATGTTCACTTGTCACTGCGGTTTACCGCCCATGTCGAGGTAGACGCCACACACACGCAGAGAGAGAGAGAGAGAGAGAGAGAGAGAGAGAGAGAGAGAGAGAGAGAGAGAGAGAGAGAGAGAGAGAGTGTGTCTGTACTGAGTGCAAGCTTGGTGTGGTGGCTTTGCGAGGTTATTCTGCCTCCAGAAGCTGGCCGCTGACGCTCCGCTCCGCCCCGCCCCGCCCCGCCCCGCCGCGCCGCGACGTTATGACAATGGGGCCCATGTTGTACGTGAGCCCGCTTGGCGCGAATGGCGTGCGCACGCTGACGCCAGCAGGGCGGGCCAGGCAGGCAAGTCTTTGCTACTCTGCGGGGAGAACCGTTGCCGTGCCCTGATTTGAATTTAAATAGGTTAACCGCGACTGTGGCTGGCTAGGTAGCAGCGCCTGGGAGGTAGGCCTCGCACAGAGGCACAGACAGACAGACAGAGAGAGAGAGAGAGAGAGAGAGAGAGAGAGAGAGAGAGAGAGAGAGAGAGAGAGAGAGAGAGAGAGAGAGAGAGAGAGAGAGAGAGAGAGACAGACTCTGTTTTTGCTCCGCCCCGTCTGGACACTCGCTGATGACGCCGTGGCCCAATTTGAGTGGAGCACTCAGCGGAAGGCTTTCAGCGGATTCGCTGCTTCGGTCGGCCAGCGGACTGATTCCTCGCTCTGTCTCTGTCGCACCTGCGCGCTCCGTTGCCCGCGGTGCGAGGGAGACAGAGCGGTGGTTCAGGTTGGGAGACAGACAGGGAGCCACTGGGCCGCGCGCCGCAAAGTGTCTTTTTTATTCAAAATAAACAGCAGCCGCAGCGCGAAAAGAAACAAAAACAAAAAAAAAATGTTGGCAGTTTCGGCCTTGGCTCTTCCGTCCTAGTGTGCCTACCAATTATCCGCGTGTAACTACTGCAAGGCTGTCGTGGCGAACGGCATTCTGTCCGTCGTCCGTCTGTCTGTCCGTCTGGAACGCGACATCTGCCGAGACGCGGCGCCGCTGTAAGGGTAGGCGCCGCGCTCCGACAAGAGGGAAGTCCGCGAGGTCGGCAAGTTCTGCAAAACCTGCCCCAACTCCAACTTTGCGGCGAGGCGCGCGGCGCTGAAGTAGGAATCCCACCCGCACCTGCCGAGGGAACCGAGATGCCTTCACGTTTGGACCGACCGGAGGCATTTTCGCGGTTGGCGGACTGCGTTTCCACCGTGTGGGCGTCTGCCTGTCTGCCTGCCTGCTTGTCTGTCTCCTCGCCAGCCGAACTGAAAGGCGTCGTCGGTTTGGCATGGCAGTGGAATTTCCTCCTCTTTTTGGGGCCGAGCCAGTGGTCGCCGGCGAGGCCCTCGGAGCTACTCAAGTGGTTTATTCTCCTTGTTGCTCCTGGCCGAGGCGCCCCGCCCCGCCCCGCCCCGCCCCCGCACTGCCTGCCTGGCTCCTTTCCCCCCGGAATCACAAACGTCTGCTCGCTGTGCGCATTCGTGCCTTTTTTCCTCGCCCGTTTGTGTTTCCCTCTTTTTTCGCTGCTTTCCCACCCTTCCGCGTGCAATCTTGTTACTAAACGAGACGGACAGGCTGCAGCTAGACAGAGAGAGAGGGGGGGCGGGGGTAGATAGCTAGATACGAGTCGCACACTGCGGCGCTATGCGTCTTCGCGTCCGGCCCGCCACTGCGAGGCCGCAGAGCCCACTCGGTTGTCTCACTCGCACTCACGGCGGAATTATTTAGCCGGTCAGGTCAACACAACACTACTGCACGCGAACGATAGCCGTGCGCGCACAGGCCACCGCGCCCATACCGACACACACACGCACACACACACAGGCGCGCTCGGAGCCAGCGTAATGGTCAAATAGTTCCACGGCGGGCTGGCTCCGCGCTCCGTCCTGCTGTTTGCCCTTCAGCCCTTACTGCCCGTCCGGCCCACCCTTTTCCCGGTCGGCAGCGAGACCACTGACCCACCTAACTGCCTGCGGACTACGGACCACGGATGCAGCGGCATCGCTATTGACTGAGCGCCCGCGCTTCGCCCTATGCAGGCCTACGGCCCGAGGCACGGTGGGCCAGAAGACCGAACGAGGAATCCATCGGTGGGGGTCACGTGTTCGGTTCGAGTCCGTTCGAGTCCCATTTCGCCGCTCTTGAGCTCAAAACGCGTCTAAGAACTTTGACACTGTGCGAGGTTGGACGTGCCTGACCGGTGTGTGTTGCTGTTGCAGGTGGAGTACTACGGCCGGGAGACGGCGTACGGCGAGGACGCGGCGCCCACGTCGGCCACGTCGTCGGCCACGTCGGCGGCCACGCACATCGCGACGTGGCACTCGGCGGCGCGGCGCGTCAACGGGCCGACACACACGGTGCGCGGCCTGTCCCCCGGGCTGACGTACGTGTTCCTGGTGCGCGCCGAGAACAGCCACGGCCTGTCGCCGCCCTCCAACCTGTCCGAGCCCGTGGCGCTCGGCGCGCTGGACGGCGTGGGCGGCGCGGCGGACGCCTCCAACGACGTGGACAGCGACCTGGAGGAGGCGAGGGACAGCCTGCTGACGGACCAGGCCGTGCGCCTCCTCGACGCCACGCCCAACAGCTCCACGTCCGTGCGCCTCAGCTGGGAGGTGAGTGAATCCCGTTCCGTGGATTCCGCGTGTAGTGACGCTCTGGGTTCGATTCCCGCTCAGGCGCGCTCCCCTTTTTTTTTTCTTTTCTTCTCTCGCGGCGTGTTTTAAGGGACTCGATTTGGTGCGCGCCCTCTCCGAATCCACCGCCTCCACGACCTCCTCGTGCAACAACTGCACCTCCGGCCTCGCCGACGCCCCACAGCCGTCGAGGCTACGAACCTCGGTTCCGGTTCCGCCTCGGTTCCGCCCCGCCTTTCCTGCCAACCCCGGAACGCCGGGCGAAAGGCCGTCAGTGCGGCGGGGCGGCGGGGATATCTCGTTTCCCGCCTCGAGGAGCGATAGAGAACGGTTCCGCGAAACACCGGCCAAATGGAGGGGGAGGGGGAGGCGGCTACTTTGCATGCTGCGCTCCCCTGAACAGTGCTTGCTCCGCGCGCTCCGAGGTCCCTTGGACGGCCCTGAGGTGTGCTGAGCGGCGGCGTACACACACCGACACAGCCGCACACACACACACACACACACACACACAGCGCACGCGGGCACGCCATACCCCATCCTTTCACGGTTTATCATACGCCATCACAATCCCTGGCCGTCTCGGCGTCTCGGGGGGACGATTCAATCCGTGCCCGGCGGCTCGGCTCGGCCACGCCGCCCGGCCCGCGCCACGGCCCCGGCCCGGCTCGCTCTTCCCGCAGCGCGGCTTGAACGCGGCACCGCGGCGCCGGAAAGAAGGTGAGATAACGCGACGAGTAGCGCCTTGCTGCTCTTGCCGTGAGGGAGAGAGAGAGAGAGAGAGAGAGAGAGAGAGAGAGAGAGAGAGAGAGAGAGAGAGAGAGAGAGAGAGAGAGGAGAGAGAGACTTTGCGTGGAACACGTAGCGTGACGACGCGTGATGGCACGCGTGACGGCGCGTGACGGACCGTTCGATGTCCAACGCCTTTTCCTGCTGCCGTCAATAATTTGTTGGGCTTACAGTCAATTAATATTGGATGGAGTTGTCGGACCGCTGGGTCGTGAAACCTCGAGACTGGCGTCGTGCGCCCCGGGTCCGAGGTTCGAGTCCCACTCCCCGCTGCCGCTATTCCTTCTAACTCCCTCGAAGCTGAGAGGCTTGGAGGGCTGCTCGATCATCCATATCCGCTGCTATCTCAACTCCAGCTGGGGACTCCTCTCTCTCTCTCTCTCTCTCTCTCTCTCTCTCTCTCTCTCTCTCTCTCTCTCTCTCTCTCTCTCTCTCTCTCTCTCTCTCTCTCTCTCTCTCTCTCTCTCCTGCTGCGCCCGGCCGAGCGGAGAGACGATCGGCCGAACTGGCCGAGCCCCCCCTCCCCTCCCACCCCCGCGCGCACGGGGCGTCCGACCGGTCAGCGGACAAGAAGGGTGGACCATAAAAAGTTTGGAATGAGTTTCTAACCCGCAATAATAGTTATCAGATAAGGGGCGGATAGGGCGGGGCCCCGCTGGCAGCGCAGGCTGGAACAGAAGGAGGACGGGCCGCGTAAAATAATTTATATCACAAGTTTGACCAGTCAGCCGGACAAATAAAGGGGCGGGGGAGTGAAAGGGGAAGGCGGCACAGAGGCCGTAAAGGTTTTACATCCGGCGGCATCTGGTACCCGCGCCACCCGCGGTGATTTACCCTGGGCGTGACAGCGTGTGTGGCGCTGCGACCGAACAGAGAGAGAGAGAACTGAGACTGTGTTTCCTGCCCGCAGATCCTGAGCCCCGCGCACGTGGAGGGGCTGGTGCTGCACTGGCGGCCCATCCTGGCGGACGACGGCGCGCTCGTGGGCCCGGACCTGACGCAGGACGTCGGCTACGTGCCGACGGAGCACGCCGACGAGGACGCCCCCGCCGGCGTGACCAGCGGCGCGAGCGGCGGCAAGGCGGACGTCATCGGCGGCCCCGGGTCCGTGACGGTGCTGCAGGCCGGCAAGGCCTCTGGCTTCCTCGTCATCTCGCTGCGCCCCTACACCACCTACACCTTCTTCGCCGTGCCCTTCTACCGTGGCGTCACCGGCCAGCCGTCCAACTCCAAGTCGGCCACCACCCTGGAGGACGGTGAGTTACCCGGCCCGCTGCAAATTGAAATGCCGGCGCTGCGGTTGACGGTGTAGTCTGTGACACGGACGATCCGTCACGGCAGTGGCCTCGTACCCTGCTGCCCTGACCCCCAGCGGCGTCTGTCTCTCTCGCACTCACGGCGCGGCGGGGCGGCCAGGCCCCGCTCTGAATCAGCCTGCAGGGACGCGCCCCTTTCAAGCACACGGCAACCAATCAGAGGCGCAGTCCCTCCCTCAAACATTGCCGTCATCAAGGCCCGCCGGCCGCGAAGTCTGTCCCTCTCGCACGCCCACGTGACGGCCCCGGGCCCCGGGGGTGCGAGAGAGACCGGCCCACTGTGCCCACCGGCCCGCCCTTCGCCCCACCCTTCCTTTCAGCCCTTGAGACCGTCTTCTCGTTATCACAAAGGAAATGCAAATGCCCTAAAATAATTATACGATTCTCCGGCGGGATTTAATGTGCATTATCTAATTGCAATACGGTGCTGGGCGCGTCCGTGGCTCCCGATAAGCGGCTTGCTTTATGGCCGACACCTTCGCGCGCGGGGAGGCCGCGAAGGTGTCCCGTCGCTCTGTCTCTCTCGCACCCGTGGGGCGCCCCGTGAGGCTGCGAGAGAGAGCGGTTCTTCGGAGTGTAGTCTGCTGTGTCGCTCCGTAGAAACGTCATCCTCGGCACGCTGTTGCGAGACTCGGCTCCAAAGGGAATATGGCAACGGACCGGCGGACGCCCTGTCCCGTTCCATTTGGCCCACTCGACCTGGCCCTGCCACCCCGCCACCGGCGAGCCAGAGCTTTAGCATTCGCCAAACGATATGAGGGAACACGGAGCAACCTGTGCTGGCTCGCCCGGGCAGCTGGCTCGGCTTGGTCCCCGAGAGAAACTCAATACAGTAATGGGCAAACAACATTAAAATCTAGTCCTGCGGGCTTCCCCCCCCCCCCCGCCCCCGGCCCGCCCCTGGGAGTCGAGGGCACTACACCGAGCCCCCCGCCGCCCCTCTGGGGCCCTCGCTGGGGTGGGGGGCACAGAGACCCCTGTCAAGTGGACGGAATCCGTGGGGGATGAATCTGCGTGCAGCTAGCTGTCCCGCCGCCTCTCTGGAGTGCCCCCCCGCCCCCCGCCCCCTTCCCCCAACCGTGTCCGCTTCCCTTCATTTCGTGTCGCGTTGTTTTTTAAATGCCGCTCTATGACGAGCTCTTTATCCCACTTCCGGACGCTTCAATTAAAATTACATTTCCCCCCGGTGGCGTTTTTTTTTTTTTTTTTTTTTTTTTTTTTTTGGACGTTGCTGTAAACTTGGGCGACCAGAGGACTTCTTGTTCTTCCTGGTACCATCAGCCAACTGTTACAAATTCCTCCCTTTTTTTTAAATTCAAGGCTAAAGCATCCGATTTATTTAATTCGCAATCATAAAGACCCATTATTTTTTCGCCGGGTGACGTGAAAATTGTAAACGGGTCTTCATTTCACCAATTAGGAGCAGGGGGTCGGGGGGCCCCTCTAGCAGGCTGACGCCGCGCACGGTGGCGCGCGGTCTCTCTCGCGAGGCGGCCCCCCCGCGGTGCGAGGGAGACGGAGCCACGCCGTTCGAACGCAGCCCCTCCGGCCGGCCTGTGTACGGATGGCCTTAATGGAGCCTATTTCCACGCAGCCTCTAATTTCCTTTGTCACTGAAAGAGATGACTGAGCAGCAGCCGAAAGAAAAACGGAAAAACGCGGCAAGGGACACGGGCTTCTGGAATAAAGGGAGAGGTCACGTCGGCTCCGGTCTGTCCGCCTGTCTATCCGTCCGTTCGACCAGTTCATCGACGTTGGCTATTCGATCCGTGAAAGGTACCAACTCGCTGGTCTGTCTTTGTCCAGGCCCCATTGTGCCCTTCCACAACCCGGCCACAGGGAAGGTCCTGGGAATGTCCTCGCTCGTCCTTCCGTGGCCCTTTGGCAGTGTAGGACTCGCGCTACGAATACCCGGCGGCCGGGGGGGGGGGGACCTGAATACGATATAATTACAAAGTAACGTCTTGATTCGGTCGAGGAGGGCGCCGACGCTAGGCTACCGGATGAGAGAGAGAGAGAGAGAGAGAGAGAGAGAGAGAGAGAGAGAGAGAGAGAGAGAGAGAGAGAGGCTGTCGGCAGGGCAATGAGTGACGTGAACTCATTCGTCGGAACGTGCCCGGATTGTTTGATCGACTGTCCGTTGCCTTCTCTACCGCGGGGATCCAACACACTTGACAGCGGAGCCGCTTAATCGACCCGACGAGGCGAAGAAGAAAGAGAAGAAGAAGGAAGGGGGGCATCAATATTCCGTGTGTAACAGCGATGCGCCGCCTGCGAGCCGCGGGGTAGGCAACACGCCGCGCGGCCGCGGAATGGATTGCCTACCCGCACGGCGCTCTGGCCCGGCACTTGGCCCTGCCGCGCCTCTGTTGCGGAACAAAGATTGCATTTTACTGGAGGCAAGACGAGAAAAAAGTAATGGTCCCGGCCGTCTTGACGAACGAGACGCCGTTTGCGTCATATTTCCATTTTAATTCCAGCGGTTCTCCATGATTTATGCCCACCGTTTACGAGATGATCTGGCAGTCAGTCCCTCGGTTCGGCCGCCCTGGAACTGGAAAAACAAAGCGCGCTCCTCCAGCGATGCCGCCGAAGAGTCTCTCTCGCTGGCCGACGGCACGTCCCACTGTGCGTCCCACTGTGCGAGCGGGACGGAGTGACGTCATGTGACTAATGGTGGCCAATCCGAGGATTAGCGGGCGTCTTAATGAGAGATCACGCGAGGCGGCGCGCCGCTCAAAGGACGCGCGGCATTACCATAATCTAATAAATCCGGGACAAAAGGTGTGTGCTCGAGGAAAGGGGGACGCGCAGAAAAAGATGAAAGAAAGGGAACGAGAAGAAGGAGGAGAAGTGGGGGGAGGAGGAGGGGGAGGCTGTAGATTTATTCAAATGAAATCACCTCGCCGAGCGACGCCTTGCAAAGCGCGAGCCCGTGAGACGGAGCCTTCTAATTGGTGGCGCCCATTGCATTTGCCTTCGTTTGCCGCCACTTTTACACGCCCCAATTTACAAGTAATTTTTGTTGCGGGCATTGTTTTTCCTTTGGCCCCGTCGTCCCGCACTGCCTGCTGGGCTGCCTGCCCGCCTGCCTGCCTGCCTGCCTGCCTGCCTGCCGCCTTGGGGCTTGCGGCGCGCGCGGTGTGCTTACCTCTGGCTAATGTTGGAGCGCTGAAAGCCGCAACGATTCCCATGCATCATGCCGAATTGAAACTGAACGCGCTCGGAATGTGCGGCTTAATGCGAGCTCGCTCTGCCCCAGATGCTGCGCGCGGTCTGGCCGCCAGCTGTGGCTGGCGAACGCGGGGCAATACGATGGTCGTGTGGTTAGCGACGTCGGATTCGTGGTCGGAGACATGTGGGTTCAAATCCCAGACATCTTAAATTTTTTTTCTTTCTCTCTGGGTTGTGCTGCTGGTTGAGTTTGACAATTGTCGCTATGTCGCAGGGGCACTAACATAGCCGCTCTTTCTGAAGCCATTTTTCCTCCCGTTTTTAAACACCATCCCCGGAGGTCGTTTTGTCGGTGGCCCCGCGCTGTGACCCCGAGACGGTATTTACCTTGCCGCAGCCATCCCACGAGAGAGAGAGAGAGAGAGAGAGAGAGAGAGAGAGAGAGAGAGAGAGAGAGAGAGAGAGAGAGAGAGAGAGAGCGACTTGTCGGGACAGACACAACACTACGCGTCGTCTCGGCTGCGAGCGCAGGCGTCCCGCCAAGTCCACTGTGCGACGCGGCGGTATGCTAGACATGATTTATCGGCGAGTTTGGAAAGGCCCCGGGGGGGATGCTCCATTTTTCATCCGCTGGGTGCGCCTAGCGGCTCGGTTTATTGAAGGAAGCAAACTAACGCCGCCTGAGGGTCGCGGGGATGGCCGTCCTGTCTGCTCGGGGTTCATCTCGACCCTGGGAAATAATAATTCCAACGTCTGCACCTCCACCTCTAATGCCACTGTCTCTCGGTTGCAGTGCCCACGGAGCCGCCCACCAACATCGACGCCATCCTCATCAACTCCACCGTGGTGTACATCAAGTGGGACCCTCCCCCGCGCACCGCCGTCAACGGGCAGCTCACGGTCTATCAGGTGAGTGGAGTGGTCCAGCCGCCTTCAAAGGGAGGGTCGAGAGGGCGCTGGCTGCGACAGAGTCACCGCTACTCGCAGTCCGAGAGAGAGAGAGAGAGAGAGAGAGAGAGAGAGAGAGAGAGAGAGAGAGAGAGAGAGAGAGAGAGAGAGAGAGAGAGAGAGAGAGAGAGAGAGAGAGACATGTGGCGCGGACGTCGTATCGCTCCGACGGCGGTTTCCAATCGGCCGATCCACACTCGCTGACCGCAATCTGCCAAATTGATGCTTTCATGCGGCCGTTTCCGCTGTTTTCGCCGTTTTTTTCCCCGCCGCTTCCCTTTTCGTCCTTTTCCCGCGGCCATCCATTCGCCTAATATGCGTTACTGCGCCGCCTGATTCCCACCACAGCGATGAGCCGCGGAACCCAAGGAAAAGAAATGGGATTAGAATTTAAAATTTATCTCCAATCTAACGCTGCTGCCACCGCGCCGGCCGGCCGGCCGGTTCCCCCGCCAGCAGGAATGACGCCATCGATTTTCCCCTCCTGGCTGTGTTTTTTGAAGTGTGGCGGGGCATCCGCGGAATTCATAACGTGTTATCTTTTAATTAATTTATCAATGGGCATGGGCAGGCCGACACACACACACACACACACACACACACACACACACACACACACACACACACACGTCGGCTGCATCGCATGGGGCGGGGGACGCGCTAATGAAGCCACTCCGGCATTGCTGGACTTACAGTGCACGCGCTATGACAACCGCCTGGCTGGAGTGAGTGGCTGGACGACGGCTGCTCCAGTGGGCCGGAACACCGCGGGGCAAACGCAGCCGCCTGTTAATGACAAGACGGTGCGGCGCTTCATGTCCGACATGCCATGCCCGCGTCGCACAGTGGACCGGAAGACCGTAGAGGCGGCCAATCTTTCGCGGCCTATCTTTTTTTTCTGGCGCCTGGCTTGTCAGATTCCCCTTACCCCTATCCGTGCCGGTGCGACCACCGCGCTGAGCACGGCCTTGTGGGGGAATCCTTGCCGCTTTCGGACCCGAGGCTGCAATGAATCAGTATTAAACTTACATAGGCGCGTGGTGCCCCCCGCACGCCGGCCTCTTTCTGCCTTCTCTTCCTTCTCTCTTGCTTTCTCCCCTTTCTCGCCTCTTTCTTCGCCGTCCGGTTGGGTAGGCAACCCTTGTTGTCTTCCTCCACGCGGCGGTTCCTGCTTGCGTGTGGATCATCGACGTTTTTTCCTCTCCTCTTCCTCCTCCTTCCTGCTTGGTTCTCGGTGACACACAATCCTGACGAATGGCGCTGATTTTAATTTGTGCGCGGCTTCTTGTCTCGGCCTGCTGGGCTGGGGGTCGAGGCGAGGCCGGGGTGAAGGCACGGCTTACAGCAGTGTGCCCGGCCCAAGAGTTGTCCTCGGCAGCCTCCCTGGGGGGTCGTCCGTAAATTCTCACTCTTTTTTTTTCCCTGTTGGTGCTCAAATTGGTCCCCCGGGCAGTGGTCGTGTTTATCTAAACGCGCCCCACGACCGCAGGCCTTCGCGGCCTCGGCCCTCCTGGACGTATAGCGCCCCACAGCTAACTGTGTCGAATTTTCAAAGTGGACCGAAAGTTCCCCTATAGTAGATTGGATTATCTCGTTCGATAAATAAAACTGTCATCTTATCCTTTTCAGTTTTTCTCTCTCTCTCTCTCTCTCTCTCTCTCTCTCTCTCTCTCTCTCTCTCTCTCTCTCTCTCTCTCTCTCTCTCTCTCCGTCTTTTTTTCGCCAGCCTGTCACTGGTGCTGCTGGTCTTGAGTCTCCGGGTGGCGATTATAAGATGTACGGCCATAAATAACGGTCCGGCGTCAAACGAGCAGGGAGAGTGGGCCGGAAAAAGGGCTTTACTCTGCGTGTGTGTGTGTGTGTGTGTGTGTGCGTGCGTGCGTGCTTGTGAAGGGTTGGGGAGGGGCTAGTAATACGGCGAGATAGGGATATCTAGCTGGATTGGGCGGTTTATTTGGAGGGCTGCGCTTTTGTGCGTGATTGGTTTTTGTGATTGTGTGTACTCGTGTGCGTGTGCGGACGTGTGTGTGTGTGTGAATCATTTAGCAGACGCCAAAATCGCCACGCGATTTCAAGACGCTTTTTTGCAGTCTCCAAATTGAATAAAAGGGACAGCTGGCTGCTCCAGTCATCCCCCCCCCCTTTCTGGTGCGACGCAGACGGACAGGGCGTGCGAGGAGCAGAAGGAGAAGGAGGAGGAGGACGCGTTTAGTGGATTTCTTCAATCCTGCCCCGAACATTCTCCGAGTCAGTGCCGCGACAAGACGCGCACTTAGCCAGTCCCGCCTTTCAGCGCTCCGTCCGTCCCACCCGCTGCCACCCCCGGCCGCGGGGGCGCCCTGTTTACAAGTATCCCGACGACATCAACAACGAGGCAGCGACGCGGTGCATAAGCCTGTGGCTTGTGTGCCTCGGGGAGGGAAGTATTTAGCCGGGTGACACATCTAAGGAACAATACTTAAAAAAAAATAAAATGTCCAGGTTAACCTTTAAAGATACACCCATGCAAGGAATTTTGATCGACAGTCCATTTAAATTTAAAGAAAAAAATTCAGCATGTATCTCAGATTTTTTTGCTTTTTTGTTTTACCGAGACTTTTTTATAAAAAAAATATCTCCAGTACGTGCCCGCTGTTTTTGGGGAGACAACAGCAGATAAAAAAAAAACAAAATGCTACCCGCACCTTTGTGCCTTGTTTATTTTTTTATTCTTATTAATTTTTTTTTTTTTTTGCTTTGTTTTTGTTTGTGCGCATGCGGTGGTGGGACAATACGGTCCCTTCTCTTTAATTCCCACCACATCTCGCCGCAGCTAATGTATCCCCTTTCCAACGTTTCTTTTCTTCTTTTCTCTCCGATTCTTTCCTTTTCATTTTTTTCTCTCTCCTCCTTCCTCCCTGTCCGTTTTTCCGATTCTCACTATAATTCCTCCGCCACCCGTCTCTCTT